>CM057228.1:133850974-134450974 GCA_029891385.1 Erythroxylum novogranatense
TTTCTCCTTCCTCAAAATATTCGCTAATCGAACAGCCTCCCGCAGGCCTGCTTGCTCATCACCATACTTGACTAGAGTAATGCCCAGATGACCATCTCTTCCATACAAGGACTTTGACTTGCCGCCAGCAAATCCTAGATCTGTTGATAACATATTAAGGAATACAGAAAAACATGCTGGTTAAGGCTTTGGGTATATAGATAAATCAAAATTAGAACAAGGCTCGATTCAAATGAAAAGATTGCAAGGAAAAATTTAAATCTATGGCAACAACAGATACAGGACACATTATAAGTCAAACTTTAGATCCCCAGGTAAATATGACAGCCAAACTGTCCTTCCTCACATTGTCACAATAAGTTTGCTAAACATAAACAATCCTCAAAATGCAAATGGAATGCTAAAGTTGTAAAATGAAGAGTTCCAATATTGGAGCAGAACCCTTGGTTTCAACAAGGTATTCCAACCTCAAGAGGTCCCCTAATCTCAGGAAAACTGATCGGCAGAGATTATCAGGCTTTGACATACAAGAGTTTAACAAGAGCAAACAGTTGAACCTCATGGTTATCTCTTCTATGGGAGGTAAGCTTTTCAGATTTATTCTTTCAGTATCCAAAACTATCAAGAAACATTTTCAGATTACCAAAGAAAGTTGCAAGGATGATTGAATAGAAACATAGTATGGTGTTTATGAAGTGGAAAGGTAGCTTCAGCCAGACGAATCAAGGTTTCTTAGAAGCTCCTAACTTTTCTAAGAAGCTCCTAACTTTTCTATACTGGAGGGAGGAGTTGGCCGAGAACATCGGAGACCACCAATCTATATTCCCAAGTCTGAGGAGTACACTATATAAAGTCAGGATTCATGTCAGTTGCTGTGGTCAAAAGGGTTTCTGAAGTCTGAACATCAAAACTGGTTGCTATTGGAGCCAGAGTAATACTCAATCTAAGGTTGAGATCTCATAACCTTTTAGTGAGATTGCTGGCAACCATATGGATAGCTGTGAAAATAGTCAGTCTCAAACATTTGATTGACCTGAGAAGCGCTTAAAAGCATATGATCATGATTGTTAGAAATTGCTAGCCGGGAGATGTCAGAAATTAGTGAGCAGAATTATGTAGCTCCTTTTTGGAACATATTCCCTGCTCAACAACCCTGATATACTCATCCAGAAACCTATTAAGGATTGCCGCCTGCTTTCCATAATATCTTCCAATGATGCAATCATGCTCAAAAAGCCCTAGGGTTCACAAGTGCTTCATACCAAGGAGCACAACTTATTGAATGACTACACAATTCTTGATAATTTTGTTAGTAAAACACACAAATATGCATGAAATAAAAAGGGATTCATACTTCTTCTCCAAGTAAGAGGCAAGACAGAGTGTACCTTTTAATTTGTCAATTACCTAGTCTACATTTTATAGGTTCCTCAGCTTTAAAGCTTCTCAACAATCAATAACAACATTCATCAGAAAAAGAAAAAGTTGTAGAGGTAATCCTAAAGCTAGAGACATTGTTCAGAATTTGCACTTGGCATCTTCAGCAACTGCAGATGCTTGTGTTGGTGCCCACAAGTAAATAATATGAAACTAAAGATGCACGCAGATAAGGGGAAGGCAGAAGTGGAGTTGTGGGCATAATGGGGATGATAAAGCAAACTAATGCTAGAGGAAGGTGAAGACAAATATATTATGGCAAGGGAGTGGATTACAATTCAGATGCCCAATATGGCATGTAACTTGATAAATGTATAATTAGTGCCTACAAGGGGTACTGCACATCATGAAGGTACAATCTATAAATAACTTGCATAAATTAGAAGAAGCATATTTTCTCATCTCAAAGGTGCACAAGGTGGATCATACAAATGTGCTAATTACTCTAGATATTCCATGTGCCCCATGCTACTCGTCAGCCTTCGATAGACTATTCGCCTGGAACAAAGGGTAAAACCTTCCTCAATCCACACAGGATGTACACCTTGCACTTGTCTGGCAAGTCCATGAAGATCAGACACCCAAATCCCAGGTGAGGTCTCAAAGGAGCGAGGAAACACATAAGACTTATAATTATTAGGTTTAGAAGTTTTAGTCATATTAGCCATGATGATATTGCAGAGAAATGTCTTTACAATAATATTTCACATCAGGTTTTTGCCGATTGCAAAAAATTCCTCTGCGCTGCCTGCCTAATAGTCTAGGCTGTGAGTCAAACATTGTTCAGTTCAGCATTCCCCTTTGACAAAAAGATGCTCGAAAAGCACATTTATACGCTTTTGTATTGTGGTTTGGGAACAGTGAACAACGAAGAAAGTGAAGACATATGCTTCTTATAATAGCTTCCCTCTCCCGTCTCAATCTGTTCCTAATCCTAGTGAGCTGTGGATAAGTTGAGGATTTCTGGTCTTGAGTGGCTAAAGCTTAAGTTCCATTAACAGCATTTTCATGGGATATATACTTTTGGTCACTGCAGCAGTCCACTACTTCGCCTAGCAATGGTAGTTCTAATTGTTTACGATCTTTACAGCAAGGAATTCTAAAGTATTTCATTGACCACCACAACGATAACATCACCAACATCACTGTATCATCAATTAATCACTTGTATGATTTCTTTTAACTTTTGTTGGAACAGCAGAGCTAAGAGCATTATTATTTACCAACTCAATTCACTTTGTGTTTTCTAGAGGCTGCCTAATTTATAGAGTGAAACATTTTACCATAAACAAATACTTTAATAACAATCAAGTAATGAGTAATCCTAAAATCTATTTGACAAAAAAGAGCTAGTTACAAAAGTTCTCAAGAAAGAGCCAACACAAAAAAAGAAAATAAGAGAAAACAACATGAATAAAAGACATCAGAGTGAATGGTAGACAAAACTATTCGATGAGTCAAGCCTGCTTTGTACCGTGTATCAAAAATCACATAACAGTAAACCATTTTGCTCCCTCACAAAAATGTTTCTGTTTATTCCACTGCAACCAGCTAAAAATCAAATAACAAAACCCACAAAAAATTAGTTTAAGTCTCTACAAACCTGCCATCACCAAAGTTTCTTTGAGATGTAGTTTCAATTCAGTCACATACTCATCTAGAATCCAAAAACTAAATCTATAATTTTCTCAACATCTGCCAGCATATAGATTAGTCACAATATGATATCATAACTGTATACTATGACATTCATCAGCAGAAGAAAAGAAAATTAGAGAAAACAAATGATTGTTCACTGACTTTTAGAGTTGTCAAAGACGGTAAAAAGCCATAACCAATAGAACTACTCTTGATATCTTTGTGCCTGCTCCACATTAAACAGACGCGATACCATATGACAATGCAAATACATGATGCACGAGGATAAAATGGAGAAGCCAACGATCACCTAATGTTGGAGAAATAATGGGCAAGATCATACCTAAATATGGTGGACAATCTGTACAACTACAAATGCAGTACAGGGGATAAATCTATCTAATCTGGTCCCACATACGAATGTGTTCTTATGATTCACCCTGAACATTTCTCATTTCCACTAGCAGATCTCAATAGAAACGAAATGTCAAATAGATTGGAAATGAAAACAATAACTAGAGTATGTAAATTCCAATCTACCTCTTCATCTGAAACAAAATCCATTTCCTTCCCCAATAAGTCAAGACAGAATGCACCAAAAGCACTATGCAAGAGAAAGTATGCAGCCATTGGCAAATGTCCTTTTATGATCCTGGCAATCAAGTTTAACAAATGTTTTGGATTTTTCAAGTCTTACAATTGCATTTCCACTTCTCACAATCTGAGTTGGGTAAAACTTACTAGCTGTTTCTACAAAACTATAGTTTTGAACGTATGAGCTCTTCAAACCATAGTTATAAAATCTGTAACCAGTTCCAGGAAAACTGCTTTTGGACTCAAACTTGCATTTGAACATCCAAAAGCAACTTCAAACATAACAACAAAGAGGCACTGAATGTAATACTAAGATGGTGACAGAAGGGAAGATTCCTAGACTAGATAAGTGTGATGTGGCAGTGTCAATCACAAAAGAGAACAAGGGGCAACACACTATACCTCTCATTTTGTTATCCAT
Organism: Erythroxylum novogranatense; assembly: GCA_029891385.1. Lineage (NCBI taxonomy): Eukaryota > Viridiplantae > Streptophyta > Magnoliopsida > Malpighiales > Erythroxylaceae > Erythroxylum > Erythroxylum novogranatense. The sequence continues at coordinate 133,855,065 of CM057228.1, forward strand.
TGCTCTGTTTCCCAAACCTTCTATGCCCATCTTTACCTTTTCCTGTAACTGTATTATGAATTATCACCATAGGAGGCCATATAATCAAATCATCCTGGTTTGCTGCTGCTTCATCAGCAGGTAAGAACTGATAGGCTTTTGAATTATCAGGAGGCTTTGAATAGTTCCATCCCATTAAAAACAGAGAGCTTTGTGCAAACCCAAATGATCCACACGGGAATCTGCACTATCTGAGTTGTATGTGCAATATAAGAGCATGCATGTTTGGGAAGTCTTTGGAAGACCTGTAATGTTATATACCAATGGCATTGAAGATAGCAATTCAGGTTCACCAATTGATATCACAGGAGTTGAGAAGCACAAACACAAAGGACATTTAAAATCACATCTATATACAAGTTAACATAAGTTTAAAGGAGATACAAATGATGACAGCAAGTACATTCTATAAAGTCAACAGAATTTCCTCATACTGGATAAAAACTTTGAAACTGTATTTAGTGCATTTTCATTAAATGCTTCCTCCCTGAAGTCACCACAGTCCTAGTAAAACCACTTAAATGGAACCCTTTTTCATGATTCCCATGGTGGAAGACCAAATATTACCTAGATAAAACACCAGTAACAATCTAAAAGTAACTTGGGATGTAATCAAGGCATATCAAGCAACTTCATACGTTGATCACACAAAGATAGCCATGCATGTGATCATGACTGGGAATATATGCATATCGCAAATTTAAACAACCCTCCAGTCCTCAAACATCATCACATGGTTTTAACCTACATTCAAGTATTAAAATAATCCACACCAATTGAGGTTCTTCTCAGATCTGCTATCTTTCTGTCGCACATACTAACAAAACAGGCTACTAGATTCATCACCGACAAGACAATTATACACAGCTTCACAAATTACAGCAAATGAGGCAAATACCTCAGCTGCATTTAGATTGAAAGCGAGAAGGGAAAAAGGTAATATGCAAATGTTCAAATAATATTCCACTTTCACTTCAGTCGTCACTGAAGATCCTCATTGCCTCACAGAATCTACCACTGAAATACGCTGATAGAATTCCTAGTCCCCTAAAAACTTATTCTCGCAAAGGCAAATATAGGAAGTGGATGCTGAATTAGCTGGAATAGGAGCTTTAGTGGATGAATATTTCCAGACACACGTCTTGAGTGGTTATTCCCACTCCCCCAGTCTTGAGAGGTTATTCCCACTCCTCCAGTCTTGAGTGGTTATTCCCCACTCGTCCACTCTTGGGTGGTTATTTCCCACTCTTCCATTACCCTAAAGTTTGGCTAGGTTTCAGGATGGAAGAGGAGATAGGGAGGGAGAGGAGAAAGTTAATCCGGGGAGCATACTACAAAATTGAAGCTAAGAATATGCAATAATTGACATTGTTAACATCAACTAAAATTGCTTTTGTTCATTTTACAACTATCTTTGTAAATAAAGAAAGTAATTAAACATATAATTGAGCAATCCAATAATCCTATAATTGAAACAGCATGTTAATCGAATCAAATCCAAAAGTCAAATCTTTACAACTACTAGGGAGAGCCAGAGAAGCACTCCATAAAAAACTGAACAATTTGAGCCAGTCCACAACTGAAGTGGGAATAAATCGCATACAAATAACTAATAAGAATCCTAAGCCGAACAAGATCATAGAATAGGGAAAGAAATGAAGTACTCTGTACTGAACTGACTAAAGTTAGGTATGGGGTAATACAATTTCTACACTTTGGGTTATGAAAAACATACAAGCTATAAACTGCTTTAATATAAAGAGGGTGATCAAAGAACCAGCGACTGTTCAGGTTTAGCTGCAGACCTTATCTAGCTTCAAATTATACCATGAGATGTGAAATGTTAAGAGACCAACAAAGGTAATACATTTCATCCTAATTCATAATAGTGATATCAACTTAACTGAAACAGATTTGAACAAGGTGTCAGGTTCAGAAGATAAAATAAAGAAGAAAATGCTGATTATAATCAAGAGAAATTCCTGCTGCAGAGCCTTAAAATTCTAACACAAGTCCCTGGTCTGCGGTCCAGCAGAAAACTTCAGGAATTGAAAATGAGCTTGAGATAGCAGGAAAAGTATCTAAATAAAATCCTAACCAATAGAGATAGGAACTGGTTAATAAGGAGCTTCAATAACACCAACGAATGCAAACAATAAAAGCCATGAACAAGAAAATATGCAAAGAATTTGAAGAGCTATATATACTATTTATCAAGAATAACTACCTCTAATTCCAAAGCATAAAAACACACCTAATGATTCTCCAAACAGTTAGATCATTTGATGAAGAACAACTAAAAATTTAAAACAAGAACAGCAGAATATAGAAATGAGAAAGGACAGAAAAAGAAGAGTGAGAAAGCAAGAGAGAGAAACTATCATTTAGAGATTAAACGGGAAACAGATATAAAGTTGTCAAATTCAATACTCAAACTGGCCACCATAACCGTCACTCTAGGTACTTAAATTAGAGACTTTACCTAGAATGTGAATGGACCAACTATTAAATCTCCTTTTAGGTTTAAGCCTGACAAGAATGATATTCAACGACTAGGAATACATTTATTTTCGCTCAAACCTTTATTGTCTAGTATTTGATTACCAATCCCTTATATTGGATTGGGTTACCTTCACTAAAAACAAAAACAATAAAGATAAACCAAGCTAACAGACTTTAAAAGGAAAAATAACTTCAACTAATAAGCTAGCATTAATGCATCAACACTATCTAGAGATTCCTGTGATTTCATGATATAGTTTAATACCATTTGTAAATAGTATAGGAAACAAGATTACACGTTATAGTAACGAACTTCCAATCATCTCCAATTTTCAAGCAACTAAATAATGCTACAAATGCAATATGATCTTCGTAAGCAGAAACCACAAATGTTTCCAGAATGCAAAGCCACAATAATAGTAGTAACCTCAAGTCATGGAAGCATTGCTGCCTCCGTGACAACTGAACATATACAAATGGCATACGATCTTTAGCAAGCAGAAAATCACAAATGTTTCCAAAATGAAAAGCCAAAATAATAGTAACATAATCTAGAATGTTAGAAGCAAAATTGCATAAAGCAACCTCGAAGTCGTGTAACCATAGCTGCCTCTGTGACAACTGAACATATACAAATGGCATATGATCTTTAGTAAGCAGAAAATCACAAATGTTTCCAAAATGAAAAGCCAAAATAATAGTAACATAATCTTCAATGTTAGAAGCAAAATTGCATAAAGCAACCGCAAAGACGTGAAAGCATAGCTTCCTCCGTGACAACTGAACATATATGATGGGGTAAACTTGCTGAAACATGTTGAACTGAAGACATCTAACCAAAAACAATCATCCACAGGTTGAACATCCAACAAAAGGAAATAGTTATAAGACGTTCATGGCAGCGAGCCAGTCACATAATAGACAAGAAACAACTTGTGCATTCTCCACAGTAAGGGAGAAAAATTCAAAACTGATCCTTCCGACATAAAGCTACTAAACAACTAATAATTTACATCAATCATTGTCACTCCAGACAATGGAAGAATCATATATGGCATCCATCACGAGACTCGGGACCAATTGCAATGCTTACCACAAGGTAACAAGTTTTACACCATCACCATGTAGTTTTAAAGTCAGCACAAATCGCCTAATTCTTGGTACTCCAAAATACCTAACTAAACATGTCCAAAGGTCTAAACAATGAAGATTTTGAGGGAAAAATGAGATCTAAATGAAGCAAACCTGTTACAAACCAGACAGTGAACCATTAAATCTGTTTTTAGGTTTAAGTCTAACAAGAATAATTTTCAACGACTAGCAATTCATTTATTTTCAAGCCAACCCCTTTATTGTCCAGTATTTGATGGACCAATCCCTTATACTGGACTGGTTACCTTCACTAAAAACAAAACAATAAAGAGAAACCAGTCAAAGAGTGGTTAATAAGGAAAGACAACTTCAACTAATAAGCTAGCATTATTGCATAAACACTATCCAGACATTCCTGTGATTTCATGATATAGTTTTATACCATTCCTAAATGATCTAGGCAACAAGATTACAAGTTATAGTTAACGAATTTCCAATAATCTTTCTTCAAGCAACTAAATATTGCTGCAGATCACATACGATCTTCAATAAGCAGAAACCACAAATGTTCCAGAATGAAAAGCCACAATAATACTAGCATAATTTACAATATGTTATAAGCAAAATTGCATACAACAGCCTAGAAGTCATGAAACCATAGACGAGAAACAGCTTGTACATTCTCCACGGTAAGGGAGAACAATTCAAAACTGATCTTTACTACAACAACTAATAATTTACATCAATCATTGTCTATCTAGACAATGGGAGAATCATATATGGCATCCATCAGAAGACTCAGGACCAATCGCAAAATACCATCACCATGTAGTTTTAAATTTCATCAGCACAAATCTCTAATTGTTGGTACTCCAAAATACCTAATTAAACACGACCAAAAGTCTAAACAATGAAGATTTAAGAAAAAAATTTGAGATCTAAATGAAGCAAACCTGTTACAAACCAGACAGCGAAGACGGCCCTGCTTCCCATCCTCCAAGTAGCGCTTTCTCTCTGCCTCATTCTCATTAATCACTTTCGCAAAATACAAAAATGCCTTCTTTATCTGATTCTGCTCTACCTCAATATGCCTAGTAAACATACCATCACCACTAACTCTCATATGCTTCCCATGCCTCAATTCATCACTTATATCCCTCCAAAATGGGCTACTCGTTGCCGCCGAAAACTCTCCTCGATAATCAGACGGACCCATAGGGTAAGCATCATTAGGATTATTCCTATACTTAAATTCCTCCTCATATTTCCTCTTCAAAGAAAGGTTGTGATTCATATCACGGAACCCTAATCCTTCCGGGCTCATTTGGGGGAAGTGAGGAACACCACCACCAACAGGTAACTCCGAAAGGTGCATTGGCGGTAGCAGCGGCCGAGGAGGGAAGTCTTGTAATCCGGCGGAGAGCGAAGTACGAACGGACGCTGCCGTCAGCGAGAGACGAACGTCCGGCGCTCCAGCATGTGGAAGCCGTATGCTGGCGCCGGAGGTGGACCTAGGTCCGGGAACGGAAAAGGCGGTACTGCCGGTGGAGGCACTGGATCATTAGGACCCGGTGCGACTTTGGGCCTGGGTGACGGTTTTGAATTTGGAAGGGGTTTGGGGTGTTTGGGTTCGCCGGTTTGGATTCTTGTGGTTGACTGGTGGCGCCTGCCGTGGAGGAGGATTCCCACCGATTTGTGGTGGAGCGCCGGAGGCGGCAGGAGGTGGTTTGTTGACGGTGGATTTTGGGTGGTTCCCACCGGCCATCCTCAGTTCGCGACGCCGCAGAGAAAAGATCCTCCCCGGGTTTTGATTGGGTCTAGTTTTGTTCCATTTGGGCTAATATCTTGTGGAGTGTATATACCGGTTCACATGATGGGCTTGTCCCAACTATCCAATAAGAATTTGCCACGTCGTCACGGCACTTGGGATGACTCACACCTTGTATTCAGTATTCACTGTGCATGTTCTTGGTCCGTACAAATGGATAAGTTAGGAATGAAGCCATCGTAAAGCAGAAATCTGCGTGGAGGATAGCCGAAAGGTAACTCTTTTTACCTTATGGGTCGAACTCCATAGCTCGTGTTTCTCGTTCCCTTATGGGTTATTTCTCATCCTCGAATCGATAAAGCTTACCTTCAGCTTCACTTGTTCGTGAACATTCATGGTCTAATATCTGATACTGATTGCTTACTCTTTTATTGACAGTTGGATAAAACTGAGATTCGTATAAATACCACGAAGTTTTCGGCTAAGTACATGGGGTAGCAGAAGAAATCAAGAGATTGATCCTGAGTATAAGGAGGGGGTGGGGTTTTAGGGAGCCAACTTAGTTGATACGCAGATATGAGAATGCCTGTGATTCTTGCAGCAAATATTGTTCCTTTCTTTCCCTGCAGAAGAAAGAAAGTAGCCTCTGAACTTAACAATCACTGTGAGTTGTATCATTTGCTGGGATTGATTTGAATTTTGTTTCTGTAGAAATTCCTCTAGACATCTCTTGGTAATTAGCCAGAAATAAACATTGGCAATTCGCACAAGAAGATTTGCTCTGTTCTCAGATCCTTTAGTCTTCAATTTCTGCTTCAGTTCATGTTCTTTGATTTTATTGATGGTGTATTCGTGCTTTACTATAGGTAAGTTGAGATTCAGTTGTAATGTTGTAAAATTATCACAAGGTACTCCTTCAACTCGCCGCCATATCTTAGTTTGTGGTGCTTCATTTGTCACTATTCTTGCCTTGAATTGCATCTTAACACCACTTCGAGTACAAGCTGAAAATGAGTCAAATGACCAAGAACAGAAGGATGATGGAGTTGTTGGGGCTATCAAATCGATGTTTGATCCTAATGAGAAAACGAAATCTGGGAAAGTATTGCCAAAAGCTTACCTGAAGTCAGCAGAGAGGTCGTGAAGACACTGCGTGAATCGTTGAAGGAAGACTCCAAAGATATCGCAAAGTTCAGACGGACAGCAGATGCAGCAAAGAGTCGATTCGTGAATATCTGAGCAGTTGAGGGGCCAAGAAAAGGTGGTTCGTGAGGTATGTATCTTCATCTTAACTTCATTTTGAAGACATTTTCAGGCATTGTCATTTCAGATGGTGTGGTTTACTTGCAGGAGTCATACCTGGAGTTGGAAAAAGCAATTCGGTCTTTAGCCAGTTTTTACTCCAAAGCCGGTCCATCAGCTTCAATCCCAGAAGAGGTTAAGTCAGAGATCTTAAAGGACTTGGATACAGCTGAAGAATTTTTGTGATTATGAATGTAGTTCTGCTTAAACCTTGGGAAATTTTGCAACATGATTCTTGGTTCTTTCATGGAAATGAACAATGTACAACATGATTCTTAGAAACTGAACCACAGATACTTCTTACATTATAGGCACTGCTAAGACTTACGACTGAATCAGAAAAATGGGAAACAAATTAACCGAAACAAAGACGATCCCATGATGATCTGCACAACTGGAATGACGACCACTTGACATTAGTATTACTCTTTCCCTTTAATATCGGATAATCAGCAGCTGAGCTCGTAACAGTATCACTCCTTCAGATCAACTTCACACATGTCTTGCACACTATCACTGACGTATCAAGAACGTGACAGTACTCCTTTTGAGCTGCATATACCGAATCAAGAAACATTAGGAGTTTAGAATGCAGTGAAAATTTATTGAACAACACAGCACTTCATGCAATACACAACAGAGCTAATGTAATCCAAAACAAACCACCATATTTTTAAATTCCAGTCTTGTCAGGACTTGAGAGACATTTTTTAAATGAGAAACATTATTAAAACAGACGTCACAAGCAAGACACTCGAAACCAAACAAACATTCTTAAAACCAGGAGAACACTACTTCATGTCCAACAGTAATAATGATTTACTAATGGCTTAAGAATAAAGAATGTTGATGACAAAAGCATGTGAAGTCAACACAAAAGCAGTTAAATTTCAGAGAAGTTATCCAACCTTGGCACAGTCCCAAGGCGGCGTTTGTCATGTTCTGTTGCTTGGCGAAGAGCCCTAGCAAAAGCTTTGAAGGTTGCCTCAATTATATGATGAGAATTTCTGCCAGCAAGCTGTGATAAAACAACTCTTTCATTTAGTACATTAAATACATAACATTAATGCACAAAGAGGAATTATGATCAAGAAAATCCTCAGCAAATGGAGGTGCAGAATAATAAGCAAGAAATTACTGTGCATATATTTTGCAGTTTTAGAAGGACAAGCGTAAGAAGGGCAGATCAAAGGAAATTATAGTAAACAATGACCACATTTCAATCATAGAGGGTATTTACATGTCTTCCATTTCACTTTCACTAAAATTGAAGGAGAATTTTCGATGGTGTTACCTGGCGAATATGAAGTGTCATGCCAGAAGTGTTCACCAAAGACTGGAAAAAATGCTCCACCAGCTGCAAATAACAATGAAAAATTCACTCACAAACTATATTATCAGTTAATGTCAACAACCAAAAGTTATGGGAATGGAAAACAGAGAAAGTAATAAATGTGGGAAGGCAATACTCAAAATTTTTTGATCCAGTTACAATTCCATCACTCATGATCCATAGCATTTTATTCTCCTTATAAAAGTCGATTTATATTTCATTTTTAGTTAAGTACTAAATGAAAATATTTGTAAGTAAGGACTTGAGTGCCATACGTTACTCTCCATAGGAAAGATTTGACTGATGATTACTAAACTAGCAAATGAAGATAGTAATAGGTAAGCACCTGGGTGTCATATGTTCCAACTCTCTCAGTAGGAATTTGCAAATCACAGCTTAAATGAGGCCGGCCAGACAAATCCTGAAATGAAAAAATCACTTAGTTAAAGCACAGCACAACTTTAGAGAAGAAAGTTTAGTGACATTATGTAATAGGAAAAAGTTCATTAGCTGAACTGCAGAAAACAGTTCGGTTATATACAAATCCATTTTCAGAAAAAAGCAGGTCGATTCAACTTCCATGGCAAGTGGGATTTTTTAATCTCAGACACCTTAATGCATTCCCCATCAGAACCAAAACTTAGATATCAGCGTAGTCACTATCCTGACAACAAAAACTGATTCAATCAGGGTTTTGGGGAGTCAATGCTGGCACCTAATAAACTTGCTAGAAATTGCCAACTTGAGCAGCCATCAAATGAGTCTATGGAAAGATTCAGCAGTGGACCGCGAATCATTATATTCAATTATCTACAAGAATCTTGAAAAGAGAACTTAATCTTAATTTTAGGAAATTAAAGCATAAAACATACCAATACAACATGAACCAATGCCTCATCAAGAGGAGCCGAGAAGTCACCAAATCTATTAATCCCTTTCCTATCGCCAAGCGCCTGGAATAAAGCCTAACAGACAAAGCAAAGAAAAATTATTATCAAACCAAAAAGAGATAGAGAAATAGAAATGGGCAAGAAAAGAGTCGGTAGACTAACTGTTCCAATAGCAAGAGCAACATCTTCATTGGTATGGTGATCATCTATGTGAACATCACCTGTGGCCTTTACATGCACATCAATCAGACCATGCGAAGCAAGTTGCTACAAGATTTAGACAGAGCAGCCATAGAAAAACACCAATCAATAATCAAAAGTGAAACACAAAGTTTTGATTTTTAGGATAGTATTCAGTAAGATAGTTAACTAACATCTAACATGTGGTCGAGAAACGGAATCCCAGTACTAGAATCAGCAACTCCAGTCCCGTCCAAGTTAATCTTAACCGACACATTTGTCTCCTTCGTCACTCTCTTCACTTCTCCAACTCGAATCCCACCTAAACAAACTCAATTACAGTTATTGCATCGTCTCCAAAAATTAAGGTTAAGCAGGGGAGAATATGTTACCGGAGTTGGCCGCCGGTGCCGAGCGGCCGTTGTCTTGGATTGGAACAGCGCGAGCGGCTTGACAGTCCATTTTGATGGTAGGCGAAGAGGAGATTGGGAAGCGGATAGAGTTCAGGGCGGGTACGGGTACGGGTCCAGAGGGAGAGAGCCTGAGCGGTGGCGATGACGACGCACGTGTTGCGGCTGCAAACTCCATTTGCTTGCTTAAACTTAACCGGTTGACGAATATTACTTTTATGTTGATGCCAAGTTAAGACTTCAAAACAGCAAAACGCCGCCGTTTCATTCACAAGAGTCACTGTTAAATGAATAATTACTGTTTTATATTATCCTAATTTGATTATTCTTTTAGTTTGTTTGCTTCATTATTTTAGTTTTAATTTTAAATTTTAAATTGAGCAAATTTTATCTGTTTAAATTTTAGTTTTTAATTTTCAAAATTTATGAAAATCATAAATTTTATTTTTATTATATTTATTTTCTCATAATTTAATTTAATATCAATTTAATATATGTCCGACTGCAGATGGCGACCGATCAAATTAAGTATGATGATGGTCCCTCTTTTCATCTCTTTTTCGCCGACGATTTCATTCTCTTCTCCGTTTCACATGACCAAGTGAATGTCATTCTAATATCTTGAAATCTTTCTGTGCTTCTTCGAGCCAATGGGTGAGCACGGCCAAATCGAGATACTTCTTTCCAAGAATACCCCCTTTGACTGTCAATCCTTAATCCATGCTTTAGCTTTTACCCGACTACGATCTCGGAGGTACCTGGGGTTTCACTCCTACACCAACGCGTTAGCAAAATAACCTACCAAGACATTCTCGATAGGGTCCATCAACGCTTATTGGCCCGGTCCACCGACATGTTGTCCTTCGTTGGACGCATTACCTTAGTCTAGTATGTTTTAGCGACCATCCCGAGCTACATTATGCGACTATCTCGTTATCGCAAGGTCCGTGACGAGTGGAACAAGCCATGAGGCAATTTTTTTGGGACTCGTCTCACAATCGGAAAAAGATCCACTTAGTCAACTAGAAGGAAGTGTGTAAATCTAAGAAGTTGGGGGTCTTGGTATCTGTAGAATCAAGGAAATGAATAACGCCTTCCCGGCCAAATTCGGTTGATCGTTGATCGCTAACCCTAACGCTTTATAGGTCAAGGTGCTCTCCGGGAAATATAAACTTGACGCCCATCGCCTTCCTACATCTCTTCCGTCTACCGGGGGTTCTATGATATGACGGAACATACAGCCACATGGCCCATCGTGTCCAAGAGCTGCAATGGAGGATTGGCGATGGCACCGTAACGTGCTTCGACTCGACCTTGGGTCACGAGAGTAGGCCCTCTCATTTCCCATACTACCCTTCCTATCCCAGCTACATGCTTAGCCCCACTATCCACCACTTTGCATATTCCATCAGCAACTAGAATGGAAGTCTTCCAACCTTATCTCCGTCTTAGATTTGTCAAACCATCATCGACACGTTTCTCTTAAGCCGTATATGGGACCGGATAGGTTGATATGGGAAGCATCGACAATGGTCTATTCTCCATTGCCTCCACATACTCAATGCTTATGGGTCACAACGACGAACCTTAGCATGAAGTAAGCGGGCTATTTAGCGGTGGTTGGGACCCCTGAGGATCCGATCATTCTTATGGTTACTAACGAAAGATCGGTTACTTAGTAATCAGCAGTGCGTCCGTAAGCACCTCACTTCTGATGGCACCTGCCACTAATGCCATCTAGAAGAGTCCTCCATCCATGCAATTAGGGATTGTTACAAAGCTCGCAAGTGTGGGCCGTCTTTCCATCGATATTCGCTTGCTTGACTACTTCTCGTTACTCGCTAGGAACCGGATTCTCATCAACTCGCAAAGAACACCGGAAAGTCTGGCCAAGATCGACGCTTCTTTTTGGCACGACATGTTGGTTCCTCTGGACATGGAGAAACAAGTTTCTCTTCGATGATCAATTTACTTGGCCATCCTCACCCATTTTTCTTATTTTGTCTTTTTCATATCAGATTCCCAAGTCTACCGAGTGGCAGCGCCAAGCCACCGCATATTTCCAACTCTGCCAGGAGCAGCTCATTAGTTGGAGCAAGCCATCTCCATGGTGGGTTAAATTAAATACAGATGATGCCTGCAATCGTGCCCACCGCTTGGCTACAACAGGTGGCCTCCTTTGTGATAGTGACGGCAACTGGTTTAGAGGCTTCATTCAGAACCTCGGATAGTGCGCGGCGTTATTTGCAGAACTCTGGGGCATCTTTACCGACCTCTCGCTTATCAGGCGTATGGGCTTCAGCGTGATAAGGCCGGAAGTGGATTCACTCGTGTACATCGACTCCTTTCTTCGACGGACACCGCTCCCGCCTCTCAACCCTATAGTTACGGTATCTTTGAGCCGTTCACCAAGAACTAATCATTGTTCATCGACACGCTCATCGAGAGAAGCAACAGATGCATTGACACAACTTATTACCCAGCCGTCAAACCCGACATTAGAGTCACCTATTTTGACACTACACCCACAGGTGCCACGCATCCTATTAGAGGATCTGTCCCCTGCACTTGCCTTGTAAATTTTTTTCTGTTTCCTTTATACATATATATATATATATATATATATATATATATATATATATATATATATATATATATATATATATATATTAACATTAAAATTAATAAAACTAAAAACTACAATCAATGGAAAACTTAGATTTTAAACTCGAGGATTACCAGTGAGTAGTTTTGGGTTGGACTAAACCGGAGAACGGTTGGGTGAAAGCTAATTCTGATAGAGCAGTACAACAAGGGTCCAATAAGGCTAACATCGGGATTTAATTAGAGCTTGTCAGGAAAAGTGGTGTGGAGGGTTCAGCAGAATATAGGATGGAGTTTGCTTTTAACTACCAAACTCTGGAGCGTTTACTCAGAATTTAAGTTGACCTGAGATATAGGCTATCGACGAGTTGTTATTGAAACCAACTGAGGACAATTTTTTAGTGGCAGATATCAGAGTTCAACCAAGCATGGGAGGTCCAACTTTAGCATACCTATTACGAAGGAAATCAGTGCACTAACCACCTGGTAGCTATAGCTTTTTTTTTGAGCCCAGGTTTGCATTTTCTATGGGAGCCTTCGATGGAGTCCTGGAGCTACCGCACCGAGATGAGCAAGGAGTATTGTATTCTAGAGCTTTGAGGTAATTTTGTATATTTTGCATCTTTTGTAATAAAAAAAATCAGAAGTAGACTTCGATTATTGATCAAAACGAACTATTACATGTATCCAAAACCCAAGGCAAATACAACAGAGGACAGTAATACAAATCCACGCTTTTATGATAACAAACACAAGTAGTTGTTGCAAGTGGGCATAGTTTTAGACCCTCCAGCTGCTGAAGAGAACATTGCCCATAATTCGAGCCCTTGGTTGATAAGACATACCATCCATCTCTACGTCAAGCCTTCGAAAGCCTGGCCTGCGCTTAACTCGACGAACAACATCATAAAGGTAAGGATTAAACCTGTGTACTTATCCAGTGCTCCTGCCATCTTGAGAATCCAACAGTTTTTATGTACTTGCAGAATCCAATCCAGAGGGATAAGAACGCACAAACCTTATCAAACTTTGTCTAACCAATTGTCTTTCACACATACAGGCTTCCACGTTTCATGAACGTGCCTGCCACGACCAACTAACCTCCAGATACATTGAGACCAGAAGCACCTAATTGTAGCAAACTCATAGTTTAATCAGATCACAGTACGACCATAGTAATCTATATCCTACAAGAGAGAACAGAGTTTTTTCTCCAAAACTTGAAACTGCTAACAGGGAATTTAAGTTAAATCATATCACATGAGGGAGTGCAACAACTAAAAACCAAGAATTGTTATTTGAAATTTCAGTTCAAAATTTGTCAACCATGTTCAACAACTGACATCGTAGAATAAAGAGGTGTTGCCACCTAAAAATTGGAAGAGTACAGACTTTCTGGACCTGCAGAAACTATATATATGAAGTTAAAATTCCGTAGAGTCGGATATGTACATGCTGAATGGTTGGAGAAAGTCTGAGAAACGTCTTGCAATAAAAGACCTGCCCACCAACCTCCAGAAAAATAGGCCACGCAACAGCAGCTTCCCTAACTTGGTTCTCGTTTGGCCTCAAATCATCTCCATATAGAACCCACTTTTAAACTCCTTACCCTAATAACCATGAAAATCATAAATTTTTGCACCAGTGTCAATCATGCTGCTATCCAAGATGGATACTGCTGCAATCATGTAGACTTGGAAATACCCAGTCCAGAGGTCGTGGTCGAGTATTGATTGCTTCAGTTAATCTAATACCCTTTTGCACGAACAACTTATAATTTGGCTGAGGTTTAAACAGCACTGAGCATAGTTTCAAATTCACCGAGCATCAAAGGAAATTGGAATTTCACATCTCATATTCAGGAGATTGTGCAAGAGGATCCTCTGCAGAAGGCAGCAGTTGAGCACAAACAACATCCGCAATTTCCCCACCGGTTTTTCTACAATCAATAAATGTACAAGCATTACCATTATTTGCATCAGCCAAATCCGATGCAGCCTTAGCTTCCACCTCTTCTGCATTATGACTTGCATCCTTGCAACATAATCTGGAAAAGTCATCCTTGATTGAGTATCAACAGTTGAAATTTCATCTTTGTCCCCATCAGATTGATTTTTCCAGCCTGAGCATCATCAACAACTCCCCTTTCACAAGCCACGACATTTTTTACATAACAAGGCATGTCTTGTTTGCTTCCGACTAGGTTATCATTGTCGCACTCAGATAATCCATCATGGGATTCAATACTAGCACGCCTCATACCCTCAGGTGCAACTGGCTTTTAAGTTCATGAGAAGCATCTAAGATGTTATTCATTAACAAGCTACCACTTAAAGAAAGTGCTCCAGAATGTGCTTCAGTATTTACAGTAGTCGCATCACCTTGAAAACAAGATCCAGTATTGTTTAGAACGGTAGATTCAGCACCTGTCTTGTTAGTCATTCCTTGTATGCCATTACTTCCATCACGATCAGGCAATTTTTTCATGTCTAGCGAAGATTCATCTAGCCTAACACTTGATTCAATATCTGAGCCTTTATCATCTTCAAGTGACACTGAGCTTCTAACTCCATGAGATGCACCTAAAAATTTACTCATCATAGAGGCATCATTTGAGGGATTATCTCGACACTGGGAATCAGAATTAGCAGTAGCTACATCATCTGTCTCACTGTCACGCTCTGAACCACCATTACTACACTTGAGTTCAGGTCCACTGGAGGAGCCAATATCAGATTTACTTGCCACCTCTGGAACACAACGTTTACTGCCATCAGATTCTACTTTTCTTACACCTGCCGAAAAAATTGTAAATTCAATTAAAAATATTTTAAAGGATACACGTGCACAATGTGTATTGCCATCATATTCCATATTTCTTACAACAGCTGAAAAATCGTCAAGTTTATTAAAAATATTTTAAACAATAAGTGCAAAACTGAAATCAAATTCAAAGCCAACAAAATGCATTGGGTTAAAACCTTTGCTAGTCTTTAAGTTTCTGGCAAATTTTCTTGCCCCAAAGCTGCTTCTGCAACATATCTATACCAGGGAACACCAGCATATTAATAGACTTCAACTCGTGCTTAAGAGACTCATCCAGAGTAGTGAAACCAAAAACTTCTGTCCAAGTTTTTGTAAGCTCAGAAATTGCAGGGATGATCAGCTTCTCAACTTTCATAGAGCAAAGTGCCTAACCAGACGAGGAAGTGTCAATAATATAGTAGAAAAAGTATCCAACTTGAAGCAGATATAACTTTGGACCACATATTAGTAACTTCCATATGCAAAAATGTTTAGCTCCTATTACTCACCATTTCCAGGGCGTAAAAAAGTCGACGGCACATTCCTTGGCGCCTATATGTGGCGAGTTCAATAAATGGCATTTCTGCCAATCGGGTGCCATGAAACCTGGAAAATCATGGGTAAAAAAGATCAAAATCACCAGAATGGACCTACTAGGAAAATTCTAACTGCAGTGCAAGTAGGTGGGGTGATCATATCTAGTAGATAGAAGAAAAGAAAACACAAAGTTAGCCAAAAGGAATCGTGCAAGTAAAGAATTTCCACGGTTCAAGATGTGCAAGTCTTCTGTGTAACTCTGTCTCGTTGAATGTCAAAGAACTACATTTCCAGGTATTGAAGGAACCCTAGGCTTATCATTAACAACAAAAATTGACAATATATTGAGAGTTTCATATAGTCCATTTATTAACTAAAGCTCAATAACTTTTTCTTTCAACAGCCAAATTGTTGCAATTTAAAAGTAAATAAGGGACTAAAAATCCAATACCTGATGGAGGCTGCAGAAATTATTTCGTCACCCTTTTCTAAGATCGCGGTATAGAAGCCAGAGTAGTTAAGCCTGTTGAAGTTTGACCTGAAACGAAGAAAATATCAACATTAACAGAAGACAAAGCAGAAAATTTTGACTCACACAACAAAATGCACCAAGTCAGAAATTTGGAAATCAAATTAACAAAACCTAACCACAACTTCGGAATGATTTTATGTTGAAAGCATATAAAAGAAATAAAGTTTGGTTTAAAATAAGGAATGAAATAAAATTTCTTTCCAGTAACCATATCCATAAAGTATAACGTGGCAACAGCCAGATAACTCCATTTAAGAACAGATTGAAAACTGAGTACACAAATCTATCTCAAGAACGAATAGATGCATTAAAAGTATAAGTTTAACATTGTTAAACTCAATTACCAAATTGCAAAGCATGAAACATTAAAAGAAATAAGTAGAATGGCCTAATCCCCAGTTGGGTTTCAGCCCATATTTTTATAATAGAAGAAAAATACATGTTATCAGTAACATCCAATATAGTACTCATTAACATTCCTATAGAGTAATGAGAATGCTAACTTCCTATATATGATATATAACAATACTAACCCTCAAAATCAATGTTTAGAAAAATTATTGTTCTAAGTTCACAGTAAGGACCTAAACACATTTGATTGATCTATAATAGCACCTGTAAGGCTATAATGCATGTTACTGATGCTATTCTAAAGGTCCAGATCAATTTCTAGCAAACGTGTATGCAATCACAAAATAGCAGAATACTTACCCAGTGTTATAAAGAACATTGTGTATAAGATTGATTCCGCTCCTCCTGTCCACAATCGGCAAAAAGCATTCATCCATAACAGACAAAGCAACAGCAAGCTTTGAATTGCACTCTACCCTCTGAGGAAGTCCTGGCAGAGATTCATCCAATTCTGAATCTGTTCTATGAATAAGAGACCATGAAAATCCTGCTTCAAGTTCATGTTTGACCCCAAGATACCTCTGCAATTGCTCAAAGAGCTATAAAGCAGAAATGCATAGGTCAACACGATTACTAATAACTTGGAAATCAAATCAAAGGAACAGAAGGAAGCAATAACAAATTCCAGGTAAACTCAGATAGCGCCATAACTGTACAGAATGTTGAACTCAATCAAGCCAGGTATATTTAATGATGATGGAGTGTAAATATCAGAAGTTAAAAAAGAAATGATTTACGGAGAACTGAAAGTTGAAAAAAGGAGAACCAGAAAGATTTATAATGTTAGCTACCAATAAGCAATGTCATCGTAGTTATCACATAAACATGAATAGTGAACCACAAATATTGAAAAAATGTAGGGGTAATTTACTTTCCAAAAGCCTTTAAATACCCACAAAATAGAAAGAAAACTGGATGCATTAAACTCATGGAATCCTAAAGAAAACTAGTATACCTCTCGGCATTTCTTGCCACAAAAACTATCAGCCTCAACAGACAAGGCATCCATCTCCTCCACGCATGACTTGTGATCTATGGGGAAGAGAAAATTTTCATTTTCAATCAGAATATAGATAACAAGGACGGAAAGGAATTCAATTAGATGAAATTGGAAAGACATAGAAGATACATGTTTTTGCACACATCACACACGTAAGTAGCAGTGAACAGGCCGTCTCATCTCCCGGAATAATATTCTCACTGGCTACCCCACAAAATTTGCAAGTACAATTTGGGCAATGCCAGTCACCTGGGGGAAGCATCTGCAATGGAACAAAACAGTGAGTTCCTAAAGGATGTCCCGGGAATAAAACACAACTATTTAACTACAAGATAGCTTAAAGGTAAGTTGGTCTATTTAACTCGATTTCTTGCTTTTCTGAAACAGTATCAAGCCAAGAAGAATGGACCTGAAAACGTTAAGAATGTTTCCTCTTATCTAAACACTTCATGTGGGATAACAAGCTTCACAAGTCACACAGGGCAACAATTTTCATAGCATCTACAAAGTCTCAACATTCTTCTAACCAAAAGCATCTCAAACTTAGTTTCGAGATCTAAAACAAAATTAACTGCATGGTTTGCATGTCATTACCCTCAACAGTAACCTCAATTCCATGCTTAGCCCAAGCTCATTGTTGTTGGGCAAGCATATGAATCTCAAACAAAGATCCAACTTCAGTTCAACTAGAGAAGTAAACTCATGGTAGCCTCTAATCTCCATTGCAGAAGACTCATCTACTCACTAACCAAAGAATCCACATGCATTTTCATAATAGCCTCTAATCTCCATTGCAGAAGACTCATCTACTCACTAACCAAAGAATCCACATGCATTTTCATAATGTCTTTCTTTTAGTATAAGAAGATTGTTAACGTTATTGAGATTATATATGCAAAAATCTCTTTCAAATACCTACTTAGGTTAGAAGAGAACAACAAATGATACAAAAGGAAAGATACAAACTTTAAGATAGTCACACATTGAACTTCTATGAATCAGTACAGAGCATAGCTAGAATTAATTCAAGCACGCAGCTTGGATGAACAGACGATAAACATAAAGCAACAAATAAAGATAAAAATACATACCTTTATATCCAGGCAGCTCTGATGAAACGTTGATGGACAACCATCACAGCAGATCAGGTCCCCGCCATCCCCACAGAGGCCACAGGTATCATCATTTGGGTCATCACCATCAATGTCTACAGAGTGAAAACTGATGCGCTCAATAGAGTCCTGTCTATTCCATGCATCAATCTGACACTCCAGGAGGAATTGCCAGAATCAAGATATATATTTTGGAATGGCTGGTAATTTACTCCCAGCATGGATCTCAAACTTTGAAACAGTGAGAATTTTACTACAGCAGCCACAGTGAATACCATCTTTTGTAATCCAGCCTTCTAGCATTACTTTGGTCCGTCACGATTCATATACCTCACCTTTTGGCTTGGTTGCACAGTTCCAGAGTCAATTAACCAGGCCAGCAGTGTCAGTTTTCCAGTATGTGGAACAAAACCATCGCTCTCAGTATTTAGTCCCTGATTAGAATTTCGAACCAACAATGTGCACCTACCAAGTTTTCTACTTTTCCTACCTTGTGCGATGGATCCAGAGGATGGCTCTTCATTGTTATCATGCAAATTATGAACTGAACTCAGAACTTTTGCATTTAAACTGACATAACTGTTACCGTTTACTCTGCCTTTCATTGACTTATTACTCTGCTTTATGAAAGAGCTTAGTTTCTCTTCATGGCTATCACTATTCATGCTCTCCTCATCATGCTTTATACTAGAAGACTTTTTCCGAATCTCATTCTCACTGTCCTCTCTCTGCTTCTTTTCATTTCTTTTCAATCTTCTTGAGTCTTCCTTGTCAATTGGCTAAGCACCTCATCTGACAATGGCATAAATGAAGAAGTATCAGTTCTCGGTTTTACCTCGTCTTCATCATCATTTAATTGCTTCAAAAGGGCATCATATGCCTTGATGATGGACCAATAAGCTGTTCCACCAGGGTTAATGTAGACTGCATCAAGGTAGTCTCTGTTCCTTCTAGGCCTGTAGTCTATTGTCCAACCTGCATCCAGAAGCATACCCCTTATACGTTCCCGCAGCTTTTGCTTTTCTGTACCAGTACTACGCTTAACTTTCCCTTCTCTAACTTTAACTGGTGGGACCTGATTGGATGGCGTTTTCACACCTCCACTACTCATCCCTTTCATGGATTTCCGAGTTTTCACATTTTTCAGTCCATGCTTCAATGATGAATCACTGCCATCAGAATCCTGCTCATGACCTTTGTTTTTCTTAATAGATGATGGTGATTTCACAGAATGACGAGCTTCCATAGTTGTTCGTCCCAACTTCAGGGATGTATCACTGTCTTCTGTACCCTGGTCGCTAAATTTATGATGTTTCAATAATGATGATTTCATTGATTTACTTGGCTTCCTCTCTGTCCCAACAAATCCACCAAATTTCTCAACACGTTTGGGCTCAGAGTAAAATGAAGGACGGGGCAGAACATTCTTCTTGACAGTATGTTCTATCCTTAACCCCTTCCTGTTTTCTTCATCCTCCAAGTGATCATAACTTCTCAAAGAGCCGCCAACCTTCTTCTTCTTGTTCACCATTACCTTTAAAACACCATTTTTTCCCTGAACTCTAATGGGTTCGTCAGAATCATAGTTATTATATGATATCGGATGTCTAGATACTCCTCTGCCATTACTATCTCCTCGACTTAACCCACTTTCCCTCTCAAAATGAGCACTTTTTCTCCTATCAGCGATGCCGTGTCTACTTGATCCTGTCTCATATTCCTCCCCAATGCTATCTCTTCCCATCATCATAGTCCCAAAAAACATCCCTTTCTCCAAACTCCCTCCATCAAACCGTTTCCTCCTCACCATCTCCCCATCACCCGCTTCATATTCATTAAAGTCAAACACATCCAACCTGCTCCTCTTTCTCTCACTCAAATCCTCCCCATTCCTCCCAATGAAACCACCCTCATTTCGTCTCAAAACACCCCCTTTGTTCCTCTTCCGATCAACACCACTTTCTTCAATGCCACGCTTATAATCATTCAACCCATTACAGACCCTTATTGTCTCCGACCCCAGGCTTCTCCTAGGCGGCATCAATAGTTCATCGCTCGACCCCGAATCACTAAAATCCATTCTAGCTCGCTTCTTCTCCTTCTTCCCCTCAAAAACCTTACGTCCACCTGAAGACCCAACAACATTACCGCCGCCCTTCTTTCTCACAATCAGACAACCAGAGGAGTTCTTATTCTTCACAACAAACCCTGATGCCTCCCCAGATCTCCTCCCGTCTTCCATATCCAACCAAAACTCAACACCCAAAACCCTAATTTTCCAAACTCATCCCACAATTGAGCAAGAAAACCATTACAACACAATCCCAAAGCCTCAAATCTATCGCAAAACCAAACCCATCACATCAAAACCCACTAGATCTAAAGCTATTATCACATAAATGCCCCACATGAACCAAGAAGTCACACGAGGATACCTTGCTGCCTTCCGCTCACATCGAATTAAAGTCCCTCCGACGCCGATTGGTGAAGCAACTTCCCGGTGAAAGAAAGCAAGATACAAAAAGGCGGTGAAAGAGAGAGAAAGATTCAGAGAGAAGAGGAGCGAGACAGATGGAGAAAGAGAGAGAGAGTACAAGTGCTTATATTAAAATAGCTTCCAACGAGCCATTAGGACTCTTCTTCTCTGTAACAATTTTTTTTTTTTTCTTTCAAGCCCCTTTACCTTTTTTTCTTTTTAATTTTTTCCCTCCGAATCTGGTTCTTGGAGATCGAAACGTCACCGCTGTGATCTTTCCACGTGGACTAGGACCCATCAACAAAGTGGGTCATCTCTTACGTGGCATCTCGTGGTTTCGATGATGCACTGTTGGGGATTAACGACGGAGCGTGAGTTTTAATTGCGTTAAGTGGCGAGTGAACGGATGAATACGACAGTATCTTAGGAAGAGTTTCGAGTGACGACTGTTGGCGGGGTACTGTTCCCTGCAACGAGGTCAAACCGGTTTAGTAAATACTAGGTTGTTTTCTTTTTCTTTTTTATTTTTCCATGGAATTACCTATTGCAACTAACTTGCTTGTTTTTCTACAAGTTGCTGGTAATTAAATTAAGGGTTAAAAACAAAATTTCATAAGAAATATTTTAAATTTTAAAAATTTTGAAAAAATCTCTAATTTTTCAAATTTTAGATAAATTCTTTTCTTAAAGTTCGAATAAAAATATGATGACAAAACAATGAAACATGTGAATATTAAATATAGACTAATTAAATACTATTTTTATAACGATTTAAATTGGCTATTAAAATTGAACCGAATTAATTACATATAACTCAAATTAATATTTTATTATAATTATTTTGAATTATTAATTTAAATCATATTTAATTAATTCAAATATAGTTTAAAAGTGGAGTTGATTTTAACTTATTATATTAGTAACATTTAATTTGTTCATATATGATATTTTTATTATGTGTACTTTTCATTATTTTTAACTGATATTTCATAGATTTTTTTTTTGAAAATTTCAAGAATTTTAAAATTTTCTTTTCCTTGTATAAATCATTAAGCATTTCATGCTAGAAAATAGTAATATCATCATCATAATAGAATGCTACCTCCTCTTGTTTGCCTTAAGCATGGAAAATACCTTACACAACTTTCATACTTGTCAATGATGCTTTTCATTTGAAAGGAAGCAATTCCATAAATTGCATCAACTTAAAATTAGGTAATACCTAATACCTAGATTTTATACCCAATTCAAATTCAAAATTTTAAATTTTAAATATAAACTCAATTGAACTTTAAAATATAACTAAACATTTATATTCATTATAAATTATATATAAATTTTAAATTTTAATTTAGATCAACGGATTTCAATTTACTAATAATTATAAATTATATATAAATTTTAGTTTTATTTGAAAAACAGGAAAAAATTGAAAATTACAACAACAAAAAAAGTAAAACCAAACGGTTTCTAAAATTTCAATTTAATTTCACCCGTTAAATTAAAAGGACGGGTCGGCCCAGTTAAAGTTAAGATAATTTTGTCAGGATTACCTGTAATATGGTGGGGGAAGAATTAAAAAATTATATATGATCTTAAATTTGGTAGAATGAGGTCGCTTAACATGTTACACGCTGATATCAATCAATGTCTTCAAGATAACCTTTTAATACAGGCATAATGTTCAGAAGCTCCAGTAGCTATCAACCCGGTGAGGCACCAGTCACGTGATTCAGCACTTTCTGGTAGAGCAGACAATACCAAGTACAGCTAACATCTGTCTAGGTCCTTACAAAAAATTTATTTTGCTCATTTTCTCTCAGCGAGACCACGAAGAGGAATCTTATTCTCAAACATGGAAAGGTAATAATGAACATGTTGAAGAAAAGAAGATGAATGTTTAACTTCAGTATCACAATAGTTAATACCAGAAACAAAATCTGCAATTACTATGATTGCTCCTCGCATGTTAAAACTCAACTGCTAAAAGATTCCAAACATAACAAGGCAGGCTAAAGATTATAATCCCTAAAAAGACTTTGCTGTCAAACGATTTAAAGAAAAGACAGCAACACGCTCTAATAGTACTACTGCAAGAGATTAAATGGCTGCCCTTTAGATCTCACTTCTTCTTCCCTCCTTGGCAGCATCTCCAGCCTTGGTCTGCACATTGACAACCAAATTTGTTGGATACAGATAGGAGATTCATATCAACAAGAATGGAATTGCATATTTGAAGAAAAGAAATGGGCTCTGTTACCTTTTTCACACCACGAATCTTCTTGGCTCTGTTTTTCCTTTCCTTCATCTGCTTTCTTGACTTCTCTACCTTGGTGTCTAGGCCATTCTATCAATAAAAACAAGCACCAATTCAGCTTATTGATCAAACACATTGATGCATATGAGCAAAATGTTATGATACAGACAAAGAGGTGCATCGATGCAAGCTACAGTTACGAGGAAAAAATGCATATAACACCATAGTCATAAGCAGTTAGCAAACATCAAAACCTAAGGTGCGAATAGTCAAAAGGAAACAAATGTATTTTTCCCCCTTAAAACACAAGCAATGAACCCATATCAAAGAAGTGTCATCCACTTCCTCTGTATGGAGTGTATGGTACCCACAGTAAAAGAGCCATGGATTGTTGATCTTAAATCACTATTATCTACCTTGGAAAGAGATAAGAAATATCCAAGTTTTGGACACTAACTATATAAACCCTGGAAAAACGATCTGAAAAACAAGTAGATGGTACCTAAACCACTATTAAAATGCATGTTTTTAGAATTAATAAACAATGCAAAGTAGATAAAAGAAAGTCTTATACATATTGGAAAAGCTACTCATACCATCACAAAAACATAAGTATATCCCCATTACCAAATTGACGAGAATATCCCAAAGCAATTTGTCCTAAGGTTTTCCAAAATCTAACCGAAGCTCACCAACCCTGCTACATTATTTCATGCCATCACCCACATCAGGAGACAGAAAAGCCCAATCAAAGCACTATAAGAACATATAATCATAACCCCCTTCTAAAACATAATCCACTAAGCAACCGTAATCCACAAGATCATGCAAACACTTGTGAAAAATAAAATATCCCGACATTCTCAAGATATAAAACAACAATAAAAGCATTTCAATTAAAGTCCAGTTGAGATGGGGTTTGAAAAGGTCCAAAATACGCAATCTTTTCTTTAACTAGTAGAAAGGTTATTTCTGATAGATCCATGGGAAAAAAGAAAATATTATAATAAGAAGATAATAAAATAATAAATATATAATATATAATAAAATATTTTAAAATATAAAATAAATAAAAGTAATAATAAAAATAAAATAAATAAATATCTACAAATAAAATATAAAATAGGAAATAAAATTAATAATATAATAAATATAGAACAAGGTAAAAATAAAATAAAATAAAAATAAAATAAATACACAAATAAGTCAAAAGATAAATAAATAAAACATGTCATTAAAAAAGTTTAGGCTAAATAAAAAAATATTTAGGCTCAATAATTAAAAAGAAAGTACTACATATTAAATGTTTAAATTAAATAAAGACCTATGAAAAAAAAGGACATCTTTATGAGATACTCTTTCCCCGTATCCTAGTACACCAAGGTTTTCTATTGAAGAATCGACCTCAGTAAGTTATCCTAACGTTCTCAAGATATGAATGAATACCATATGAACAAACTAACATATGTAAGATCCAGATCCTCTAGCCCTTGCATGCAACTCATAAAAAAAATCAATAGCAGCATCCACACTAACATAAACAAAACAAGGATGCCAGCCTTGCTCTTGTTAATCTCAGGTACTGTCCAGTACAGCTTAAGCAGCCTTATCTAAACATCTAGAATTTAGCAGCAAAGTGGCTAAACACTAATTTCCAATTAATTGTAAGCCTAAAACCATGAAAGAAGACCGCGTACAAAGGCATAAACGCGTATATTTCATGCACAAAAGCAACAACTGTAAGGAGACGTAGCAATGAAGTACCCGAATGAGCCTGTACTTTGGCTCATACTTCTTTGCGCTATCCACAGAGTCGTAAATCAGACCAAAGCCAGTTGATTTCCCACCTCCAAAATGAGTGCGGAACTTGAACACAAAAATGGAGTTAGGGTCCTTCACGTCATACAAGTTTGCAAGCTTCTCCTTTAACTCAGCCTTCATAACCAAGCCAGTATTGTGTGGTGAACAGTGTAATCAAATAAAACATAAACAAACAAAAACATAAACAGACATAGAAATAATACCTTCGAGACATTGGCACGCCCTGGATGGAGCACGTCAATAATCTGCCTCACAAAAAAAATATAGAGTTCCGTTAAAAAAGCTACCAAAGTCCCAATTTTCCCCCTCCCATAACTGATAATTTTCCCCGAGCATTCTCCAGGAACACAATCATACACAAACTGCAATGACCACGTCAAAAATACTACAAAGAAGAACAGAAGACTAAAAGAATGAGAGAGAACCCACAAATTGTTTCCTTGAGAGAAGCCTGTTAGTCATGAACTTCCTCGTCCTGATCGTCACAGCCTTGTCCGCCATGGTTACTACTCGAACACAATGGTACAAACTCAAGGATTACTACTTTCACAAATGCATAATTTAATGGAATTAGAACTAAGATGATCTATAAGTATTACTTGAGATTAGCAGTATATCACTGATTTCCACTTGCCACCGATTGGAATAGAGTGAGGCTGCGTTTTAGACAGACAAGTGAAATACCCGGGTGTTTTTAGGGTTTTGTGGAACGGGATGATAAATTGGGGGGGTGTTTGGCTGTGGAGAATGTCGTGCTCCAGTCTGGAGTAAGATGACCCTTCCTATGTCCAAATTTCGGTCGGGCCGAGCCAGGCCAGCCCAGGCCTGAATTAATATCTAATATCTTCATTTTCGCTTATTAATTAGGAGTTTTAGCTTCATCCTCAAAGTTTTAAAAATACTATTTTAAAATTAACATGATTTTCATTTTAATTATATTTTTATATTTTATTTTACTTCAATATAATTTTTATATGTTAATATTGAGTTATTTTTAATTTATTTTTAAAATGCTACCAATTTGATTTTTTGAGTACAAACCAAATTGATTTGAATAATATAAAATATATATTTTAATTATTAAATATATAAAATTATATAATTAAAAATTATAGTACACAGCAAAATATATTTATTATAAATTCATACTATTTATATATTAAATGTTAAATATTTTAAAAAACAATAATAACATCACTAATAATTAATCGAAATTTTCATCAACATAAATATTTCATGTTTCTTATAATTTTCTCTCATATTTTAAAGTTCTTGCAAACTATATCGGAGTAATATCATAATAAATTTTTAATTTGACATAAATTTTAATAAACTATCCCTTGTCTATTTATCTTAATTTATATCTTAATTAAAATGTATATAAAATAATAATTTTTATTGAACGTATTAAAAGAATAAAGAGCTTTTATTTTATCCAAAACTTAATTTAAAAACATTAAAATTATCTTTGAATGAAAATAAAAATGCTTAGATTTAAACAATGAGATATCTTTTCTTGATATATATTAATATAATCTAAATCAAGGAAGTGGGCTAGTGAACAAGGCTTCCCACTTTGTACGTAACTTTTATTTATATTTTTACAAAAAATTATTTTGTTACTTGAATTTGTGACCATAAAGTAATCTTATGGTCCGAGCAAATACTCACTTTTGAAATAGAGCATACAAAAGTATAATAAAACATGCTTTAAGAATTGTTATTTTATAGTTTCTTTAATTTTTAATATTATTAAAAGGTTTTTGAAGTTTAGGTATAAAAAATAATTACAAAAGCATTCAATTCCATATTATACTTGTGCATGAAGGAAGGAAAAGGGAATGCATAGGTGCAAGAACCTCTCTGCGTCACACCCCCAAGTCCACGACTCATTAAGTCTCCTCACATCTTCACATGTGAACTTTAACTGTGAACCCTAAATTCAATGTACATTGTTCACTCGGAATTGGGTAATCTTACCCTGACATATTTATAAAGAAGGCAATCTATGTACAGACTGGTGTGTTAATTATGTAGAGCAATTTGAAATCGAGATCACTACTTTTGTTAATACACTCACAAGATGCTTCTCAATCTTGATAGAGGGCATATCGGGAGTTTATCACCCTAAACGCATGATATAACATGTATTGTATTTCTTTCCTTGTATAAAATAAAAAATAGTGCAAAATGAATTTTCAAAATTAAAATCATAAAGTTAGTGTTCAAATTTAATTAAGATTTTTATGTGAAATTTTTAAATTAAAAATAATTGAATATTCTTTTGTATATTTTATATTTTAATTTATTAAATAATAAATTTATATGTATCACAAATATGGTATGTGAAATTTGATTTGACTCGTTACGTTTTGCAGCAAGTAAGCCCATCACTTTCTGTAATCCCTTTTATAAGAGATTTAAGGGTGCTTGTTTTGTAGGTACGAGAAATAAGTAATGGGAATGTAATGAAAGTTAGAGCTTGGTAGGAAGTATGATTGGATAGGTATTAATTTGATTACCCATTCTAGGTATTACTCAATTCCTTCATAATTGAGAGGAATAGGAGTCATTACTTTGTGTATTTTGCTAACTTCCCTAATTAATTAATTAAAATAATTAATCAATATAAAATCTAAATAATTAATTAAAATATAATTAATTAATTAAAGTATAATTAAAATCTAATTAGTTAATTAAACTATAATTAATTACATGATTAATTAAAATCTAATTAATTAATTAATTAGTTCATTACAATAAATTAAATTAATTAAGATATTATAATTAATTTAATTTGTTGTATATTATAATTAATTACAACAAATTAAATTAATTAAGATAAAATTAAAATAATTAATCAACATAAAATATAATTAATTAATTAAAGTTTAATTAGTTAATTAAAATATAATTAATTACATGATTAATTAAAATCTAATTATTAATTAAAATCTAATTAAATAAAATTAATTAATTAAAATGTTAATTAAAATATAATTAAGATGTAATTAAATATAATTAATTAGTTAATTACAATGTAATTAATTAAAATATTATTCATTAATTACTTTTTTTGGCCAATAGGAAGAGATTTATTAATAAAAGACAACAACATCAACAAATGTATACAAAACATCCAAAAGCGAAGCAATACACAATTGAGAACTAATCTAATCAAGATCTCTAGCATATTCCTTCATTACAAATGGCAATATAACTATGGAGGAGTGGTAAACCATCACGTCTCAATATCCCGACCAAAGAAGATGGAGGCATTAAAATCCAATTACCCAAGCTTATCTTCTTACTGACTTGTTTTGCTAACCAATCAGCAGCGTTATTTGCTTCACGATTTATGAGAACAAAATCAATACCCTGTAAATGACGTATTATGTACAAAATATCAGAAATGTATGGAAAAATTCATCACTTTCCTTATCCTTTATTCTTTAGAATTTCATTGCAAACAATCTGTGAATCCATTTCAATCTTCACATTATGGTAGTTTTTCTGCTCCAACAACCTCACCCCTTCACACACAGACTCTAGCTTCAACCTCCAAAGGCTAAACTCGCTTTACATTCTTTTACAATACCATCAATAATAATGCCAGCAGAGTTTCGGATAATAGCTGCAAAACCTGCATTCCCATTCTTATAAGCTCCATCACAATTCATTTTCAAAAAACTAACAGTAGGAGTGCTCCATTTATTCCTCAGTATAGGCCCCCGAATCCTATCAATCTGCTGTTTTCTATTAATACTTTCAGTTAATATAGCAGCACTTTTCATAAGGCATCTCCTAGGATCTGGTCTCTCATGCTTAAAGACTACATTACACCTTTGTTTCCAAATGTTCCACAACAAGACAGCTATATAAACCAATACATCATTACCAGTATCTGATTTTTTAAAAGCCTCACTTATATCCATTAACTAAGCATCTAAAGTGGACAAACCAACCTTTGGTATCTGTAAACCCAAAGCACAACCAAACCATACACATGTTGTCCATGGACACAAAAGCAACATATGCTCAAGAGTCTCAGTTTCATCAAAACAGATAGGACACAGCTCTTTAGTTTTAACTCTTCGTTTAACCAAATTAGATTTAGTAGGTAGTAAATTGTGCAGAGATTTCCAGAGAAATACCTTGACTTTGGGTGGAAGAGTAAGCTTCCAAAGCCATTTACAAAGTTGCCGATCCACCTTATGCGAGCTTTTAGCTTTCCTAGTATCCAATATAAGAACATTTTGTTTCAAAACATGATAACCTTGACGAACCGCGTAGATACCATTCTCAGCAACTCTCCAAATGTATCTATCCAAGAGCTTTTCCCACAAAGGAATGTCATTAATCATGCCTTCCGATCTTTAGGCAAAAATTACTTACGACTTCCGACTTCCAATGTTCAAATTGCACATCTATCAATTCCTCCACTTCAGAGGTGCATTGGTAGGAAGTCCCTCAGTTTAGTCAAGACTCGCCTTGCACCCATGGTTCATCCCAAATATTAATGTGTCGGCCATCCACAACCTGCCACTGAAGATGTTGTTTTAAAAAATCCCTCCCTGCCAACATACTAGTCCAAATCCAATAAGCTCTTGCACCTTTCTTAGCCTGCAGACAAGTAGTTTTAGGAAAATACAATCATTTCAACACCCTTGCTCACAAAGCATTTGGATTTGTGAGAAGTCGCCAACACTGCCGGGCAAACAAAGCAATATTCAAAAGGTTCAAGTCCTTAAATCCCATGCCTCCGGCACTCTTATTTACAGACATTTTAATCCAACTAGCCCAATGAATTCGATAAAATATAACATTTTTTGTATTATCAGATAAAAGCAAATTATATTAAACTATATTACTTAATTTTCTTTGTAACAATGAAATGGTAGATATTATGATTGTGTCAATAAATTATACAATATTTTGACGATTAATCTATACTTTGAAGATATTATGTAACTAATGATATGTTGATGCAATAAAATATTAGAGTTTTTTCTTCAAGAGTTATCAAAAGGAAAAATCGCATTATACTTAATTTTAATTATTTTGTCATTATAATTAGGATGTATAAATTAAAATAATTATTTAAAATATATTTATAATTTTCTATAAAACAAAATTTTAACAAGTTTTATTTTTAACATTTTAACAAACCAACCACTATGGTAATGACAATCATTTATTCATCTTAACCACCATCATAATTATAATGATTACATCCATTCTCATTCCTCACTATATTTATTCATATTCTCATTCTCATTATTCTACTTAACTAAGCGCTAATCAGTCATTGGAGGAGCCTGAGTAAACCCCTCACTAACCATGTTAGATGGTAATTTACACTCCTAAGTTGATGATACAAGCTCTAAAAGGACAGGTTCTATATATCAGCTTGAAAAGCTAACCTTTTCATGGCTTCTTTTATCCTATCAGCAATAACATTATGCCAATAACATGGACTCAGGCCGAAACCGTCCAAAGTTTAAACGTCTAAGGCATCAAGTGGAAGGGAAGTCGCTCTGCTAAGAGAATGCGGAAGCATAGCTCCTGCGTAGAAGGCCTTGGCTGTGGCAATATGCACTCGACTGTATGCCTCGTAGCTTTGGGGCGTCTGGTTCTGCAAATTTGCTGTGGCTCTTATCATCATGTGCAGAGAAATGTAAATTGGAATGCTTTCTAGAATGAAAGGAATCTCCATTTCTTTCCCTCGTTGCTCTTGGCAAGTTCGGAGGGAAAGCAGCAAGATTGAGTCTTTTCTTCTCTCTTTTATCAGACTTGGGATTCAAGCTCAAGTATCTAAGTTTGACTCCCAGTTGTTGGTGTCTAAGCTCCTGTAACTGTATCTGATACTTTGCCTTAAGCCATCTGAGTTCTTGCCGAATTTCGTTCTCATAATCTTCATGTAGAGCACTGGATCCTGAATGGTCTGATGAGGCGGAGTTTCTTTCATTGGATTCACCAGGATTGTTCATATTTTTTATGACGTTTCCTTCTTCAACGGTAGACTGATTCATCCTGTCATGTTCTACAACACAGAAGATCTCTCTTGTGTGATGTGAACTTGACTCTGGTGCTTCTCGCTGAGCCCATATATCAGTGTAACTCACATCATTGATTTGCTCAGATGAAATCGGTGCATTCTCTGCATCAATACATCGCTGTGGCCCTCCAACATGGTACGTTACCTCCTCGAATCGACCATGAATAGCAGCACATCCATTTTCGGAACACTGAAGAACTTGCAGGTTTCTGAAGTTTGAACCATTCGAAGATAAATGATCCAGTAGGTAACCATGTGGACATTGTGGACTTTCCTCTGCAAGGCCAAGGATTCCCCTCTTCCATTCTGGTACCAAGGTGGCAATCTCACCATCTATCATTTCTGCTATCTTCAAAACATCTTGGTCATGAATGTCAAGCTCTGCAACCATTTCATTCGCAACACTCAGTGCAGTGTCGGCCTCCACATCAAAAGGGAAGTAAATGTTCCGAATGCGGCCTGCGTAGAGGAATGAACAATGCTCTTCCAATTCAATACCTACTTAAGGACAAGAATGGATATACAAAGTTAGAATTTTGTTTTTTAACTTGCCTTCTTCATCCGCAATCCTGAGCCTTAAGAAGACGTCGTCATCTTTCCTTCTACCTTTTATTGCAATGTCAACATTCATCAAATGTTCATCCCCTTGACATGAGAAGAGATCAATCTCACTTGTGTAATGTTCATCAGGATGGTAATAATCACTTTCATTCTGAAGATCATAACTAGAAAAGTCGATGAAACCATAGTCGTCAGTTTGGAGGAAGGGGTCGTTCAGAAGCTCTCTAGCGGACAGCCTATTGCATACGGTAGCTAGACACTTCTCCACAAATTGCTGCACTTCAGGGTCCTCCACTTTATACAAAGCATCGGGTCTTTTCCCCTACATGAAAAGTTCACAACAGAAAACGGCGACGAAACTTAATCTAAAGATGAAAGAAGAGTTTGAAATGCTTACGGAGAATCTAAAGATGAAAAAAGAGTTTGAAATGCTTACGGAGACAACTTTCTTGTATATCTGAGCAGCGTGGTTGCATTCACTGTACGGGTATTCGAAGGTAACCATCTCTAATACACACATTCCAAACGAATAAATGTCAACCAGTTCATTATATTCCTCATTATACACCTCTGGAGCCATAAATTCTGGTGTTCCTGGAAAGCAAAACAAGAGGGACTTAAAAAACTAACTAGTGAACGATTGAGCGTGTGTCAACTGTCAAAGAATGAAACCAGACACAGAAAGTTTCTGAAAAAGTCCGAGCTTACCAACACAGCGAGCAGCATGGGATTTCTTAAGGATTGCAGCCAGGCCAAGATCACCAATTTTAACTTCTCCTTGATTGCCATTAATGAAAATATTATCACACTTCAGATCTCTGTGAATTATAGGGGGGTCATGACTATGGAGATATACAAGCCCTTTCAAAATCTGCCTACACCAATGTTTCACGGCTCTAATATTTACTCTCCTGTGTTTTAGCCTATACCTGTGTATCAACAAACCCATTAGCTTCAAAATTTTGAATTACCCAGATCAGAAAACTAGAAAACTGAGGAAATAAAAGAACAGGAGTTTAGAACTAGTAATAATGCTTACTGTCTTAGAGTACCGGAGGTGAACATCTCAGTGACAAAGTTAATATTCCTGTTGGCTGTATCAACCCAGGAAGTGTAGAACTTCATGATGTTTTCATGCTTTAAGGTTTTGAGCAGGTGAATTTCACAGTAAAGCCTCTCAAGATCTTCAGGACTCTGCAAGAAATCGTAGAGCTTTACCTGATTCCAAGCTACCTCAATCCCGTCGTACTCGTCAAAGGCTCTATAACTGCAGCAGCAACAATTTTCGATAGCAAAAACAACAAGAAGAGATTAAGAAGAAAACTTTTGACAAGTCTACGCAAGAAATGATAAGGGATAAAGAGGCCATACACCGTCTTTGAAGCTCCTTTGCCCAGAACTTCATTGTACTGCAGAAAAAAAAAAACCAAGCTTGCATATACTTCTTAGAACACAGATTGGGAAACAGATGTGTAAAAACCAAAAACAAGTAAAAAATGAGAGCATCTTTATGCAATACTCACCCTTCCATATCTTCCAGTAGGATCAACTTCAACAAACTGAGAGTAATCTTCAAGGGTTGGCAGGCCATTCATTCCTTCCTGCTGCTATCTAGCATCAATGTTTAGATGTTCTTGTTACTCTTAATACAAATACAAATAAGAGGAGCGTGAAGAGAGGAAGAAAAAGAGAAAAGAGTTGGTGTTATATTAATATTCTGCCTCGGTGACTCCATCGAAAGGACAAAGAAAGGTGAATTGGCAACTACTCTGACAAGAGACGAGGGAAAAAAGGATATCACAAGGTTGCCCACTTAACATCACAACCTGACAAAACATCCTCTCCTTTTCAGTCATCTCAAGCCACTCTCTCTTAGTTCACGAGCCGTAAAAACCAAAGACTGGACACGCTAAACCAAAGACTGGACACGCTTGCGTTGATCTTAAACATGGACCAACCAAGTTTCTCATTACCCAGAAATCGCAAAAAGATTGAAAGTTTGGCTTCATGAGAAGTTGCTTTTCTACTTAATCTGTCCTACATTGGTGGGCACCCCATGACGCCTTATTTGCTTCTGTTAGTTATATTGTTTGGCCCATGTGGCAATACTTTCCATGCTAATGTTAATTAGGTATTTTTAAATTTTAAACCAACATTTAAAGTACATTATAAATTAACCTTAGGGCTTCAGTAAGTTAATAAAGGGTTTTTCTGACTTAAGTGAAATTACGGGTTCAAATCTCTCTCATGTATACAATCGTTTAAAATTTGGAGTCAAAGTTTTGTCTTCTATAAAGAACCTATCCCGCTCAAACGGTAGGTGTGAAACTGTGAATGACTTAAAGATGCCTTTTTATAGTTATGATATTCCTAAGACACTTCGTAGACAACCAAAAAAATACATTATAAATTAGATATAATAAAATTTAAACAAAATTAAAAATTTTGAAACAAAAGCAAAGAATGAGATTATTGTTGTTTGATAATTAAAGTTTAATTAAAATTTATTAAATAAAATCATCCTGTTTATACTGATTTACGAAAATTAGTTAATTTATAAAAATTTCTGAATTAAAATTGACAAATTTAACATTTTACTATTTTATTATTGGTTGTTTAAATAATATTCATTATATTATAAATATGTTATAAAGGGAATTAAAATAACACAAAATATTTACTCTCCTGTATTTAATTAATATAAAGTAAACAATTATTTGTATTGCCATATTAATATAAAATTTTATTATGTGTGATTCATTCTTTTGACCAACGTTATCTGTCTTCCAGGAATACCAACACGTGGATTAAATGTCAAAATACAGTTTAAGAGCATCTTAACGTACTTGAGAGGGCACATACAGAAGATATTTTTATTTTTAAAATAAAAGATACTTTTAATTGCCATCACTGGTATTGTATATAATATATATGTATTTCGATTAAATAGTATTAAATCTTAGAGTACCATTGACTAAATATTAAATAGTTATTCGATTTATAAATATTAGGGCTAAATATTCAAATAATTAGTTATAGTCATTTTGGCAATAGTTGACATAAGCCTAATTATTATTAGTGGACTTTACATTATGCTATATTAAAATTCTACTATAATATTAAAGCAGGTTTAACCTGGATTATTAATTTTTAGGTTGTCCGTCTAGACATCTAGTATCACTGGCTAGTTCGATTGCTATTGCTGCATTTATTTTTTAAGTAACTACTAAATGTCCAGCCCAAACAGATTGATGAGAATGTTAGATTATCTTATATTGACTAAAATATAAAACAACTAAAGGATTTATAAGTAATAAAGGTTAACTATCCAAATGACTAGATCTAATCATTTTGACAATAATTAACTTAAGCCAAATTATTATTAGTAGACTTTACAATATGCCCGTATTAAAATTTTAATATTAAACACATATTTTGTTTCTTTTCACTTTTGGTCCGTGTAATGAAATTTTAAATTGATAATTATTACAATTTTAATTAAAGATAATAATGGATTAAATGCATATATAACAACTTTTGTTAAGAAAGATTAGAAAACATATCTTAGTTACGTCTCCCTTGTGAGTTATAAAATTAGACATAATATTTTGATGAAATATCCAAAGAATTGTATTGTCAATGGCTTCGAGTTTGGGCCCAATTCAACATTTAATCAGCCCAAAACTTCATCGTTAAGGTTGATCAAACCGCGAGTCTAATTTTTTCGATAAATACTAATAAAATGACATTATTTTAATATTTTAATTTAAAAAATAATATGGTATTCAATTCAAGCATTCAAATTAAGAGAACAATATTTCAAAAGGATTAATTGAATCAATTTTAAATTATTTTGATTGCCCAAATCAATTACTTTTTTAAGACTAAAATTTGATTAATTTAAATTTTTATCTAATGTTTTAATAAGATATTAAAATAGTTAAAAGATTCAACAGTATTAGGTCATCGTAAAATTAACTAAAATAAAATAAAATTAAAGAATTTGAAATATAGTTTAAAGAGATTATCCTTACTCATATAAGAATTTGAAGTTTAATTGAAAATACATTATTAAATAAAATTAATTGATTTATTTTAATTTATAATAATTTATTAATCTATGAAAATTAATTAACTAATTAATATATTTATCAATTTTAACAATAAGGATTATTAGCATAAATGTAACTGAAAATTTAAAACTTAATCAAAAGTTAGATTTCAAGATTTTTACTTTTGATCTGTTGAATCAATTAAGTTTTTTAATTAGTGGTTTTATGACAAAATTCAAGGGGCAATGTGAATTTAACGGCCCATTGGAGGATAACTTGTGCATTTGGCAGAAGTTACTAAAATGAAGTGTAGTATTGGTACTTTGATATATTAGTGGTGATCTCGTCAAATTACCCAAGATTAACCTCGCCCAAGTGGATCTAAGCCATCCACTTGTGGGACTACACAAGTGGATGGCTTAGATCCACTTGGACAGGTTGATATTGTAATTTGACAGAGATTTGGGGTGTGATATGGCCGATGGTCCAGCCAACACCCAATTCCCTTTCTTTTCAATCTATGTATTGGCTATTCTAGCAAGGTTAATAATCTACGGGATATGATCCTCTGTTTTTTTTATTCTGTCTCAATTCTGTTCAACTTGATCTCAGCTATAAATATACGATTGAGATGAAATGGAGTAGAGTTGGGATAGGATAAAAGAGACAGAGGATAGAAGATCCGAAGAAAAAATTTACTTCTTGTTACGATATATCAATAAATTTGAACTATATAAATATATAGTTCAAATGAAGTGAAGGAGAGTTGGAACATAATAAAAGTGACAGAGGATAGAGGATATGAGGGTGATAATCTACTCCTTGATACGAACCCTAATCTACTCCTTGATACGATATATCGGTAAATTTTATAGTTAAGTACAATAACTCAATTCATGTATCGAACTTGAATGACTCGAAGCTCTTCGCCTACTGAAAGATGGGGGGATTCCATTTGAATTTATTCGTTTTGAAGGCATTTTTGGCTTTCAATTTGCCATCATCGCTACAACACGCCTATACAAGTTAAAGGAATCATTGGTCTTGATCAATGTTCTGAAACCCGGACCGGCCATCGAATCGGTAATTTTATTGTTATTTGGTTCAATTTATTGAACCGATGCGACGTAATAATTATGTAATAATTATATTTAATTATATATAATATTAAAATATTTTAAAAATAAAATAAAAATAAAAAATTGTCAAACTACCAACTGACGGTCCGACCGGCCAAAATCGATCAATCGATCGGTTTGACCGGCTCACACCGTCAATTGAATACGGCCAAGCATAATCGGATCGACCACCGACCGGTCACCGTCAAACTGGTCGAACCGGTCGGTCCGGTCCGGTCCGAGTTTCAAAACCATGGTCTTGATACAATATAGGCATGTAAGTGTTCTCAAAAAAGCTAACTTAAACAGACCAAATACACTTCCATGGAGTTTCAATACCGAGGCCGTGGAATGGAAGTCTTGTGGAATTGGAGAACAGAGTTAATAGGCTACTTGGCATAGGGATTGGCTACCAGAAAACTTGTGCAAGACTTTTTAAATCGTGAGGGTTGTGCCATCAATTCAGTAGTTTTCTTAAGTCTACTTCTGGTGGATATGAAAGCAAGAATCCTCCAAATGCTGAAACTGACAAACCAACTATAGGAAGCCAACTACATGAGCAATACAACTACCCTTTACCCAATACTTCTTATTTTCTGTATCATTAATAATAAACACGTCTCCAGTTTTGGAGTAAAGGTAGCAAGTTTCCCGTGGAAGCCATATCTGTGTGGGGAGAAAATGAAAGATAGAATCCTAAATAAAACTTTTAAGTGTGAAACAAGTGGTTTTCTAATATGATATTAAAACTCAATGACAAGAAACTGAAGAAGAAGCAAACCAAGAAACCAAAAACCCTTCAACAAGAGTATAAAACATCATAAATATATTATGTACATGACTGGATTCCTCCCAGTTCTGTGAAACTATCTGCAACTTTTTGGACCCTTCATTGTTTCGATGGCAAGGAAGGTGAATGTGACTCCACTAGTATTGACCATAGCACATGCACATCTTCATAAGGACAGGACTTGACATCATCATACAGAATGTATATCCCTCTTCCTGATAGAACAGAAGAGAAAGCAAACGGTAGTTAAGTATCGTAACAGCAGTAATTGTGAATCAAATCTTACTCATCCAACAGAATTTATAAGAATTAAGAGTAGAACTCGGAAGAAAGATTCACAATTGACAGAGAACATAATATACTCTGAAAATGCAGAAATGGGTGAAGAGTAGATGAAAACATACTCTTCCTTGGGGTTGAATGCAGACGAAACCATAGCTTCTTCAAAGGAGAGAAGAGGGATTGCAGCCACCCCATTTGCAGAAGAGGGTGTTGCTCATGTGTGGATAGGAGAAACTGGGAGGGACAAGACAAAGAAACTATGGTTTTGCTTAGACAGTTGGTGTGAAACTTTTAAGGTGATTGTGCAGGCTAAAGAACCATATTTTAATCGTCACATTACCTTGCATTTCAATCATGCAGAAATTTTCATAGTCTGATATTGGTGTAGAGTCATTGTCTAACTCTTTTCTCCCTTGTTGGAGAAGAAGTAATCCCCACCAATCAGTAGTGCTTCATACACTTTCAGTTCAGCCATAAAACTACATTCATTTCATTTTCTTTTCCTCTCTGTGACCTTCCCTTGTGACTCAAGTTTCATTCACTTCTGTTAATGGAAAAACACACACACGCACTCGTGGGGTTTCTTTGTGTTTTAAGAAAACACAATCCTTCTTCTGATGAGTACTCCATAAGTATCTCCACATGTCCTTTGGGTTTGGGTGCCTTTAAAGTGTAAATGGTGGCATGAGTTTGCTGACTAGAAAGTGAGATCTATCTAGAGAAACCCAAAAAAGAGCTTCTCGTGTATGTGTGTTATAGCGTTTTGTATATGAAATTGATAAGGTTAATCATTTCGTAATCATATTGAATTTTAGGAGTAGCTCTCCTATTGGTGCATTATCAATGAGTCACTTTTTGTGTTTGCTTTGTTCTTTCAGCAATGTTATTGGAGAGAGCACGCGTATCATGCAATCGTAGAATCATAGACCGACACATGGTACTTTTAACTCTTAAAATAGTAAATTTGTCTCAACTACCCACTCGGTCCTAAATAGTTCTGGGCTTAGTCACTTTATGGCAACTATTCAAGTTGGGTAGTTTGAGTTTGGTTCAGCTTTTTTAAAAAAAAACCTTATTTTAAACCCCAATCTAATTTAAAATATTCAGTCTAAACTTGAATTCAATTTATCAAAATATTTGATTCGAATATGATTTTAATTAGGTTTTATCTCAATCAAGTTTTGACTGATTCGAGTATAACTATTTATCAATCTACAAGATAATATTGTTTTGTTATATTGTCATTTTATGTGAGAAAAAGTTTCAGCTTTAAGTTGAGATTGAACCGTGAAATATAAACTTCAAACCTAACTTGAGATTAAAAAGTTACGATTAGAATTTGACCCTAAACTTAAAGAAAAATATGACTTAGATCTTGTTTGGTGATCAAATGATTATATTAGTTATTAGTGATTCTATTAATGTTAGTTGATAATTAATTTAACCAAATGGATAACAACAATCGCTTATTAAAATTATTTGGTAAAATTAGTCGCTTAATATTAAATTTATGTGTAAAATAACTTATGAAGACATAAATTTAAAAATTTATAAAATATGAATACCTATATCTACTTAATATTTTGCCCTATTATTATGCTACATTAAACCTTCGTCTTGATTAGGGTATTCCTACATAAAATATTCTATTATAGTTAATAATAGAATTTTAAAATTTTATTCATTTAATTTTAAGGTAGGTTATTTCATAATCTTATTATGGGATTATTGCTTCTAAATACTTATTTTGATTCACTAGGATTAATTCTTAATTTGGATAATGTGTCATTTCCTCTTGAGCCTTTTAAGCTTCTTTATATTCATTACAAACGTTCAAACATAACAAAATTTCCTTACTTTTTTTATGTAAGTTTGCGTCGTAAAACAATCAAAAGTAATACGTAGGCACGTCTTGACGTTTTATAGACAAATAAAAAAGATTTTTATTTTACCTTTTTTTCTTTATGATAATCAAGAGTGGGCTCTTATAAAGAACAAAAGAAGTTAAATAAGGACCCTTTTGTTGCTCTTTTTAAAAATCAAGACTTTCATAAATAACTAAATGAAATAAAATAAGACCTTTTTTGTTGCTTATTTTATCCTTCAAAAGGTTAGGCCATGAGCAGATGCTCTGTTTGCCCTTACCTAGGACCGAGTCTGATAATAGGGCATAATTGTCATTATCAAAAAACCAAAGGCAAAATGCTAGTAATATGAAACTTGTTAAGAATCAGCCGGTTGAGTTGAATAAACCAATCCATCAGCAAATAACCAAACAAATATATCAATTGTTTGAATATGTCAAACAGATAATCTCCTACCAGCTGATTTTTCACTCAAAAGGTCAAACAATTGATAATCTCCTACCAGCTGATTTTTAACTCAAAAGCTATCATCCAAACAGGCCTTAATTCTAACTCGTCTTCGTTCTCGGTCAATTGTCCTCTTTAAAAATGTTACGTGTTATTAAATTTTTATGCTATACAAATAGACTATTTGATGGCTTAAGTAATAAGTATTACCCTTATCACGACCTAATTATATCTAAAGTCGAAGCTCGTGTTTGAATAAGTGAATGCCTGAATTAAGAAACTTCACAGGGCCACTCAGCGAGTAAGTAGCAGATTCATCTTCCATTTATAATATGACCCAAGTTAAATATCGGCCCAATAACTTCATAAATACTTAACAATTCGGCCCAAAAGATTTTTGAGAAAAAGTTCATCATAAACTTTATACTTTCCCATAATTCTCATTCACAATTGGTGTTTATAAATTATCATCGTTATCACACTCAGTCTGAAGCTTCACATTGATAATAATAATAATGATGATGATGATAAAACTGAAACTAATAAGAAACTTAATAAAAGGAAAAAAATACTAATAATAATAAACGTAAAGGATACCTCTACTGGTGAGGTATGCAAAATAACAGCAAAATCTGACTTTCATTTAAAAGTACTCAGTCTAAAAGGGACTAATAAGGTTTGATAATAAATGATAAGGTTATTTAAAGGTTGGAGTATTAGGAATCATCAGGTTGGTAACGAGCCTCACAACTGACTTGTCTGCAAACTTGTTATGATGCTCAAGACAATAAAATTTTCAGTAGATTATGTAATTTTTTATTTACAAATTATGTATTTTGTTATTCTTTTAATCATGATTTTCACTATAATAAAACATAATTACTCATACCATTGAAATAAATTAATTTTGTAAGTCTCAAATATAACCTTAAAATTTTTATTAAATTCAACTTTTATCCTAATAAAATTTGGATAAAGGTTTAAACTCAATTTCATTCAAAATTTCGAGGTATCTCGATTTAATGTGTTAATTTTAAAATTTAGAATTAGTTAGAATTTAATTTGATTATATTCAAATCAATTCATTAAATATATATAATAATATATGTGGCCATAATTTAAATCGAAATCCCCTCTTCCTTAAATGTAATCCCAATCTAAAATCTAATCAACCTTTGTTTTTGTCACTTTAATCTGGGTAGGAGTATTTTGTGAGGGTATTTCAACTTTTGTTATTCAATTTTGTCCATTTATTTATGTAGATTCTATATAAATGTGTGGATAAGATTCAATATTTATGTAGATTCTATATAAATGTGTAGATAAGATTCAATAAAATACAGTAAAATTAATTAATAGAAACAAAATGACCTCGCTTAGTAGATAACCAATCAACTATTTTTTGTTTGGAGAGTAGCAGATCTTATGGTTAATTTAAGATAAATACCAAAATAAAACGCCTTATATATGAACATTTTCATCAATCAACCAAAATTATTACTATCAAAAGTCAATTGTATCTTTTAATTGAGTTTCTTAGATGCTTACGTTTAGGAACAATGTTTACTCTTATAATTGTTTTATAACTCTTATAATTGTTTTATACAATTATACGTTAGAAATAAAATATTGACCTTAAATGAAAATAAAATGGAAATAGTTGCATAAGATTTTCATAAATGATAAAATAGTACAAGTGAATACGACTTCTCTAAATTTAAATTTTATAAAATATTTAACAAAATATTAAGATATATAATATTCTTATTTTTAAAGTCATATTTTATAAGTCATTTTATACATAAACAACTAATAATAAACAACTAATTTTACCAAACATTTCTAACAAACAGTTAATATAATCTTGTGATTAAATTAATTAATATAATCAACTATCAATCAACAACAGTTAATGCAATAAGATAATTATTAAACACGTTCCTTCAAACTAACTCGATATTTTAGAAAATAAAGTGCTTAATCACTAAGGTCTAATCATTTGATTTGATAAACACTTTTTGTCATATCAAATGATCAATTTGATAATCACTTCAAAACATATGGAATCATCATTTTTCCCTCTACCCCACCCCCCCTTTTTTCCTCCTTTTCTTTTTATCTCTACCTTTTATTTAAAACTTCAATTAATAACTTCATAAACAGCACGACATGCAACTTTAAATTATTCCAAAAAAAGGGCAAAATTTTACCGTTACCATATCTGGTTGATTAGTCGCCCTTTTTCTCTCGTCAAAGTATGTGGCCAAAGTACCCAGAATGTACAAAACAAAGTCTTTAAGGAGTGTTTGGTTAGCTAGTTGGAAAAGAAAGAAATAATTAAAAAATTTGTATCATTATTAGGAAATAAGGTTGGAATGGGATGCGTAGAATATAAGAAGCCAGAGAGGCAAGCACGATAGATAGACTGTTTGAATTCAAAGGAGCAATGATATGATTCTACAACAATTCGCTTTTAGGGCTTGGGTGACTGCTGGGAGGGAGGGTGTTGTTTCAAAATTTGAAATTCCCCGTAAGGGTAGGTGAAATAAGCAATTCTAAGGTATTGACTTTGTTAGACTTTTGGGCACGTGAGAGTCATCAATTTCAAGTAGGTAGTTATGCTGTATAGAGTTGGTAGTAATACTAGTCCCATCTGATTGGGTCCCAAATTAATAGGATATATATTTAAGTTAGATTAAGGGCAGTCCAAAACTCAGTTTGAGCGGTCTAAATATTTTGTTAAAATAATGTTATCTTAGTATATTGTTTAAAATAAAATATTTTAGTAAAAATTTTAAAAATCATACTAAAATAATGTTATTTTGAAAATTCAAAATAAGTTTGAAAGCAAATTCAAATCACATAATTCAATTTGATTACATTTTAGGCTAAATTTAAGTTGTGCCTTGAGTAGAGATGACGATGTTTGCTCGATCAACTTTACATGAATTCGCAGGTCTAATCCAAATTGACTAAACTTCAAGTCAAATTCTAACTTTTCTTTTTAATTTGAGTTGCTCAAGTCCAACGAAATTTTTAAATAAATGACAATGTTATATATTTTTAAAATTATAAAATATATTTAAGGAAGTTTCATTTGAATTTAAACTCAGGTTAAAAACCTCGGATTCGATCGAGATTTAAGTCGAGCGAGATCGTAAATTTTTGAGTTAATCCTAGGTTCAACTTGACTCATTATCACATCCAATTCTTGGAAGTCAATTAGGCATGGTTAGAAATTTAACATTACCAAATCTATTGTTGTTCTTTTTATGTATAATAACTTTTGAATATTTATTTCTCTAAAATTATATCGGTTCTTCAAATTACTTTAATGGAGATGCATACACAAAAAATTTATTTATTCTTATTTAATTTTATAGAAATTTTGATTTTGATAAAGGTTATTGAAAGAATGTTTTTTTACTCACGATATATCTTAAGAGAGTTCTAATTATGGGAAGGTATTTTTAAACCATCTACACTCGATTAATTTCCGCTCTAATTGGATAATTTTTTTGTATGAGGTAAAACTTTAACTCTAAATTTTAAATGACTGCATACGTAAGGATGATTCGAACTTACGAACTCATTTATAATGATATGGAATAGAAAATCGAAGAAAAGAATCTATAATCCGACAAACGTAACAAATATTACACTAACTAACCAACTTTGGTTTTGTAATTTAATTGGCTCACAGCTTACTCGTTACAGTCTTGGAAAGCCCGCTGGCTCTGTACCATAGACCTAACGCAACGTGTCACCAATGGTTGAGTTTGACTTTAACTGGTCAACAGTAGAAGTGTTTTAATAAGTTTTTACTATTTTTTCTCCGTAAAGTTGGAATGAGATATAAATGACACGGAGGATCCTCTTCCCATAAAGTTGGTCTTCACTTTAAGAATACCGAATTTGGATTTTTAAAATAATAATAATATTATTATTACTAGACATAAACAAGTATTCTTAATAAATAAATTTAAATCCAATTTACTTTGTTTTTTCTCTTGATTTAACCTAAAATTTTAAAATAATTTAATGATATTTTCAATAAATAATATATTAGTTATTATTAAAATAATAATTATTTTCATAACAATTTTGATTATTGTTGATGCAATTTTATTTCTGAGTTTTGAAATAAAAACAAAAAGGTAGTTTTTCAAAGCATCTGCAATTGCATAAAAGAAGATAACAAAGATAAGTAGGAGTAATATAATTAATTTTAACTCATCACTTAAGGCTTTTCTTTATAAGATGTTTTGAGTTTGAGTCATTAAAAAGAAAGAAAGAAGAGAATTTTTCTATTTATAATCTTCTAATCCTTTTAGTATGTTC
Source organism: Erythroxylum novogranatense (assembly GCA_029891385.1). Classification (NCBI taxonomy): domain Eukaryota; kingdom Viridiplantae; phylum Streptophyta; class Magnoliopsida; order Malpighiales; family Erythroxylaceae; genus Erythroxylum; species Erythroxylum novogranatense. Next base: position 133,899,650 of record CM057228.1, read on the forward strand.
CTTAATCAAATCGATTACGAATGTATCACTTCTAACAACAATGTAAGAGTTAGAACTATTAAAAAAATTTATATTAAGTAAAGCTAGTGATTAATCACAAACTAACTGGCCAATCAAATATGCGACTATGCGCCGAAATGTAAAAATTACGTAATAACACGAGAGATTTTAAGGTTATAGATTTACCTCCTCTCCTGTGCCGGGTCTTACGAGCTTGTGCAGCAAAAAGATAATGGATGTGATGATTATTCTGTCAGACATCCAACAAACACGTGCCTCCGCATCATATCAAGACCGCTTTCCTCGTTCCAGTCACAAAAAAAGAAGAGTAAAAGGTTAATCAAACGGTCTCATTTGGTGTCATGTAGTGTATTCCATCTGTTAAAGCTTGTCCTTCGTTTACCACGTTCAATTCGTGGTTCTTATTTATGGTCTTAAAAAAAAACTCATGATTATATGATTTTGTATTATTTAAACAGAAAATTTGAAACGCTTGAAATAACTTTTTTATTTTAGTGAAATGGAGAATATTAATTAAGAGTAAAATTAAATTAAACTTATAAATATTAATTCAATTATTTTCTTTATTTAATTTTAAATTGTTAACTTTTGACATGCAAAGTAAAATATAAACAAAGGTAATGATTAAAAATAAAATTAGAACTAATATAATAGTAACTAAATTTTAATTTAATTAATTTAATTATTTTTATTGTTAAAATTAATTAATTAATTAATCATTTTTATAAATTAATTAATTTTATAAATAAAATAAAATAATTAATTTTTATTTAACAGTATGAAAACTTTAGTTAATAAGAATATTTTTCTTTGATTATATTTCCAATTTTTCAATTTTAACTAAATATTTTAAATCTTAAATTTTATATTTATTGATTTAATTTCTAATCTAATTTTAAAACATTATTTTTGACTTGAAATTTCAAACCATTATTTTTATGTTGAATCTCTTTAAATTATTATCCTTGAAACATATCAGCCTATATATATATATATATATAATCTCATTTAATTTTATAATATTAATCATTAGTTATATTTAAAATATTAATTTATTATAAAAAATAACCTGAGATACTACGAGATTACATATCATGACTCTATTTATTTTATACGTAAATTATAATAAAGTAAATATAATTAAAATAAAAAATATATAATTTACATATATATATATATATGATGGCCCGGCTCGTTCTCCCACGATTTCTATATCCCAAGTCGCCGTTTTCAATCTCTGTTTTCGATGGTTGCGTGAAGCCGAAGGCTTGGAACATAACTGGTCCATTTTCTTTCCCTTGATATTGCTTCTGGTTTCTAGAAATGGGCAAGAAAGAAACACAACATCAACTTAAAGATCATCCCAAATGCAGAGAGAAAAATGGAGCTGTGCTCGAGCTTCTAAGGAAACAAGCTCCTCTCTCACCGAAGCAGGTGGGGTCTTTGGTGTTTTCACTGTTCTCTGTTTGTTCTTTACCATTTTCTCCATCGTTCTTTACCATTGTTCCTTCTACAACTCGAGTGCTAGACGTGAAGTTCATCATCTGTAGTAGGAATGTTAAATTTCAGATAATAGTTTTTCTCTTTCTGTTCTCTTTATCTTCAAGATTATATCAGTTGGAGGGAATAGCTACTGCCATTAACATTATATTCTACCTAACCACAGGGGAAATTCTGCAATAACGCTTGTGTTGGACGGTTTCTGAGAGCTAAAGGTGATAACGTGAAGAAGGCTGCAAAGAGCTTAAGGGCTTGCCTTTGTTGGAGGGAGAGCATAGTGATTGGTATTGTAACAAAAACCGCCATTATCATATGATTACTACCACCAGATTCTGTAGAAAAGTTGTTTCTTACCCTTTTGTCTGCTACTTCTCAGTCATCTTTTTTTTTAATAATTATTCGTTTTCCTTTTCTTTCCGTTATACATGTGGAATCTTGGTTTTCTTTGTTAGGTCGAATGGTTGACTGTTAAAGTTGCCACCAGTTCAAAATAAAGAAGAGCAAACGTTAGCTCAGAATCTATCGATCACTGTATTTTTTGGTTACTTTCTGACTTTTGCTTCTTGTTTTGGAATATAGAAAATTTGATGGCAGATGAATTTACCGCTGAGCTCGCAGAAGGAGTCGCTTATGTAGCGGGCCAGGATGAAGAATCAAGACCTGTTTTGGTAATTTTGACTTCGCCACTTCCTCTTTTGGCACTCTCTTCATTTTTCAAACTGAAGGAAAATGGAAACATAGCCGATAGGGTTCTTTTCTATGTCTTCTCACGATTCCAACTTTGCATCTATTACGTATATACTGGTTCAAAAGCTTTACTGTTCCTTGGTTACAGATTTTTCGCGTTAAACAAGATTACCACAAGTTCCATTCACAAAAGCAGTAAGTGACCATTAACACTTTCAGATTCTACCTTCATTTCCATTTCTTTGTGCTTGTTAATTCATCATCTGTTATATCAAAAGTCTATGTTTCACTTCAATTTCTGCAGATTCATTCGCTTGCTGGCGTTTACTCTAGAGGTAGCTGTATCAAACATGCCAAGAAACGTCGAACAATTTGTACTCCTCTTCGATGCAAGTATGTCCATTTCTTGGAAACTTCGTTAATAACTCATAAAAGTTTGGGAACATGTAACACTTTTTTTGGGGTAAGAATGCGTGAGCTCAGACTCATAGCTCGGCTATATTCCCATGCAATGTCTGGACTGCTCCTTGATGTGTCGTCTTCATTGCTCCATTATTGGTCAGGCTCTTTGTGTTGTATGGCATTATCGGGAATTGGACCTACGTGTATATATAACCATTCCATTTTATCGTCAATTCTATCATCAGAAGCACTACTGTCTGTATTGTACGTTCTTCATTAATACTTGAAAAGCTCATAATTTGTTGGATTTAAATCAGCAACTGGGTGTGGGTGTGGCACTGGCATGCGTTTGCTCATAGTTTGTTCTTATCTTTTCAGGTTTTTTCAGGTCTGCATCAGCTTTTATGAATTTGCTTCTGCCGGCACTAAGAATTGTGGCGGAGTACTATCCTTGCAGGCTTTACAAGGCATTTGTAATCGACCCACCTTCTCTATTCTCTTATCTATGGAAGGTAAAATTCAAACTTATCTGCCTACTTTTCGTCATCTTGTGTCTTATTGCGGGTTGTCTCGTTCTTCTATCTGTTTGTGAAAAGTACTCTACTGTTTGACTTGTTCGACCTGCCAACCATTGATCTACTATTGTTCCTTTCTATAGCGGGTCCCATAGAAAATGCATAAGTCAAATCTGACCTGCTTAATAATTGTGGAATGTGGACGATTGTAGGTGTCCGACCATTTATTGAGCTATCGACGGTTACCATGGTGGTATCTTCGTTGGACTTTGAAGAATCGTTAGAGTTTTGTGATTTTGGCAGTTACTCGCGAGTCTCTTCCTTCAGATTTGATCCTTCGTCGATCAGATCAACGACCAAGGATGGCTCATGCTCATCGTCAAGGTTTTCATTCACTGTATCGCAGCATTTTGATTCACTCAAACCATGGTATCTCACCTTGACTGACCCGACTCCTCCGAAAGTTAGGCCCACCAACAAGTCTCATCTAGGCCCGGCACGGATCTCCCCACTCAATGCGAGGTCCCTCTCCTTCGCATCACCGATTGCAAGAACGCCACATGGAAGCATCAACGGTTACGCAAGGCCCACCAACAAAACTCTATTCCCATCGACTCCGATGCCACAGCGCGTGACCGCGAGTGAAGCGGTTAAAATTAGTCAACCCCGAACCCCGCGGCTCTCTTTTCTCCAATCACCAGCTATGTTTTTCAAGAAGGACGGTAGAACCGACAAGTCTCACGAGTCTTTCTTACCGTTCCTGAGGTTCTACAGAAGACCGTACGATGAGATGATTTACAGGTCAAAGATGCGGCCTCCACTTAACGGTCTCGTCTCCATCGTGCCATCTCCCCTCAAATACCGCCACGTGTCAGTATCGCAACGGTTCTAAGCTAAAGTCTGTTGACGAAACATGAATGGAGAGAAAGTACATAGGAGGACTACTAAATTAACTATGAAGCAAAGCGTGATCCCCTTAAAATGGTTATTACTCTAATTATATATAAGTATTGGTTTTAACAATGAGAGAAGTGTTTAAGTTCGTATTTATCATTATTTGTTTAATTATTTTGCATCAGTTAAAATTCAGGCCAATCATTCATTAAGAAAGACTGAAGCTTTTAAAGCATTATGCATTTAGACAGCACCTTAACATGCCAAAAAACATATTTAAAAACTCCCATAAACTTGTAGGCTTTGACATATGTCTGCTCTCTTCTACAAGCTGAAGTGTTGTGTGTCTTTTCATTGGGTTCGCGTAGTTTTAGGGAGAAAACCTAGTACCTGTGTTTTTAATGGGAACTTTCTTGGCAATAGAGAAAGGACATGTTCGAAACTTCCTCTAAATGCGCCGTTCTTCCTATTGTACCCCTTAAATCCTGTCCTAACAAGCCAGTACTAACCCTGTTCTATTACATTTTAGCCTTTTATTTATGTGAGTCTCATATAAATAAAAGGCTAAGATGCAATGAGACAGGATTGGTATTGACTTGTTGGGACAGAGGATCAGCCCCCCTATTATAGAGGTTGGTCACGTCTTATGTAAAGTTTTTGTCAAATAGATTAGATTCTAATGAAGAGATTAATTCAACTTATATCCATAAATTTAACATATTTTTTGTTCTTGATCTATCAATTTGATAAATCAATAAACATTTTATATATTATTCAAAGATTAACCCCTTGAATTTGAAAAATTTTAATCCAACCTTAAACTTATAGGTCTCATCTGGTAATAAGTAACAAAGGAATCATAATAAAATTGATAATCCGAATAGAAATGAAATTATTGATTATGTTTGATGTCTAAACACTAAAAATTAGATTACGAAGTTTATAGTTATATCGGTGTTTGATATCAAATATTAAAAATGATAATAACAAATTTTGACCTATGCTTCATTATTATTTGATTGATTTTGTAAATAAATAATTAAAATATTTTGTATTATTATTAATTAATAGAAATTTTGTATTTGATAAATAAATGATTAAGATTATTTTATGATTCAATAAATTATTAATTTTAAATAATTGTGTGTGGTTTTTATAAGAATAAATTTTAAAAATCATTAATAAACTTATTGTATAATATAAAATCAATGAAATAAAATAAAATAATTATTAAATAGAGTAATGTGCAAAGTTGATAATAATATTCTAATAAGAATCAATCAAAATGATGTATTGTCTAAATAAATAAATTAATTTTAAATTCTCCATGACAAACACAAAGGAAAAAGAAGTTATTTTACCCACAATTGTTTATTTATTATTCATTTTAAGTTATATTCGCACTTATCTTGAAAAAAAAAATTTCTTGGTCAAAATTTAGCCACGCACTCCTAAAGAGGTCTAGCCTAGGCCAACGGACTATGAAGATCCAGGTGAAACTCTCAAAAGATTGAAACAACATACTATCGTAGATGTCTACCGAGAGGCGCTTGAGCGGTTGTCCAATAGAGTGGATAGGCTGCCAGAGAGCTTCCTTGGTAGCAATTTCATTAGAGGCCTAAAAGATGACCTGCACATGGATGTAAGGACGAACAAGCCACGAACTCTTCCTGACGCAATTGGACTAGCACGATTGGCTGAAGAAAGATATTAGAGTCATCGATGACTGAACGTAGGTTGTCAAAGCACAACAAATTCTACACAAAAGCCAGTAGGAACTCTAAGAGGTTTGGGACCTATTTCAAGCTAGAAGAATGGGGTACCAAACCTTCAAAGGCTGTCAAAACAAGAAGCAAAGGAACGGAGGGATAAATGATTTTCCTACTATTGTGATGAAAAATTTGTGCCTGGTTTGAAACATTGGAATTAATAGAGGCGGATTATAAGAAGTTGACTATGACATTCAATCTTAATGGACATCAATACGCGCTTTAGGGAGCGCAAAGGAAGGAGATAGAGGCTCTTTTCGATAAGGATGTCCAACGCCTATTTTCTAACAACTAGGTGGGGACGAGTTTTCTGATCCAAATGGCCCCACATGAATGCCAATCCATCGAGGTTGAAAACACGCAAAAAAATCTTGATCAAATCCTTAAGAATAATAAAAGATTTTTTCAAAAACCAACTGCCTTACTTCTAATCTGGGCTCAAAATCATCAAATCCCATTAATACCGAATGCAAAGCCAATTTTAGTCAGACTCTATCGATACCAATATTGCTTCCAATGCATATTTGCTTCTGATGTGGTCAAGAGCTGATGTGGCCAGTTAGGATTAGGATTAGGATTTTTTATTGTTAAGTTTAATACAAATAGGCCAAGGATTGTTGAGTTGCATTAGGACACTGATGCCTTAAGTTTTGGTGGTTTGTTTTTATTCCACCGGATTAGGTGGTGGAACAGTCCCCTAATTTCTAGGTTGTTATTTCCTTGTAGGTTTCTTTGTTTCGTGCAAGGATGTGAAAACTGGACCGGACCAGCCGGTCCGACCGAAAATCGTCTTAATCGGTAATGTGTTTGGTTCGGTTATTGTTATTAACCCTGGAATATAAAAACCGGCCGATTATCAGAGAACCGGCCTGTTTATCCAAGAATCGGTTATTTTATAACCGGTTGAAAAGTTAAAATATCAAAACTCAAAAGATGCACAACCTAAAGGTCCTAAACATTTCTCCTCGTCTTCTCCTTCGCCCTTCTCGGAATGCCTCCATCGCGCCTCTCTCTCTTCTCAAATGTCGGGTACTTGTCGGAGGAGCTCGGTTGCTTTCAGATCTGGCCTTGTCTTTGAGAAGATCCAAGCAGCAGTCCACGAGCGAAGTCGTTTCGAAAATACTCAAGCTCTTCCTGGAAGCTTCTAGAAGCTGGTGCAGCCTCTCCGCTTCGGCCATACGCTCCTTGGTGTCCTTAGCATGCACCGACTCTAGCACCTCCTCCGTATGACACAGTGACCTCGATCTGACACAACCTCTGGCGATACGCAACCTCCGGCGACCTCGATCTGACACAGCGAAGCTTAGATCTTACTTCGATTGGCTTAAAGAAGGCAGAGAAAGAGGATTAGGGGGTGAGTAAGTTTACACAGCATCCGGTGAGTATTATTGGGTCTGATTCGGGTAATTTCAATTTCCATGGTTGCGTGCCTTCCAGCTTAGGTAATATCTATGTCCAACCTCAATGAAATCATTCTCATGAGCAACGGCTTCAGATCTTGCTTGCCGCCGGAGATTGGAAACCTTAAAACCGTGACAGTGTTCGATGTGAGCTTCAACCAGTTGCTGGGCTCATTGCCCAACTCAATTGGTGGCATGATCAGCTTGGAATAGCTCAATGTGGCTCAGAGGTTTCGGAGTTGTGGAGCTCTCTGTTATGAGATAACTAGATAAGGATAATGTGTTATTGTTTCAATATGTTAATTGTTAACAGATAAGGAGATAAGGATCACAAGTATTGATTAATTAGTTTTCTGAAATAGGTAGAACTCCAATTCACTTCAATCTCTGAATTTGATAGTTCGGTTATATATACTCTATTTGGCATTGTTGTATACTTCTGTAGCCTTCATCTCCATTAATTCAAAGACACCTTATTGTTGGCTTCTGTGATCTTTTTTGTTGACTCAAGGTGGCTGAGAGCTTTTCGTAAGTATTTGTTTCTGTTATGGTATTTGTTTCTTTATGAGACTTATGGTATTTGTTTCTGCTGTGGATTTGTTTCTGCTATGGATTTGTTTCTGGGGTGATGGATTAAAGTTGCTATGGATTAGTTTCTGGGGGTGATGGATAAAAGCTGCTATGGATTTGTTTCTGTTATGTTATGACTTATGGTATTTGTTTGTATGGTCATGTTGATTGTATTTAATAATAGCTATCTTGCTAACAACTGTCAACTTATACTCATCACTATATACTCGTAATTTTCTCACCAATTGAGTGATAATAAACATGTTTTTGGTTGTACCAAAGTTTGATTGATGCAAGTATCCATGTATAAGTTGAATGAAATAATAAATATGTCTGAACTCAATGATGCAAGAATTGAAGAAAGAATAAGCCCTAACAGGTTACCACATATACTATCATGGCAAGCAACTTATGCATATAGTCATTATTGGAAAGTAGAAGTTGAAAGCTTTGCATCTTATGGGTGAATAAGGTTGTATCAAGGATTAACACTCTAATAATTGGTGGTATGGAACTCTAGATAGTCCTAGTTAAGTTGAATTCTACTAGGATGCATGGTGTGTGGTGTGCAAAGGTGCTCCTCATCCTAGAGTTTGATATGAACAAAGAACTTGATTGTAACTAAAGTGATAAGGAATGCCCTTAGTTGGAACTAGATATCAAAATTAGGAAGTCTTATTTTTATCCACCTATAATATGCATATAAACTCTAGTATGAGTTCCTAATACATAACTTCTAAAATGTGTAAGAACTTTTTCCACCTGTTAATGTATTATAGTGGCTCAAACTTCTTTACTTGTAGAGATTGGTAATGCTTCAACTAAAGCTCAATCAACTAAACCCCTATCATTTAGAATTTTAGAAAGAAGGTCCTATAGTTTGAACTTGTTAAAAAAAAACCTAAAGTTGACTTCCATTAATAATCGCTATCTTGCCAAGCTAATAGTATATTATTATTATACACTTTAATTTCTGAAAAAAAAGCAATTGAATCCAGCAACTAAAACTTATGGTCTCCTACTTGAAACGAATTGAATTCACTTCAAACTTCGAAATCCATTAAAAAAAAAGCAATTGAATTCACTTCAAACTTCGAAATCCATAAGTTTTAAACTATTTAATGAACATAATTCATGTCATAAACAAAAGAGGAAGTATGAAGTTGTCATGCATGCAGAAGGATATAATTCTTTACAAGGTTGCATCAACCTTCTCCTCACCATCTTTGCTTGATAGTTTTGTCTTTATTATACAAGGATAAGCCATTGGCTTAAGCTTATTTATGTTGAACTTTTCAAAGACAACTTTGGCATATTTTGAATAATTAATGAATATGAAATTTTAACTTAATCTTTATGTCAATAAAGTAATGCACTTTTCAAGATTAAACATCTTAAATTTAACTTCACTTTTTTAATGAATTCATATATTTCGCCACCAATAATTAACAATTCATCTATGTTTAAGAACACAATCAACTTCATATATTTTTCTTCTTTATTACAATTGATAAATGAGAATTATTTAGGTTGTATATTTTGCGCCGATAATAGTATACCCAATTATTTTTTTATTTTAGGTTAAATCATAATAGAAAATATGGAATCATCCTCTACTCGTGGTAAGTCCGATCCAGCATGGAATTCTTTTTCTTCCTCTCAAGCATATGATAGGAATGTCCAATATAACTGTATGTTTTGTGGTAGAATATTTAAAGGAGGAGGAATTTTTAGAATGCAAGAACATCTTGCTGGTGTTAAGGGTAATATTGCTCCTTGCAAAAAAGTGCCACTTGATGTGCGTGATATGATTGGAAAATATTTGCAGCAACAAGTACAAAAGGAAAAGGAAAATAAACAGGCTCATGATATATCTTTCGGAGATGATGAAACACCACAAGCATTAGATAAAGGAAAAAAGAAAAGCTACTATTGACATAGATTCATATTTTTCTCCAATAACTACTCCTGGTTCTCAACCTAGTCTAAAAAGTTTGATGGTTGATAAGGATGTTGTTTTGAGATGTAAAAGAGCATGGGCTAGATGGTTCTATCATTCGTGTATTCCTTTAAATGCTTTAAATTCACCATATTTTCAAGAAGCAATTGATGCTACAACAGAAATAGGCCCAGGATTCAAGACACCATCTTATTATGAGTTGCGTGTGCCTTTGCTTCAAGATTTAAAAAAGGAATGTCAGTTAATTGTGGATACATATAAATCTTGTTGGGAATCAACGGAAAGCACTATTATGGCAGATGGGTGGACTGATCAAAGACAAATAACCTTGATTAATTTCTTGGTTTATTATAATATGGGAACAACTTTTATCAAGTCTGTTGATACAACTTTTATCAAGTTTGTTGATGCTTTTGACATGGTAAAAAGTGGTAATGCGTTATCTGAATTATTCTCTGAAATTGTCGAGTGGGTTGGACCAAAGAATGTTGTGCATTTTGTAACAGATAATGCAGCTAATTATCTATCAGCTGGGCACTTATTACAATCAAAGTATGTGCATATTTATTGGTCTCCATGTGTTGCTCATTGTATAAATCTTATTTTAAAAGGTATTGGTGGTATGGATCATATTTCTAGTCTTGCTTCACGCGCATCTAAGATCACAATTTTTGTGTATAATCATGTCACATTTTTGTCTTGGTTAAGAAAGTAAGAAGATTGGGTTGAGATTGTGCGTCCCGCTGTTACCAGGTTTGCAACTACATTTATTACTTTGAAAAGTATTTATGAACATAAGCACCAACTTCAAAATTTGGTGACAAGTAAACACTTTTCAAATCATAAATTATCAAAGAGTGAAAAGGAAAAAAGTTTGCGCTTATTATTCTAAATAATAAATTTTGGGATGCTTGCTTGATCATTGTGAAGATTGTGGCTCCGCTTATAAGGCTGTTGAGGATTGTTGACTCATATGAGAAGCCATCTTTGGGGTATATATATGATAGTATGTATAGAGCTCGCAAAACAATTATAAATCTTTTTAAAGGGAATGAAAGATTATACAAGCCTTATATAGATATTGTTGATCGACGATGAGATAAGCATCTTACTCAAAGGATCCACTTAAGAGCTTATTTTCTCAATCCTTGTTGCTTTTATAGTGGAGAAGTACGATAAGTAATATTATGGGAGGTTTGTTTGATGTGATTGAATGCAAATGTATTTTTCTAGTTAGAGCAATCACAAGTTTATAAATGAAATTAAATTGTATCGTGAAGATTTTAGAGTTTTGCTAGATCATCAAGAAAGAGAGAACCGACGATGAAAACGATGAAAAAATGCAGCCGTGTAAGTTTTATTCTTTTAAATTTTAATTCATTAATATATATTTTATCATAATTATTAATTTAAAATGCGATGAGTCGTGGAGATTATTCGGTGTGATGTTGCTCCAACATCGAGAAAACTCGCTATTAGGTTACTCGATCAAACAAACTTCCGCATCAAGTTGTGAACGTAATTGGAGTGTTTTGAACGTATTCATTCAAAGAAACGAATCGTTTGGAACATCAAAGACTTAATGACCTTGTTTACGTTACTTATAATCTGCGAATGAAGAACAAGTATTTTATAATTTTGTTTTATTTCATAATTTTATTTTGTTATTGACTTTATAATTGCTCTATTATGTGTTCGTAACGCTTAATAAGAAGATAACGTATGATCCAATTGATATTAATTGTATTGAACATACCGATTTTGGATCAAGAAGAAGAACCATCCCCGATCTTGATTATAATGAACTTGAAAGGACCATTTATGAAGAAAATGCATTCGTCACAACAAATGAATTAAGAACATCTACCGATTGTCGGTTCATATCTTATTTTGATTATATTTAAGTTAAAATTATATTGTATTACAAGTTTACAATTGAGAATAATTTCATACGTTACTAATTTGTAATTTATTTTAATGCGAGAAGAAATGGATGCAAATGCTTTGGATGAAAGCGTAGTTATTTAATCTTTAAATAGCGTTGAAGAATTTGGAGCTTTTGACGATGATGAGACGCAACCTCCTTCAAAATACAATTTTCTCTTAAATGTTATTTTAAGTTTTATATTGGACTCATATTTATTTATTTTAGTTCATTAGATAATAATAAACATTGGTGTATTTTCATTTCAATAAAATATTTTATTTTTATTTATTCTTATAAAATTTTCATCTTATTTATTATATTCGGTTTGATAGCGGCTCACTACGTTGAACCTCTAAATCTTAAACCTTTCCTTCGACCGGTTCGATGTCCGGTCCGATTTTTAAAACATTGGTTTCGTGTGAGTGAGTTCCATAAATAATCTAATAAAGAGCATGATGAATTGTTCGAAACTAATATTCTCCTTTCTTACTTCTTTATTTCTTTCCTCATCTGAAATATTCTTCAAGCAATCTAACACGACGTTTTGTAAGAGCTTTGTATTATGGCTTTTACCGGTGAAAACTCGGTTGGTGCTAGAGAGTCAACTGGATGATGGTTCTGGAGTATTTAGTTTTTCATGCAATGTCAATTAAAGTATAAAATGAATAAATATATTAAAAAATGACCAAATAAAATTTGAATTTTCCTTATACTATGCTTAGAATTTTTTTTAATAAAGGAAAAATACAACAAAAGTTACAAAATAAGTCTGAAAAAACAGATCCTTGACATATCCTCTAAAACGATATAGTGGCACCTTATAGGTGTATTATCAAAAAACATGAGACTGTCAACAAAATATTATGCATGAAAAGTAAGTTAGTCAATACATTTGTTGCTTTATTGACAAACGTGGTGATGAACAATAGACCAATTCTGCGTGAAAAATTTGTGAATACCCGTGACAATAAAGTTGAGCGCCTTGGAACAATTATCCGAATAAGAGATAATATGGTGCACATGTGCACCGAAGAAGAGATAGCATAGTGCACTGCAAGAGGGGAATAAGAGAGAAATTGAAACTTATATTGGACAAAAGAAATTGAAACTTATATTGCCCTTAAAGATTCTGATGTTTATGTTACATAAATATCAACAATTTTGATGAATTTCCTAATTCTTTTATTTTCTGTAAATGTTTCTCAGATGGGCCAATTGGGATTTCCATCTTAGTTTCGATGCTCGAGCGGGTGCAATTATATCATTGGCATCGATATTGGATGTTGAGAAACAGGAGTACAGGCAAGTCTTGTACAGAGGGCTCGTCTCAGAGCTCTTTATACCGTACATGGACCTAACGGAAGAATGGTACTATAGAACATTCTTTGATTCTGGCGAATACGGATATGGTGCATGCGCCGTGCCACTTGAGCCACTTGCCGACTGTCCTGAGAACGCAGTTTTCCTAGACGCTTACATTGCTGGACAAGACGGGATGGCTGTAAAAATGCCTAACGTGTTCTGCATATTTGAGAAGTATGGTGGCGACATAATGTGGCGTCACACTGAGCTTGGAATCCCAGATCGAGTGGTAAGTGAAATTTTTGTAGACTTTATTAAGGTTTTTTTTCAAGGTCATACAAGAAATGTGAATGCAGGTAACTGAAGTCAGGCCAGAAGTGAGCCTGGTTGTGAGGATGGTCTCAACTGTAGGCAACTATGACTATATCAATGACTGGGAATTCAAGCAGAGTGGTTCAATCAAAGTCAGGGTAGATCAAAACTTAGTGAAGCTCAATGAATGCTATTACTTACTTCATTGTAATATCTGATTCCTCTTGCAGGTTGGGTTAACTGGTTTGTTAGAAGTAAGGGGATCAATATACACCCACAATGACCACATAAACGAGGAAATCTATGGTACACTCTTGGCAGAAAATACGATAGGTGTACACCACGATCACTACCTTACCTACCATCTTGATCTTGACGTGGATGGGGATCAAAACTCCTTTGTCAAGTCCAAGTTACAAATGACTCCAGTCACCGATCCTACCTCACCGAGGAAGTCTTATTGGAAAGTTGTTAGCGAGACAGCTAAAACTGAGTCTGAAGCAAAGGTCAAGCTTGGTTCAGGAGAAGCTGATCTAACATGGGGAACTTCATTGGCTACCGTTTGATCTCAGGATCAGTTTCTGGTTCTCTTATATCAGACGATGATTATTCCAAGATACGAGGAGCCTTCACCAAGTATAATCTGTGGGTTACGCCATATAATAAGTCTGAAAAATGGGCAGGTGGATTGTTTGTTGATCAGAGCCGAGGAGAAGATACTCTGGATAGGTGGAGTAAGTCAATTCATGTGAACATTAAAACATTTTTAAGGTGATAATTGTTCTTAATGTGAAAATCTGTAAATGCAGAAACAGGGAGATAGAGAATGAGGACATTGTCTTGTGGTACACATTGGGTTTTCACCATATACCATACCAAGAAGATTTTCCACTCATGCCAACACTAAGCAGTGGATTTGAGCTTCGTCCTGCAAATTTTTTCGAAAGCAATCCTGTACTCAAAGCAAAGCCCCCTCCCTCTGCCAATTTGCCAACTTGCTCTTCCTACAAAGCCCCCTCCCTCTGTCAATTTGCCAACTTGCTCTTCCTACTAATGAGTTGTTGATTTTAATTCAAGAACATTAATGCTTCGTTTCTTCTGTTATTTACTTAAATGTTCATTCAACTTAAATGTTCATTCAAGACCAAAGTCGACGGTCGATTTGAGTCGATCCAGGTTGGGCTCAAGTTTATATTGCAAATTTGGGGTTTGATCGAATTTCAAACTAAGCCCAAGTTTAAATATAAATGTAAAACTTTTCCAACCTAATGCCAAATCTGTCTATAGCCATGAGGAGGGAATTTTGCTTCTCTACAAAATAGTCTTATTTGCTAACCAGTAATATAATGATGGGCATAGGAATGCAACATTCATTTCTAATTTTTAGTTATACTATAATAGATAAAATAGGGAACTTTTAGTTGTGTAAATATAATAAGAGATGTTAAAAATTAATCAGTTTGTTAAATTTTTATTGTGTAAAGATAGTTTTTTCTTTAATTATATTTTAAATTTTTAAATTTTGTTTGATCTTTATTATATACTAATTTTTGACGATTGAACATCAACTGAACGAATAAATGTTAAATATCTTTTATCAATTTAAAATTTAAATTATATTTCAAACTATTAGTATTTTTTTGTTAAGAGTACTCCAAAAAACTTCTTGGTTTGATTTCTGACCTAAGTTCTAAAACATTAGTATTTAGAGAAACTAAAAAAAGTCATGATAAATGATAATTCCCCTACATTATAGAGAGCATCTTTTTAATGAAAATATCATTTGTAGCCTGTAAGTAATATTTAGGTTTTAAAATTAAAATTAAAATAGATATTACAATTAATGTTTAAATTAAATATAATAATTAATTAAAATGAGTATATAATTTATAAATTATTATAAATATTGGGGTGATTCCACCTGTATTCATTGCTGGGATTAGATCCTCTATTTTAATAACTCTGTTATAATCTTGTTCCCGACCTAATATGACGCTTTTTGTAGGTTCTACACATAATACGATGTGGTTTTTACTGCAAAACAACATCATTTTGAGCACAAAATAGAGTTGGAACAAAATAATAGAACTGAAGATTTTAACCCTTCATTGCTAGTCATAACAATTTGACTTATCGAATCAATTCCTACATATTAATATTCCATTGCCATCTAGCCGTCAACTAAGGCCTATGGGCGATAGGGGCGACGATGTTGGAGGAAACAACAATGAAAGAAGAGAAATACTTTACTGAGGAAAACAATGATGAAAGAAAAGAAATGATATTGCTAATCGTTTGTATTATTGAAAATGCAGAGGAGCTTATTAAAACCTAGTGGAAATAGAAATGTGTTGGGAACAAAAAACAGAAGAGTCCATAAAAACAAAAAGATTGTTGAGCAAAAATCTCAACGAGTTACCTGTATCTAAAAAATTTGACGCTATCATCTACTTTATTTAACAACTGAATAACAAAACAATTCCTTAAAATTTTGAATTAACTAGTTTTTCCAACACTCCCCCTACATTCAAATTTTGGAGAGACCCAACTGAACACAAAATTATTCATGCTTTTATGTGGTAGATTCTTTGTGAGAAGATCTGCAGCTTGTTCGTCTGTCTAGCAACTTGATAACTAAACTACCCCTTTACCCATTAGCTCCCTAATAAAATGATATTTAATCTTAATGCGTTTGGTCTTGCTGTGAAACACAGGATTCCTTGTTGGTTTGTTGTCACATAATAAGTTAGTAGCTTCCTTTTGCTTATAACTCAAGTCACATAGAATTCAAGGCCATACTATTTGACATGTTGCTGAAGTTATGTAACACCCCACTCCCGTAAGACCCGAACCCGACATCGATGGTGATATCCGAGTCTGCGCCCCACAAGGGTGGCGTGCTACATCACTCAGTCAAAACTCAGCATGAAATTTTTTTTTTCTTAACACATACTCACACATATTATCATTTATGCGAAAAACAATTCAATGGCCTTAGGGCCCTTTTATAATTACAATTAATTTCATCATTAACTTTACAAATTGCTCACATCAAGAATACAAAAGTCCAAGAATAGAAATACACTAAGAGACGCGAATCGATCCCGACCACTTCTCCGCTTCCTCAACCAAATAGATGTCATACGCCTGCTGCTTAACGGGTATTCTTCTAAGTCTGAAAAATAATTGCAAATTTTGGGTGAGTTTTATGAACTCGGTGAGAAACCATCATCGATGGTTCTCCCAATTCATGCATCACATAAGCATGATACGGTACTCATTCCATAATTACACAAAACACACGATTGAAACAATCACAAGACAATTACAAGATACGATCTCGAATAAAGAATAAAGAACCACCAAAACATTGCCAATTATTCACCCAAGATGCAATGCACATGTGACTCTTTTCCAATTCATTTCAAGATTGTGACCGAAGCGCATAATGTTGATCAAGATAGACGCGTCTGGGAGAATTATCTCCCGTCGAGCTCAAGCTTCTGTTCAAGATATCGAGCTCTAGGCTCGGCTCAAAGATCGATGGCGCCCTCGGCTCACAATTTTCCTTTAATAAATGCGATGCATTGGTGCATGAATGCACATGGTCCATATCAATAAACATGATATTTCACGTCCAATATTCAGTCCAATAAGATAGTTGCCTCATGCAAATCACAACAAGAATGCCACATATAATCCACGTAATCCCGTAGGCAATCAAATCACGTTATAATCCATGTAATCCCGTAGGCAATCAAATCACAGCTAACACATAGATTGGAATAACCAACTAGGTTACTCACCTAATAACTTCCACGCTAGCGCCGGAAGTCTCGCCAAGTCTGTGGAACGATGGTCCACTTGAGCCTCTATAGCAAGTTAAATGAATAACCATTACCATTGGTATAAATGACTAAACAATGCACATGAAATCAAGAAATGTGTATAATGCATGTTCATGGCAATCCCGGCCCTAATCCAATATTTCCCATAAAAATTCTATTCAAAATTAGAATCCATAGCGCCGACGGCAAGCATAATTCGGACCTCTATAGTCCCCAATTAAAACAAAAAATGATTAAAGGCTCCATACCCGGCCACGCTAATTTCCCATCTAAAAATTCTCAATTTCTCACAAATGAAATTAAATATTCTATGTATCCGATGCCTCAAGAATCAGGTCAATCGGACGTCGGACGGAAAAGTTATTCACGAAAGAAACCAAAACTAAACAATTTCTATTTATATATATAATTTTATTTCCTCCTTTATTTTCTGATTTCCAACCAAACTTCCAACACCCATAACTCTTTCTACACATTTCTAAAAATGCACACTATACCTTGTTGGAAAGATAATGAAACCCTCTACAAGTTTCATGAAGACCATAAAATCAATTTCACCCTAAGGGTGCTAAAACCCACTCAAACCTACTGCCCACTCAAAACCTATCAAAACAGGGCAATATGTTTCAAATTCAGTAACTCTCAATTCTTCAGTCAAAATTACACAATAAATATGCTCATCAAGATCACCATGTTATCTATAACTTTCATGTACAACCCAAAATCAAATTCCATTGGTAAACAAGTCAATTAATTCACTCAATGTTTCTGTCCCTGAAATCATTCAATTTGAGCAGTAAATTTATAACAAGCATAACTCCCTGTACACAAGTTAGAAAAATCAGAACTTTATATCCCTGGAAAGATAAATCCTCAAACTTCAATTCTTCCTGAAATAACCAAACTCCTATTCAGCCTCTAATAGTTTCAAATATGTTAAGCAAGTTTCTGACCTAATCAACACTTAACATCACAATGTAGGTTCAGCTTTTGAAATTCCATATCTCCCATATCTGATTCGCAAAAATTATAAGCCATATATCGATTTCAAGATCAATGTGTCATCTAGAACTCTTCAGTAGATCCCTAAAACCAGTTCAGTCCACAAAAATTACTAAAATTACTTCAAAACAGAATGTACACCAAATCTGCTAATCCAGCTAGGTTTCACTCAGGCATAAAAACAGTCCGTAGTTATCAGTCCATAACTCCTACTATACTTATCGAAAAATTGCAAAATCAGTGGAAATGGAAAGCTAACTCAATATGCTACAACTTTCATGAGGACCAATTTCCAAAATTCCATACCAATGAATTCAGAAAAATCACCAAACTAATTAGGTCATAAATACGGGTACTGTTCACAGACCCCAAAACAGACATTTTCCATGGAAATTTTCGACCTTCTAACATTACAATTTAAGAATACCTATTTCACACTAAATTGAAGCCAACATCCCAAAGTTTCATTGGGAACAAACCTTGCCTCATTTGCACATCTACACAATTAGTTATGATCAACTCTTCAGTAGATCCCTAAAACCAGTTCAGTCCACAAAATTACTAAAATTACTTCAAAAGCAGAATGTACACCAAATCTGCTAATCCAGCTAGGTTTCACTCAGCATAAAAACAGTCCGTAGTTATCAGTCCATAACTCCTACTATACTTATCGAAAAATTGCAAAATCAGTGGAAATGGAAAGCTAACTCAATATGCTACAACTTTCATGAAGACCAATTTCCAAAATTCCATACCAATGAATTCAGAAAAATCACCAAACTAATTAGGTCATAAATACGGGTACTGTTCACAGACCCCAAAACAGACATTTTCCATGGAAATTTTCGACCTTCTAACATTACAATTTAAGAATACCTATTTCACACTAAATTGAAGCCAACATCCCAAAGTTTCATTGGGAACAAACCTTGCCTCATTTGCACATCTACACAATTAGTTATGATCAAAACATTACAATAGGTCAAAGGTGCATTTTCCAGCTTTCCACATTAACCTAACTCCTACCACTTCTAATACCTATAACCCATCACTAAACATCCATTTCTACCACTAATTCAACCACAACCTAATCACAACATTTACTTACATGTTTATACATAAGTTAGCAGCACTCACATACACAATTTCCAGATTTTATTTCCATTCATTTAAACATCATAACATCATTAACAACATCTCTTTCACCTTCTTTAACTACCATACCCAATTCCCTAACACAAGCATGCATTAAACCTAGGCAAAACTACCACTTTCATGATCAAATAAGTGCTTAAAGGATCTCCATAAATGCATCAAACTACCAAAAGCATAAAACCAAACATCATTCCTCACCTTAAACAAGTTACAAGCTATCAATCTCCAAGTCTTCAAAACTCTCCCTACTTCCAACCTTGATACCTCACCCACGGTTATCATAAACATAACAAACTCAAGGCTTGAGCTTGGTCTTGGTAGAGAATAAGGAGAGGCAAGCAAGAAACATGGAAGAGCCTTCTTGTATGAGATGGGCAAGAAACTTTCGAAGAAGGAGAAAGGCACACCAAGGAAGGAGACAAGCAAAGTTTGGATGAAGGAGAAGAACAAACCAACTTTGTTTTGCTTAAAGGAGAGTCGATATGACAAGGAAAACTCAAGCCCCATTTGATCTTTTAAAAGTAATTTATTGACTTCACACATGGGGAATGTCGTAGATGATAAGTATAAGAAGACAAAATGAACAAATGTGAGGGACACTTGGCTTTTAATGGTACAAAAGACAAAATAAGTTAATCCAATCAATTAAGAACATTTATCCCACTTAAGCTCTAATCATGGCTCTAACATAATTCCCAAAATTATTTATTCACTAATCTCATGCCATTAGGCAATCCCTTTTCAATACAAAAGGCTCACTCAAATTGTCGGTTGAATTTTTCAAGGTAAGAACCCGAAAATTCCAGAAAATTCTATAAATCCCTAAAATGGAAAATAATTTATGACGACTTCAAATAATTTTCCAAATACAACTATCCCATAAATTTCACAAAAGGTCTCAATTTGAAACCTGTTAGGAAAATGTCATGAATGCATGTTACCATGTGCATATGCAAAACAATCATCAGTCATAGAGGCTATATGCTGTATGCACATGCCGAGTTCTAATTCAATACGTCTAACCCATCGCAAATTACCAAAATACCCTTCTCATCGGTGACAGGATGTTACAAGTTATTACAATGCATTCAGCTTTTGTGGATAAAAGAGCCACAGTGGTTTGTTTTTTGGAACCCCATGAATCAATTCCTGACCTTAAAGTGAAGCAGCTTCCTGACATGCTTCTTCAATCATCAATAAGTCCTGCCCAGTCACTGTCACAATATCCTTTGAGGCTAAACAAAATTGCTTTCTAATACCATATCCTCATATCCTTTGTTCCAAACAAGTATCGAAGTACTCTCTTAGCTGCACCAAATGATGCTTAGTAGGTTGATGCATAAATCTAGAGAGTACACCTACCGAGAAGCTAATGTTTGGATGTGAATGTGTCTCATATATAAGATAACCAATTAGACTTTGATATTGACCACAGTCGACTTGCTTCAGTTCCATCGTCTGCGGTTAGTTTCTCATTGATATTCATGGGTGTAATGACTGCTTTGCAATCCTTCATGTTCTATTTCTTCAGAGTATTATTAATGTACTTCTTTTGATATATAAATATTTCCTCCTTGCTTTGAATAACTTCTAATCCCTGCAAGTAATGCAATTCACCCAAATATGTCATCTTGAACATTAACTTCATGCAGCTTTTAATTCAAATATAAGCTCATTTAATGAACTAGTGTAGATCATGTCATCAATATTAAACTTCCTATCAACAAATCACTCATACCTTATTTCTTAACGCATTAGTTCAGTTCATGCATACTCCTCTCAAAGCCCTTTACATGAAAGAAATCACCAATTTTAATGTACCATGCTTTTGGGGCCTGCTTGAGCCTATAGAGCACCTTCTTTAACTAAAGCGCTTTGTCTGGTTTGCTTGAACTTTCGATTTCAGGAGGCTGACTTACATACACTTCATCATGTAATTCTCGATTTAAGAAGGATGACTTAATGTCAAACTAATAAAATTTCCATTGCTTTTGAGCTGCTAGTGCCATAATAAGTCAAACAGTTTGAAATCGAGCTACTAATGAGATGGTTTCCTCATAGTCCACCCCCTGTTGTTGAGCATATCCCTTGCTACTAGTCGTGCTTTATACTTTTGAATACTGCCATCTGCTAAGAACTTTGTTTTAAAAATCCATTTCAATCCAATGCAATTTTTACTTTTAGGAAGATCAATTAGCTCCTATGTCTTATTACGTTGTATGGACATCTTTTCATCTTCCATTGCATCTCTCTATTCCCTTTTCATAGCTTCTTCCAGTGTGATCGGGTCCCCATTAAATAGAACCAATTGCAATGTAGCCTCTCCCTCAATTTCAAATCGAGGTCGAGAAATTATGTCATACTCACTTCTACATAGTTGAGTTGACTCCATTGGATTTGATTTATTGGGAGGAGACTCTTTCGATAAAGAGATTGTGCTTGACGATGAACTTGTTCTTGTTGGTGTCATGTTTTGTGAATTGATCGAAGTTGCTACCTCTTTTTCGACTTCAACTTCGCCTTTCTCTTCTCCAATTGAAGTCTTTTGATTCTTATCTTTGCTTTCTCATTTCCAAGCTTCCTACTCATAAAACATTATATTTTTGCTAATGGTTATGCACTCCTTTATAGGGTCATAAAGGCGGTAAGTTTTAGAGTTAGTACAATAACCCACAAATATAAATTTTTGTGATTTATCTTCTAACTTTTGCTTATCTCATGTTTTCAAAGCATGCCACACATAGTCAAAGACACGTAAATGACTCACTGATGGCTTATTACAACTCTAAGATTTATAAGGAGTTTGATTCCTCACAGCTTTTGGGGTTGAGATATTTAGAAGATAAACGGTTGTTGCTACATCTTCTGCTCAGAAATTGTTAGAAGCCCTTCAAATTTCATTGTTGCAATAGCCATTTTAACTATTTTTCGATTCTTCCACTTAACTACTCCATTTTGCTCCGGAGTATAAGGTACTGTCAATTCCCTTTTAATGCCTTGCTCCTCACAAAATTTTAAGAACTCCTCTTAGAGGAATTCTCCACTCTGGTCTTTACGTAAAGCCTTCAAATTTTTTCACTTTGTTTTTCTACCATAGCTTTGAATTTTTTGAAATGCTCAAAATTTTATTATTTGAATTTTAAAAACTATACCCAACTCATTCAATTGTAATCATCAGTAAATAACAAGAAGTACTTACTTCCCAATAGAGACTCACTCTTTATGGGTCCACATAAATCAACATAAACTAGTTCTAGAAGTTCAGTCGCTTGCTTAGCTTTTCCAATTGGAAAAACCTTATTTGCTTATTTCCCAAGCACACATCCTTCATATAGCTTCCTTTATGTAGAGATCGAGGGGAGACAATTGACCATATGCTTATTTCTCAATAGTTGTAAACTCTTGTTGTTCAAGTGACCATACCTTAAGTGACATAGCTTACTGCCATCTAACTCCTCATTAACCAAAGCCACCTTTGTGTTAATAGAAAAATCCAAAGAAAACATTCTATTTGGAGACATATTAGCATGAGTAAGCACTTTTCCATATTTCCCATTCTTTATCACACATTGCGATCCATTAAATATCACATAGTATCCATATTCAACTAGTTAACCCATACTTATCAAATTGTGAGCTAGACAGGAGCATAATGCACATCTTTAACAAACTTTGCTTGGTTACCTATCATTACCATGGCTATCCTAAGTCCTTCTATCTGAAGTTGATTGTCATCTCCCAATTGCACTTAAGTTTTGATTGACTCATCTAGCCCCTTAAACTTGGATCTATCTTCAGTCATATGATGCGAGCACCCACTGTCAAGATATCAAACATCATTGATCAACCTATCTTTAGAAGTGTAAGCCATAAATAAGTAGTCATCTTGTTCCTCTTCTTCTTCTGCGTAATTGACTTCTCCATCTTGCTTGGATCAACAAAACTTCTTTATATACCTAAATTTTTTACAATAAAAGCATTGGGTTGAGGTGTTACGACCTCTCCCCCTTTTTCATAATCCACCACGACCTCTACCTCTTCCTCGTTGATTAGAGGATTCTACTTCTCCATTGTTTTGAAAGGCTTTTTCTTCTTCCTTCATTGTTGTCTTATTAATCCTGACCTTATATGCTTGTAATGAACTCATTAATTCATCAAATGAAAAAATAGATAGACCTTTTGACTCCTCAATTGCTGCTACAACATAATGAAAATTACATAGACAAATTTTTAGACTTCTCAATCGCTGCTACAACATAATGAAACTTACACATTAAGCTTTTTAAAAATTTGGCAACTACTACTATTTCATCAATAATTTTTTCTCCGTAAGATCTGATTTGGCTCATAATAGCATAAATACATGCCAAATACTCTTGTATAGACTTATTACCTTTCATGAAGCTTAAAAATGATTACCTTTATTAGCCCTTGAAATTATGTTTTCAGGATAGACCATGCTTGCTTGTTGGTAGTTCTTGTAGCTATTCGTGAGAAAATTGCTTCATTATCTACTGCGTGGTGGATAAAAAACAACGCTTTGGTGTCTCGTTTTTTATTCTCCTTCTTTCTTGTCTCATCGTCATTACTTGTTTCTACACATTTGTTCTCCACATATTCCTAAAGATCTTGAGATTTGAACAACATTTCCATTTTTAAGCTTCAATACTCATATGAATCTCCTTTGAAGATTGAAATTTGTGGTACGAAGAAGGAACCAACTAGCTAATACCAAGTTGTTGGAGAAAACAACGATGAAAGACGAGATAAATACATTGCTGAGAAAAACAGTGATGAAAGAAAAGAAACGATACTGCTACTTGTTCGTATTGTTGAAGGTGAAGAGGAGTCTATTAAATAGGCTTTACAACCTAAGAGAGATATAAACATGCGGGGACAAAAAAAATAGAAGCGTAAAAATTGTTGAGCAAAAATCTCAAGGTTAACGTTCTACCTATCGTTATAGTATATAAATATATTGATGAATTTCCTAATTCTTTTTATTTTTTGTACATATTTCTTAGATGGGCCAGTTGGGATTTCCATCTTAGTTTCGATGCTCAAGTAGGTGCAGTTATATCATTGTCATCGCTCTTGGATGTTGAGAAGTGGGAGTACAGGTGCAAGTCTTGTACAGAGGGTTCATCTCAAGTAGGTGCAGTTATATCATTGTCATCGCTCTTGGATGTTGAGAAGTGGAAGTATAGGCAAGTCTTGTACAGAGGGTTCATCTCAGAGTTCTTTATACCGTACATGGACCTAACTGAAGAATGGGACTATAGGACATTCTTTGAATTGAATTGTCTTGTGCAGCATGAAGTGTTGAAATTGGTGGAGGAGCTTGCAATGACAATAAAGGTAAGGAAGAAGAGGAAGCTGAAGGGAAAACCGAAGGGGTTCAAATGCAGGTGGAAGTTGGAATTGATGATCCTAGGCATGATTCGAAGCTATATGGATCAAAGCAATGAAGATCAAGGTCAGAAGAATGAAGATCAAACTTTGATGAGTGAAATTCGATGCAAAAAGGAAGTGAAGAGAAGATGGAAGCAGATATGCAAAATTCTAAAATGCAGAATGAAGAAGAGCATAGCAGAAGATGAAATGTAGAGAAGGAGGAGTAAATCCAGAAGATTAATTAGTGCAATCAAGTATTGTTAGAGATAATCACCACACATGTAGCTGGAGCATTTCAATTTTGGCTGACAATCGGATTTGGATGTCAGGATTGTGGTTGCTGGAAAATCAAGTTGTTGTTAAAGAAATATGTACTGTTCATGCTGTACAAGTTTCAGTTTTTTAACAATATTAGTTTTAGTTATGCTAAAGACAAAGTGAGTTGCTTTTGTGTTTTTCTAAATCAGGAAATGTCTGTACTAGTCTTGTTTTATTCAACAGTTCAAGTCTTTATCTTTTAGTTCAGGATCAAATTGTATCAGAACATGCTAGAGCTAAATATAAAGCTCTTTATTTTCTTACTTTCGGGCATGTATGAAAAAATTCATAAATCCTTCAATACAAAAAAAATTTATGTTCAAGTTTCAATATTCATGTTATGGTTCTTTTCATGTCCAGTAGCAAGTTTTGAAGGAGAATAACAGAAGTGGAGTAGAATCATTAGTTGTTTTTTTTTCCTACAAAATCCTAAAGCTGGTTTAGGTTTGGTTTGAGAGTGGAAACCACAAAATTTTATCAACATAATAGTTTCATTCAGCTCATCAGATCTGTTTTATATTGTCATTTTAGTTTTGTGTCGCAGAAGTAAATTTAGCCTTAAAGAGTGAGCAGCAGTAGTAGTATACTTACAAAAGCAGATAGCTTGAAATTCTGAAAGTTTGGATTCACGTGAGAGCAACATTCATTTTTCCAATTACACCAAATCTCTAGCCTTACTTTCATAAATTAGTGAGGAGTCTTTGTTACAAATGTGGCGAAACTATCAGATGACAATTTAAAGATCAGAAGTTCCAAACTTCCATCTAGCTGAAGCCTGTGTGAACAGTGGAGGAGGTGTTTAAAGAAAGTCTCCAATCAGGTCTTCTACTCATCAGGTTGTGCAGTGAAGGTGGAATCTTCAATCCTCGTGAGGGAATCTTCAAGAGTGGTATCAGAGCTTCAAGGTTCACTTAGTCTGGACCAAACCGAGCCATGAAAGGTACGAATCTGTCAATAATGAATTTGCAAAATGTACAGGCAAACATTCCGGTACTGATTGGAGACAACTATAAGGCATGGGCTATTCGAGTTGAGGATTGCCTAAGGATTAGTGACTATTAGAGTGTAGTCACTGAAGGAGTAGCAGAAGATCAGGGAGCCACAATGCAAGCAGATCTGATAAGGTTAAATCAAGACAGGAATAGAGATTTATGAGCCTTGCTTTTCTTAAGGTCGGTGGTAAGTGAATCTATATTGCTGAGGCATGCAAGTTGTAAGAGTGCCAAAGAACTATGGGATACACTCAAAATAGAGTATGTGGGATCATCTCAAACATTAAGGCTGAAGAAACAAGCAATCTTGAGAAGCTTCAAAAATTTATCAATAAGAGATTAGAGAGTGTGTCAACAGCAAAGGCTCGTTTTTTGAACCTAGTGCAGCAGCAGAAAGAGTTCGGGGAGAGCACAAACACAGACAAGTTGGTGGATAAGTTCCTAAGTCAATTGTTGAGATTTGAAGCAAGTGTGGCACCGGTGGAGTGGCAATTCTCAAATGATCCGGAATCAGTTACTTTGGAGCAAGTGTTCAATGTTCTGGAAATGCATGAGGAAAGACATGGCCATAGAAGAGAAGGAGAAGAGTTTGCACTCAAGGCTGAAAGGTTTAAGACACCAGAAAACCCTCCAAGCTATACACAAAACCAGAGTTCACTTTGTTCAAAATCTGTACAAGTTCAAAACCATTCCCCTAATCTGCCTCACAACCATCAAATTTCTCATCAGATTAATACCTACACTCAAAACCAGTCGTATCCGAACCTTCTGTATCCTCAAACACAATATTCCTCACAAATGCCATTCCAAAACGTCCATAATCCAAGCCATTACCCTGGATACAAAGATACCCGATTACAAGGAGGAACAAGGATGACTAGATTGGGAATGTTTGGAAATTGCATGTAGAAAGAATAACCATGTTGTTGAAGATTGCTTTTGTAATGATAATGTTGAGTGCATTTTTTGCAAGAAAAGGTGACATACTAGATGAGTTTGCTATGAGAAATGGATGCAAGAGCAACAAAATCCTCAAAGCTCACTCTTAGGCAAGCCACCTCCAATACATCCTTTCCAAAGATCTAATACCTCACTAAACATGATGCCATCCCAACCACAACCTTACCAACATATTTCTGAATCTCAAATACACCAAGCTCATTTTGTTGGAAAACCAGAAACTCTTCAATTATCCTAACTAACTCAACCTTGCATAACCCCATTTCCAATCCCTCAACAACATGTGTTTCAACCTCAAATGCCTCACCCTTCTTTGATCCCTCAACCTTATGCATATTACCCTCAAATGATTCAACCAAACTTACCTCAATCTAGCTCAATACATTAAAACTCATCAGAATAATCAAACAACTTTGCCAAGCCAATCAAGCAACAATTCCAAGGCACAAACTCGATAACAGATTCAGCTTCATATTCATAACTACAAACACATTCACATTCTCAAAACAACTCCTCAAACATGTCAAGCATCCAACCTGAACCTTCACAAACCCAAAATCAACTCAAAAAAGCGATAACCGAAGAGAGTGTTTTGTAGCAGAGGTTTGTCAAAATCTGAAAATGGAATCAGCTGATAGTGTGTGCAAATATGAAGTGTTGAATGAGAAGACATGTGAATGGCTGATAGATAGGGGTTGTTCCAACCACATGACAAAGAAGAAGGACGCATTTATCGAGAAGGAAGATGGAGTCAATGCTGTAGTTAAAATAGGCAATGGGGAGATCTTACAAATTACTTGAAAGGGGCTATGAAGTTGGGAACAAAGGCTGGAAATACTATCCTTGAAGAGATATATTACATACCCGAGCTTGATCAAAACCTCATAAATGTTGGCCAGCTTTTGGATAAGAAATATAAAGTGCATTTTGAGGATGGAATGTGTAAGATCTTTAATGCAAAAAGTGAGTTGATACATAGTATTCCAATGGTCAACAGAATTTTCAAGTTGAAGATGGTTGAAGTTGAAGGAGCATTTGCTGCAATGTCAATGAATGAGCTGACCCAATTGTGACATAGGAGGCATGGACATGCAAGCCTTGATTACATAATTGAAATGCAAAAGAAAGAGTTAGTTTTTGGTTATCTCAATTGAACTCCAAATTGAAGAGTGTGTGTGAACTTTGTGCCAAAGGAAAGAGTCATGTTTTACCTTATCCAACAAGTGATTGGACAGAAACCGAAAGGCTACAATTGGTGCACACTGATGTGTGTGGGCCAATGAATACTCTATCAGCTAGAGGGAGCAAGTATTATGTTGAGTTTATTGATGATGCATCAAGATACTCTTGGATTTACTTTATGAAAATAAAAGATCAAGTGTTCGGTTTGTTTAAGGTATGGAGAGCTGAAGCTGAAAGTCAATGTGGGACTAAGGTGAGATGCTTGAGAAGTGATAGGGGAGGAGAATATGTCTCAAATGAGCTGAAGAAATACCTTAAAAATGAAGGGACATTCAATTAATTTTTTGTTGCTTATTCACCACAACATAATGGAGTATCGGAGAGGAAGAGTAGGAGCATAGTGGAGATGGCTAGATCAATGATAATTGGGATGAAAGTGCCAAGGAAATTTTGGACTGAAGCATGCTATACAGCAGTGTGCTATATAGAACCAATTGAAGCCGAGGCATTAGATGGGAATACTCCATTTATGGTTTGGATTGGAGTGAGACCAAAAGTGCAACATTTGAGAGTTTTCGGGTGCATAGCATATATGCATATTTCTGAAGCTAGAAGAACCAAGTTAGATGAGAAGGCAATCAAGGGGGTGATGATGGGATATAGTGGAGACTCAAAAGGGTATCAGATTTACAATCTAGAAACAGGGAAGATTATGGTGTCTAGAGATGTAAAATTTGATGAAAATGAGAAATGGAATTGAGATGAGTTGATTGGTGGAAGATCAGGGAGAGTAGGAGTTGAATTTCTACTAAATGATCCAAATGTAGATGAAAAAGCAAGAGAGGATGCAGATAATGTTCACAACCTTGGAGGTGATGGATCTTAGGAGGAGACACCTCACTCAAATTATATTGATAGTGACGGAGCTCAAAAGGAGAATCTGTCAAGTCCAGAAAATGAAAGAGTGAACTTGGATTCTCAAACAAGGGACTTGGCATCAATTTATAGAGAAACTAACCCCAATTTTGATTTCAGGTACAGGGCTGAAGATTAAGAAGAACCAGATGAAGCATTAACCATTGTTGAATCTGCCTTGGTAGTAGGTTCAGAGCCGAAGACATTCAAGCAAACAATCAAGCAAGGAGTACAGAAGAGCTCTATGGATGAAGAAATAAGAGCAATTGAAGAAAATGAAACTTGGTTGTTGGTGAATTTACCAAGTCCAGAAACCAAAGTTGATACGAAACCCAAGAAAACAAGGTTTTTGAAACCCATCCTATTGAATCAAAACCTCAATCTTTCTATTCTAAGAACATGCTAGTTCAAACCCCAATTATACAAAATTGAGACCCAAATCCAAAGAAAATTGAAGAATTGAACCCGCCACAAGTGATTACCTTGATAAGTGATGCAATCCTTGAAGTAACAATAAGAAGAACACACCTTACTTGAAGAGAATATCTCTCAATTTCGTTAATCAACCAAATCTAATGTTTACAAGGATAAATAAGGTATTTATACCCTTTCCCACTACCTAAACCTAAAAGGAATAGGTTACAAGACCCTTTAATGCTAAAACAAGCCTAATCCTAACTAGTTTAGGAGTTTATAGCCCAATAATGCAATTTGATCCTAATCCACTTAGGATTGGGCTAAACTAACTTAAATAAGACCAAAATAACTTAAATAAACCTAATGGAGGTGGATGGGCCTAATGGATTACTCTACTTAGGCCCACACACTTGGTTGTCTAAAACTAGCTTTAAATAAACTAAGGCAAATACTAATAAATACCTAACCCATAACAAGCCTCTTTGGACCTAATAAACAAAGGATAAATAACAAGCCCAATGTACTAAAATAAGTCCATAAGAATAATTGAACTTGTCTTGAAATTTGGCTAAGTATTAGCCCCTCCACATGCCCTCTCTAGAAGAATCACAAGCTTGACTACTCCACGTGAATTCTCCACAAATGGTTCGGTCTTGTCATCAAGGTGAGACGTAATGTGACTTTGAACAAACCCTTGAAGTGCTTGTTTAAGCCTTGTTGCACGTTGTCTTGTAATAGGTCCACTTGGCAAAGTAAGCTTGTCTTGGCGTGTTGCACCTTGATCTCCATTGCCATAGCTTCTTGTATCATTCCCTCTCTCCTCAAAAGGATTCGTCCTCGAATCAGCCCCTGCATTATCAAATGGAGAGAGATCAACAACATTAAACGTAGTAGATACTTGATACTCACCTGACAAATCAATCTTGTAGGCATTATTATTAATCTTTTCAAGGACTTGGAAAGGCCCATCGCCTCTGGGATCCAACTTGGATTTCCTTTGTTTAGGAAACCTCTCTTTCCTAAAATGTAACCAAACACAATCACCAGGCTCAAATTGCATCAACTTTCGCCCTTGATTAGCTCTTTGTGCATTTGCTTCATTCAACTTCTCTATTTGTTGTCTAGCCTTCTCATGAATGTTGCGCACCAAATCTGCTTTCTTTTATCCATCTATACTAGTTGTCTCACTTAAAGGTAAAGGACACAAATCTAATGGCAAACATTCTTCCCATGTTTTAATATTTTTACCAACCACAGCACGTAAAACAGAACCTAAAGTTCTATTCACCACCTCAGTTTGTCCGTCAGTTTGAGGATGGCAAGTAGTAGAAAACAAAAGTTTAGTACCTAAATTACCCCAAAGAACACGCCAAAAGTGGCTCAAAAACTTCACATCACGATTAGAAACAATAGTCTTAGGAACACCATGCAAACGCACAGCATCCCTAAAAAACAACTCGGCAATATTTACAGCATCATCAGTTTTATGACATGCAATGAAATGTGACATCTTACTAAACCGATCTACTACTACAAATATACTATCCCTACCTTTTTTCGTCCTAGGCAACCCTAAAACAAAGTCCATAGATATGTCAGTCCACGGATGCTTAGGCACAGGCAAAGGTGTATACAAACCATAAGGATGAGTCTTAGATTTCACTTGTCTATATGCAACACACTTAGAACAAATTTTCTCAACATCTTTTCTCATATTAGGCCAATAAAAATGTTCACAAAGTATGTCATATGTCTTTTGAACCCCAAAATGACCCATCCAACTCCCACAATGTGATTCACGCACAAGGACCTCCAGTATAGAACATTTAGGCATGCATAACTTGTTCTCCCTAAACAAATAGCCATCATGTCTATAAAATATTTGGAATGCAGCATGCTCACAAGAGCCAAACACATTGCCAAAATCAAAATCCAAAGCATACAAATCCCCAATGTACTCAAACCCTAACAATTTAAAACTTAAAGTAGTGATTAGAGTGTACCTTCTTGAAAGTGCATCAGCAACTACATTCTCCTTACCTTGTTTGTATTGTATCACGTATGGAAATGTCTCTATGAATTCCAGCCACTTCGCATGCCTCTTGTTCAACTTACCTTGGCCCTTTAGATGTTTCAATGACTCATGATCAGAATGGATCACAAACTCTTTTGGCCAGAGATAATGTTGCCAAGTCTCCAATGCTCTCACCAAGGTATAGAGTTCCTTGTCATAAGTGGAATAATTCAATTATAGCCCATGAAGTTTTTCACTGAAGTATGCAATGGGACGCCTACCCTGCATCAAAACAGCACCAATACCTAACCTGGAGGCTTCACATTCTATCTCAAAAGCTTCATTAAAGTTAGGCAAACTTCAGTACAGGCGCAGAACACAATTTATCTTTCAATGTATTAAAAGCAAGTTCTTGTGCCTCATTCCACTTAAATCCAACATCCTTTTTAATTATTTCAGTCAATGGCGCAACAATGGTACTAAAATATTTCACAAAACACCTATAAAAGCTAGCTAAACCATGAAAACTGCGCACATTACTAATACACTTAAGAGTAGGCCAATCTTTAATAGCCTTAACCTTCTCCTCATCAACATGCACACCATGGGCAGAAATAATAAAGCCAAGAAAAACAACTTTATCCATACAAAAAGAACACTTTTTAAATTTAGCATATAGTCTTTCACGCCTAAGTGCTTCTAGTATAGATTTAAGATGCATAACATGCTCATCAAGGTTTTTGCTTCAAGAGTAAAGAATGTATTTCATTGGTCCTCTTCACTCCCATCACTCTTGCCATCTTTATTGCTATTATGAGACATGATCAATTCCTGCAAGAAAACGTTAGAAACCTCACAACACTCCCTCACGTGTTTCTCTCTAAAACAAAATTTTTCACTCGTGTTTCACACAATAAAATGGCTTTTCACTATATATTCTCAAACTCTTGCCTTTTTCTACTCAAGTGTCTCCGTTATGTTACTTTTCAGGATCACTTCAATAAGATCAAAGAAATCAACAAGCAATAAGTTCAAGTAGAAAACACAAAGATAACAAGCCTAACAAAGAAAAACGAATAGATGAAACAAATCTAGAAGCAAAATATTATACGGACAAAAAATAAATCAAAGTGTCAATACACGGATGAAGAGTAGTGCAGACAATGATTCTTGTGTCAATTGAACAATTATGAGTGCAACAATTGTTCAAATCAATGTAGAGAAGCAAAGATAGGTACCAAAACAAGAAATAAACTAGGAAACAAAGAAAGACACACAAAAAATATGACAAAACTCACCGAACCCAAGACCATTTTTTATTATTTTAATATCCCAATCTACCCAAAGTTCCAAGACTTGAACAAAAGATTCAAAGAAATCGTTGCTTGATAGGTTCTTGAATGAAAGAAGGACAATCTTAATGAATCTTGAATGATAAGAACAAATCTTGAATGAAAGATCAAACAAAGATTCAAAGAATCACAATCTTGGATGTTTCTTGATCATTTTTTATTTTTTCTTTTCTTTGTACTGTTCACTTTTTTCTTTTTTTTTCTCTTTTATGTTTATTTTTTTCTTCTATTTTCACTTTTTTTGTTTTTGTTTTTTTTGCTTTTTCGTTGTTTTAGTTATTGATCAAGAAAACAAAGAACCAACTAAGGAAACAAGAACATAGAGAACCAATAATGGCATATTCGTTCCAAACAATTTAAACCTTTTTTTAACCTTTCTAAGGAATTCAACAAAGAAAACAATGAAAGATACGTATGAGTTCAATAGAATTAAGCCAAAGTTTTGATACCAACTGATACGGAAACCCCAAGAAAACAAAGTTCTTGAAACCCCTAATCCTATTGAATCAAAACCCCAATCTTTCTATTCTAAGAACATGCTAGTTCAAACCCCAATTATACGAAATTAAGACCCAAATCTAAAGAAAATTGAAGAATTGAACACGCCACAAGTGATTACCTTGATAAGTGATGCAATCCTCGAAGTAACAATAAGAAGAGCACACCTTACTTGAAGAAAATATCTCTCAATTTCGTTAATCAACCAAATCTAATGTTTATAAGGATAAAATAAGGTATTGATACCCTTGCCCATGACCTAAACCTAAAAGTAATAGGTTACAAGACCCTTTAATGCTAAAACAAGCCTAATCCTAACTAGTTTTGGAGTTTATAGCCCAATAATGCAATTCGATCCTAATCCACTTAGGATTGGGCTAAACTAACTTAAATAAGACCAAAATAACTTAAATAAACCTAAGGGAGGTGGATGGGCCTAATGGATTACTCTACTTAGGCCCACACACTTGGTTGTCCAAAACTAGCTTTAAATAAACTAAGACAAATACTAATAAATACCTAACCCATAACAAGTCTCTTTGAGCCTAATAAACAAAGGATAAATAACAAGCTCAATGTACTAAAATAAGTCCATAAGAATAATTGAACTTGTCTTGAAATTTGGCTAAGTATTAGCCCCTCCACATGCCCTCTCTAGAAGAATCACAAGCTTGACTACTCCACTTGAATTCTCCACGGATGGTTCGATCTTGTCATCAAAGTGAGATGTAATGTGACTTTGAACAAACCCTTGAAGTGCTTGTTTAAGCCTTGCTGCACGTTGTCTCGTAATAGGTCCACTTGGCAAAGTAAACTTGTCTTGGCGTGTTGCACCTTGATCTCCATTGCCATAGCTTCTTGTATCAAAAGTGGTTGATTCGAAGTGGATATTCAAAGAGAAGTTAAATCTGGATGGCTCAATCAACAAACACAAATCAAAGCTAGTTGTGAGGGGATATAAGCAAGAGTATGGGGTAGACTATACTGAAACCTATGCTCCAGTTGCAAGGTTAGACACGGTGAGGATATTGTTGGCACTAGCAACAAACAATGGGTGGAAAGTGCATCAAATGGATGTCAAGAGTGCATTCTTGAATGGGATGTTAGATGAGGAGTTTACTTGAAGCAACTCGAAGGTTATGTGAAAGAAGGGCAAGAGCATAAAGTGTATAAGTTGATAAAGGCTTTGTATGGCTTGAAACAAGCTCCAAGAGCTTGGTATTCAATTATCAACAACTACTTGATACAAAATGGCTTTAAGAGAAGCAAGAGTGAAGCAACATTATATGTTAAGCCTTATGCCAAAGTGAAATTGATATGCTCATTATATGTTGATGATTTGTTGCTTATAGGAACTGAAGATAAGCTTGTAAGTGAGTTCAAGGCTTCAATGAAATCAGAATTTCAAATGACTGATTTGGGAGAGATGAGATACTTCTTGGGTTTAGAAATTCAGTAAAGAGAGGATGGCATCTTCATTCACCAAAGGAAGTATGCTGAGGAATTGATTGATAAATTTAGTTTGAAGGACAGCAGTGGCATGACAATACCAATGGAGCATCAACTGAAGTTGGAGGTAACTAAACCAGGTGAACAATTTTATGAAACCTATTATAGAAGCATGGTTGGTTCATTAATGTATTTAAGTGCATCAAGACCCGATATTGCATGTTCCATCAATATATTAACTACTTTCAATCACAATCCTTCAAGATATCATGCATTGTATGTTAGAAGAGTGTTAAGATATGTAAAACATTCGGTTGATCATGGTATATGGTATGGAAGAAGGAAAAATGTGAAATTGTATGTGTTTAGTGATGCAAGCTATGCTGAAAATGAAGATTGCAAGAGTAGAAGTAGATATTGTTGTAGTTTGGGGACTGGTATCTTTGCATGGAGTTCAAGGAAGCAAAAGGTGGTAGCTCAGTCCACGGATGAGGCTGAGTATGTGGTGTTAACATGGCAGCTATGCAAATATAATGGATGAAGAAGATTTTGTTGGATGTTGGTGAATTGCAAGGAAAATGTGTAACTATATATTGTGATTCAAGTGCAACAATTGCAATGGCTGAAAACCCTTCGGATCACATGAGAACTGAACATATGAGAGTGAAGTATCATTATGTTAGAGAATTGATTGAAGAAAAGGAGATTAAGTTGGCTTTTTGTCGATCAAGTTTCCAACTTGCTGATATGCTCACTAAGGCATTACCAAGGTGGAGGTTTGAATCACTTAAGAAGATGATTGGTGTGCAGGCTCCATAAGACAAAGGAGGAGGAGTTGAATTGAATTGTCTTGTGTAGCCTAAAGTGTTAAAATTGGTGGAGGAGCTTGCAATGAAGTAAAGGTAAGGAAGAAGAGGAAGCTGAAGGGAAAACTGAAGGGGTTCAAGTGCAGGTGGAAATTGAAATTGATGATCCTAGGCATAATTCAAAGCTATATGGATCAAAGCAATGGAGATCAAGGTCAGAAGAATGAAGATCAAACTTTGATGAGTGAAATTCGATGCAAAAATGAAGTTGAAGAGAAGATGGAAGCAGATATGCAAAATTCTAAAAATGCAGAATGAAGAAGAGCATAACAGAAGATGAAATGCAGAGCAGGAGGAGTAAATCCAAAAGATTAATTAGTGCAATCAAGTATTGTTAGAGATAATCACCACACATGTAGCTGAAGCATTTCAATTTTGGTTGACAATCGGATTTGGATGTCAGGATTGTGGTTGCTAGAAAATCAAATCGTTGCTGAAGAAATATGTACTGTTCATGCTGTACAAGTTTGATTTTTGACAATGTTGGTTTTAGTTATGCTAAAGACAAAGTGAGTTGCTTTTGTATTTTGTTAAATCAGGAAATGTCTGTACTAGTATAGTTTTACTCAACAGTTCAAGTTTTTATCTTTTAGTTCAAGATCAAATTGTATCAGAACATGCTAGAGCTAAATATAAAGCTCTTCATTTTCTCACTTTCGGGCATGTATGACAAAATCATAAATCCTTCAATACAAAAAAATTGTCTGTTTAAGTTTCAATGTTCATGTTATGGTTCTTTTCATGTCCAGTAACAAATTTTGAAGGAGAATAACAGAAGTGGAGTAGAAGCATTAGTTGTTTTTTTTGTTCCTACAAAATCCTGAAGCTGGTTTAGGTTTGGTTTGAAAGTAGAAACCAAAAATTTTATCAACATAATAGTTTCATTTAGCTCATCAGATCAGTTTTTATATTTTTTTTTGGTTTTATACTCTAGAAGTAAATTTAGCCTTAAGGAGTGAGCAGCAGTAATATTATACTTACAAAAACAGACAGCTTGAAACTTCTGAAAGTTTAGATTCACGTGAGAGCAACATTCATTTTTCCAATTACGCCAAATCTCTAGCCTTACTTTCATCAATTAGTGAGGAGCCTTTGTTACAAATGTGGTGAAACTATCAGATAACAATTTAAAGACCAGAAGTTCCAAACTTCCATTTAGCTTAAGCCTGCGTGAGCTGTGGAGGAGGTGTTTGAAGAAAGTCTCCAATCAGGTCTTTTGCTCATTAGGTTGTGCAGTGAAGGTAGAATATGGTCGGATCGGTCGTGTTAGGCCCAGGTCCAACCCTAAATAGCTTATGGGCCGATCGACCCATTCCCAAGATGTTGAGTTAGACATGGCAGGTATTTACTATATAAGTTCATTATCTCCTCATAACGCAGGTACGACTCTTAAGAACCTTAATATCCTTTGTTCTTAGAGAAAACCTACAACAAAGAACTGACTTAAGCATCGGAGGGGCAAGCCGGCGATCAACCTCCGATATGCCTTTATTATTTTTGCAGATATCTCCTAACTGAAACTAATTAAGTTTATGGATCCAAACAACGGTATCTAGCCTCAGCAAATTCAGATTGAACCATAATCTTCAATCCTCGTGAGGGCCTCTTCAAGAATCAATATACAGTCACAATGACCAATGACCAAATAAGCGAGGAAGTCTACGGCACGCTTTGGCCGACCATACGATAGGCGCAAACCACGATCACTTCTTTACCTACCATCTTGATCTTGACGTGGTTCGAGATGAAAACTCCTTTGTCATGTCCAACTTACAAATGACACCCGTCGCTGATATCTCACCAAGGAAATCTTATTGGAAAGTTGTTAGTGAGACAGCTAAAACTGAGTCTGCAGCAAAGGTCAAGCTTGGTTTAGGAGAAGCTGATCTATTAATTGTCAATCCCAACAAAAAGACTAACAAGGGTAACTTCATTGGCTATCATCTGATCCCAGGATCTGTTTCTGGTTCTCTTTTATCAGACGATGAATATTGCCAGATGCGAGGAGCCTTCACGAAATATAATCTGTGGGTTACACCATAAAATAAGTCTGAAAAAAGGGCAGGTGGTTTGAATGTTGATCAGAGCCGAGGAGAAGATACTCTGGATAGGTGCAGCCTCAGGTGAAGAAAAAGCTTGTTAGATTCTTTTTCAGATCATAATTTTCTTAACGTGAATCTTAAAAATTGTTTATTTTCAGTGCAGAAACCGAGACAGAGAACAAGGACATTGTGTTGTGGTATACATGGGTTTTCACCATGTACCATACCAAGAAGATTTTCCAGTTCTTACAACATTAAGCATTGGATTTGAACTCCGTCCTGTAAATTTTTTCGATGGCAATCCTGTACTCAAAGCAAAGACCCCTCGTCCTGTCAAATTTCCGAACTTGCTCTTCCTACTATTAAGTTGACGACTTTGATTCAAGAACGTTAATGCTTCCTTGCTTCTCTTATTTCCTTCAAGTAGTCGCAAAATTGTATCTCCAGCTTGCTTGAAGAATAAATGGTCGTGTACAATGAGTTGCTTATTCAAGTTCCATAACTTCAATCTTATGTTTAGTGTCGTTAAAGATGGGAACGAACGAATCATGAATCATGTGATGTCCTTCCGCTCACAAGGATCACCGAGTGCTGCACATGATTCCCCTCTTTTTCTAAAGAAGTAAAGTCAATTATTCTTGCTCTGTGTGCAAGGAAAGGGAGCTAAACATTACCAAACAAGCAATCCATTTTAATAATACGCGGCCTCCAATTTATTATGTTAGAGCTCAGGATTGTTGCTTGTTAAATAGTGAAACCAGGACGTTATATGGTCTCCACTGCAGAACCAGTCATCTTTAGCAGTATCAATGAGTATTCTTTTCCTAGTTTTAGTTCTCAGTCTAAAATGCTCTTCAATAGCTAGCCTTTATCACCCACTAGATCCTCTGGATCCTAATGAGATCAATCAAGTGCGAGTCATTGTTCAAAAGTCGGATCTTTTCAATCATCCCAACGTAACCTTTCATTACGTTGATCTTGAAGAACCCGATAAAGGGGATGTTGTCAAATGGCTATCTTCATCAAAACAAGCTAAATCTTCTATTCCTCGTAGAGCCAAAGTGGTTGCTCGAGATGGGGTTGAGACTCATGAACTCATTGTAGACTTGTCCAAGAGGTCCGTTGTATCGCACAACGTCTACACCGGTCACGGTTACCCTTCTTTCACGTTCAACGAACTTTTCCGAGCTAGCAAACTTCCTCTGAAGTACCCCAAATTCGCCGAGTCAACTCACAAGAGAGGGTTAAACCTATCTGAAATATCATGTTTGCCCTTCACCGTAGGTTGGTACGGAGAACACGCGACTAAACGAGCACTTAAAGTTGCATGCTTTTACAGAGCTGGATCGGTCAACATATTTGCGAGGCCTATCGAGGGTATCACGATTCTGGTTGATGTTGATTCTATGCAGATTACATCATACACGGACAGATTCAGAGCCCCTGTGCCTAAAGCAGGAGGCACTGACTTTCGTTCCAAGGCAAAGCCCAAGAATATTCCTTATAACGTATCCGACGGAGGGTTCACCATCGACGGTCACCGTGTTAAATGGTCTAACTGGGATTTTCATTTATCCTTTCATGCTAGGCCAGGAATAGTAATATCTACAGCCTCCATATTTGATGCGAAGATTAACAAATCCCGGAGGGTGCTATACAGAGGCCATGTATCGGAGACTTTTGTTCCATACATGGATCCAACAAATGAGTGGTACTTCAGGACCTTCATGGACATTGGCGAATTTGGGTTCGGTCGATCAGCAGTTACCCTCCAGCCGATGGTCGACTGTCCGGAAAATGCCGTGTACCTCGACGGATATGTGGACGGTGCCGATGGGATGCCGCAGAAGATGCAAAGCGTCATTTGCGTGTTTGAGCAATACAGCGGTGATGTTGCTTGGAGACATACCGAAATAAATATTCCTGGGAAGGTGGTAAGTTCATTGATTTAACTCTTTTTTGAACATCCGTCCGAAAAATTACAAGTTGGGTTTTGTCAGATAACTAGTGGAGAGCCAGAAATCAGTTTGGTGGTGAGGATGGTGGCTACTGTGGGGAACTATGATTATGTTCTCGACTGGGAGTTCAAGAAATGTGGCACCATCAAAGTTGGTGTAAGAGGAAAAACCAAAAAGAACCTGTCTTCGTGAACTCTTCCCAACGGACACATCGCTACAGTAAATCTAACTCTGCTACAGTCACCCCTGCTCTCGGCCGCTGATCTGCGCTGGTCCTCTGGCGGCATCTGCTTGCCCATGGACATTCCGTCATCATCCCCGACTTCCCCCTTGGACCGCGATGACCTTTCAGGATGACCTCATTGCCACAACACCGCATGGGGCATGCGGCCAAGAAAGTCCGGATCCGGAACGGAGGAGGACCCGCCTCCCCCGGTGACGATCTCCATTCCCCTTGATTCTGATCATTGTCTCCGGGCACTCCACACACGCGACAACGAACTTTCCTGGCCGGATGAGGAACATGGAAGTGGAAGAGGCGATCTCACTGGTACGGTAAGGAGCGCTGGGCCTCGGCATTGAACTCTCCTCGACTCAAGGACCGGCCATAGCGATGGGAGCTGGCGGTGGTGGTCAAGCTGCTGGGATGCCACATTGGGTTCAATCTGCTCAAACAACGTCTTCAATCTCTCTGGCCCCTTACAGGTCCCATGAAAATTATTGATCTGGAAAATGATTTTTACTTACTTAATTTTGTGCAGGAATCGGATTACCTCACCGCTCTCACCGGCGGGCCGTGGATGATCATGGGGCACGCCCTTTCCGTGCGAGCATGGCGGTAGATCCTTAGGCCTTCGATTGGTGAGGTCTCCACAGTGGTCACATGGATCCGGTTCCCGGAGCTTTCCGTGGAGCTCTATCACCCGACCATCCTACGTGCCCTTGGAAACTTGATCGGACGTACCATCCGTATAGACTCCACCACCCTCCTCGCGCAGCGCGGTCGTTACGCTCGCGTGGCGGTAGAAATAGATCTGAAAACCCCCCTCCGTTCTATGGTTGAGCTCGATGGTGAACGGGTAAAGGTAGCTTACGAGGGCCTCCCGACCATCTGTTTTGCTTGTGGTCTCACCGGACATGAGACTGACTTTTGTCCCCGGCGCTTGTCGCCTCCTCCCGTCCCCTCGGATGCCTCTGAGTCACCCCATTGCCATCCCCCCCCGCCTAACCTCATCCGTCACTCTGAAGCCCTCTGTCATTGCCCCGCCTCACTTGCAGCGATGGATTCCCCGGATCTATACGGACCCTGGATCCAGGTGCAGCG
Source organism: Erythroxylum novogranatense (assembly GCA_029891385.1). Taxonomy (NCBI): domain Eukaryota; kingdom Viridiplantae; phylum Streptophyta; class Magnoliopsida; order Malpighiales; family Erythroxylaceae; genus Erythroxylum; species Erythroxylum novogranatense. The sequence goes on from CM057228.1 coordinate 133,940,595, forward strand.
GCGTCACCCCCGCCCTTCCAACGGTAACTCGTTGGGACGTGACCGGCACCTTCGCCGCTTGAAGCTTGAGCTCTGGGCTCATGATCCACTTTCTCGCTTGGCGACTCAAGACCTTCCCTTTCCTTCCTTCGCTTGGCTTCTCCTCCTCAGCCTGATCCGGTCTCTCGCACTAAAGGTCATGGACGGACGACAGCAGTCGAGACCCTGGCCGGCCCGACGCCCACTGGTCTTGGTTCTCCGCGTGGTCATGAGGCCCCAGCTAGCCCTGACCTTCCTCTTTCGAGAATGGGCCTGCCCGTTCCACACTACCCTCCCGTGCCCAAGCTACCCTCCTTCCCTATCCATTGACCCAGGCCTCCCTCCACCCCCCACCATCCCCCTTGGGCTCCAAGCCCACCGCTCCACCTCAGCCTCCGCTCCCACATTGCGGTCACTCTAGAATCACACTCAGATGTCCTGCTCCACGACCCTCTCTGCACTCCGCTCCCAACGCCGGCCTTCTGTTACTAGCATGGAGGAGGACCTCCTGGGAGTCCGTGGCTCCTTCTTGCGTGCCACCCGATCCCCCCCCTCCGCCAAGGCCTCCCGATCCTCGGCCCTCCTTCTTCCACCTCTGAAAGCCTGCCCCTTGTTTCCCCGATGAATGTCATCACTGAGACTCCTGTGATTGCCCCAGTAGAGGGACCTTTATGCCACGGGGATGGCCCCCCCGCTCCTTAGGCCGTCTTTTTCCCGTCATGTTTTTTATGTCTATTTTCCTCTGGAATTGCCAAGGGGCTGGGGGCCAATCGTTCCACCCATCTTTAAGGAGTATTCCCGTACCCATAAACCGATTCTGGTTGCTTTGTTTGAACCTCGCATAAGTGGCTCTCGGCCCATGAAGTTCTCCAATGATTGGTTTCACCCAGTCCTATAGGGTGGAGGCTGTCGGCTTCTCCGGCGGCATCTGGCTATTATGGAATCAAGGCACCCATGTTCAAATCCTGATCACTCATCGTCAGTTCATACATGTTCAGATTCAATGGGCTAGTTTATCCTTCGTGTTCACTGCTATCTATGCTAGTCCTACCTACTCTCTGCAACACTTCCTTTGGGACCATCTCCGCCACGTTGCCCAAGCTACTACTCTGCCGTGGCTTCTCGGTGGCGATTTTAACGCTAAATTGACTGGCCGATCTCCGTGGTGGATCACGTCTCCGTTCGAGAATTAGTCCTTCTTTTCGCGACTGCATTCACTGCTGCCATCTTCATGACCTTGGGTTTGTCGGACCCAAGTTCACCTGGCGTCGGGGTCCCATTCGTGCCCGTCTTGATCGTGCTTTCGGATCCGAACTCTGGATGGAGACCTTCCGCACACCTGCTATTCGTCCCTTCCTTTCCTTAAGTCGGATCATCGGCCCCTCCCGGTCACGTTCGATAACCAGCCTACTCCTCCATGGTCCCTAGCCTTTCGGTTTCAATCACTGGTTGACCCATGACCGGACCCTTGCCCAACTGTCCAGGATCATCGCCCTCTCACGGTACATCGCTTCGATTAAGCTGGACCTTTTGCTCTTGACCTTCAGCGGTGGAATGCTAGATCGTTTGGCAATATCTTTCGCCGCAAACGCCGCCTCATGGCGCTTCGGGCATTCAAATCCACTTGACCATAGTCCTCTGATTCCTGCGGGACTGGAAGTGTTTACTGCGGAGCTCGAACAAGTCCTCATTCAAGAGGAACTGTTTTGGCACCAAAATCGCGTAGCCAATGGTTAGCGCAGGCTAACGGAACACCAGATATTACCATGCGCCACTTCGGCCGTGGCGTATCCATCAAAGCCTCTCCCTCCGGGATGAGTTTGGCCACACCTGCTCTGATACGGTCGCCATTCACCGGATAGCTCGGGATTTTTTTGTTAACCTGTACACTTCTGGACGGGTTCACCCTCACGTCCTTCTTCCTCCCGGCACTTTCCCCGCTCTCCCTCCTCAGGCTGCTACGGATTTGATCGCCCCTGTTTCTACCGAGGAGGTTCAAACTGCTGTCTTTGACATGAACCCGCACAAGGCTCCGGGCATCGATGGTTTCCCTGCTCTTTTTTTCCAATCCCAGTGGGATCACATTGGCCCGGATATTGTCTTATTCATTCAGCAAACCTTTGGGCATGAAATCTGGGAGCAAGGACTGAATCGTACTATCTTGGTCCTTATTCCCAAAACGCCCTCTCCTCAGCTGCTCACTCAGTTTCGCCCGATTGCGTTGTGCACGGTGTTGTACAAAGCTATTTCTAAAGTCATTGTCAATCGTCTCAAGCCTTTCCTGGATCAGATCGTCGCTCCGACGCAATGTAGCTTTGTTCCAGGCCGTCACATTGTCGACAACATCATTATCGCTCAGGAGGCTATCCACTCCATGAGGCGTAAAACGGGTAAAGTGGGTTTTTTGGCGGTTAAAGTTGATCTCGAAAAAGCCTACGACAGGCTTTCTTGGGATTTTATCCAAGATACTCTCCATACTATCGGTCTCCCGGGTTCCATGCTCACTCTTATCATGAAGTGCGTTTCACGGTGACTATGCGATTAATGGAATGGAGTCCGGAGACGCGATTACCCTCTCGAGGTATTCGGCGGGGTGACCCCTCTCGCCTTACCTATTTGTGCTATGTATGGGCGTCGGGACATCTCATCTCCCGATCCGTGGACGATGGGTGTTGACGCCCATTGCTCTCGGTAAATTGCTATGGCCCCCCTCTCGCACCTCTTTTTCTTGACGATCTTATTCGTCATTGAAGCTTCCATGGACCAGTCTTGTCATCCGGACACTTTGGACACTTTCGTCTTTGCGTCGGAGACGATTGTGTTAGCCACGCTAAATCCGCATCTATTTTTCCGGAGCGTCTCCCGCCCACGGCCACTACTCTTAGTCGGCTATGGGTTTGAGACAGACTCGGGACCTCGGCCGCTATCTGGGCGTTCCTTTGCTTCATGACGGGTCACTACCGGACTTACCAATATATCCTCGACAATGTCCAAGATTTGTCATGGTGGCGGGCCAACCTCTTGTCTTTTCTTTGGCGTATAACCTTGATCCAATCGGTTCTCTGGCCGCCTACTTACACAATGCAAGCAGTGCGACTTCCTCGAGGTTTGTGCGATGGTTTAGAAGATGTTCGTGCCTTTTATGGGGCTCCACCCCGGGCACTCGTCGGATTTCCCTTGTCCCCTAGGAACAGGTTTGTCAACCAAAGGATGTGGGTGGATTGGGAATCCGCAACATCCGCGCTACCAATGATGCTTTACTTACCAAGCTAGGGTGGGCTCGCTCCGCAACCTAATGCCTTATGGGTACAGTTTTATCGGCCAAATATCGCTTTGATGCCACCAGGAACCATCATGTTCTACCTCGACCAGGCGGTTCCATGGTGTGGCGGAGTATTCGGGCTGTCTGGCCCCATGTCCTTTCTGGTCTGCGATGGATGATTGGTGATGGGCTCCGGACCAGGTTTTGGCTTGACCCTTGGATAGCCGACGTGGGCCCTCTTATTCAGCATTGTATCTCCCCTCTCTCAGACTCGGACCTGGCCTGCCGCGTACACCAATTCGTTGACTCCATGGCGGTGGGGTGGCCTAAAATCAACCGCTTCCTCCTCTATATGGATGGCCATTGCGGGCACATTCCCCATGGCCTTCTCTTGGAGCTGATCAACTCGTCTGGGGCCCTTCCCCTTCTGGCCTTTTCACGACAGCGTCTGCCTACTCGTTGATCATGGAGTACGCCTGCGCCCCCACCGATCGTTTGTGGTCGTACATCTGGCAGTGGCCCGGGCCTCAACGCATTCGCTCGTTTCTTTGGCTATTGGCTCGCGACGCCTCCTTTCCAATCGGCCTCGCCGCAGCACTTTTACTACTTAACACCGCTTGTTATCATTGTCGACGAGGAGACAAGACTCCACATTGTTCGCGATCGCCACTAGCGCGGACTCTTTTGGGAACTTTCCTCACGCCCTCCTCCCTCCGCTTTCTTGGTAGTAGTGGTCTGTTGGATCCTCACTAACTCGACCGCCCACCACGTCTCGGACATTGAGTGGGCGGTCCTTTTGGGACCGCTTGTTGGTTCCTCTCGAGGCTAGCGCTTCGCCATTTTCGATGCCCAATTTTCTGGCCTAGTTCTCTGGCCTTGTTGTGTCTAATTTTATCCGCTTTGGGTTCTTTGACGTCCGTTTCCTGCGGCGCGCCTTCAGCTCCTCGTACCACGTTCGCCCATGACCTTGGGTGGTCCCTTTGTCTCTGGGTGGGTTGTTGAACACGGATGGCGCTGTGTTCGGGACACTTCCTTGGCCACCATGGGGGCTTCTTGGAGACGATTGTGGGCGTGGTTGGCGGTTTCTTGTGACTTATCGGGCCGATGTTATCTGCATTACGGTGAGCCTGGGTTTACTCGGTGCGAGTTTAGCATGCACACGGGCTTCCGAGTGGTCTTTGAAATGGATTCTATGCGGTGATTGACCTACTATCGGATGGCCCGAGGCGATCTCTCACGCTAAATCCGATTGTCCGAGGCATCAATGATCAGCCGATCCGGAATCTGGGTTGTCTCTACCGTCACACTTACCGAGAGAGTAAGCTACTGCCATGGATTGGCTTAAAGCTTCTCCTTGGTGTAAGTTCTCTCTGCTTTTCACGTCACCTCTCCATGATTTTTGTAATTTAATTTCGAGTTGTTTTTTCAAAAAAAAAAATGTAAGTTCTCTTCTTTTCACGCTTTTCACGAATATTGGATAATAACATTATTTTAAGAAATATGTAAATTTCATTACAACTTTTATTTTATAATAATGCATATCCCAATTTATGAAAATATATATTACTTGGTTTCAGTATAATATTATTAAAATTTTCAATCTTGAAGTGGACTTGAGTATTATTTTCAAAATATTTTTAAAATTTTACAAATATTAAATTTCTTAAAACAACATTTATTTTATAATTATGTATATCTTCACCATCACACTCAATCCGAAATCTCACAATAAAATGGAGTATTTCATTTGTCAGTTAAAATGATACGGATGATGCTTAAAACAAGCATAATTAGATTGATTCAATATAATTTAAACATGTTTTAAGGCTAATTTATTGTTTGATAATATAAGATTTACGTTATTATGCAATTGAAATTTAGGTTGGCTTAACGGGAATATTAGAGATGAAGGCCACCTCCTACGCGAACGAAGACCAAATTACAACCAACGTATACGGTACATTAATTACAGAGAACGCCGTTGCCGTTAATCACGACCACTTCCTCACATACTACCTTGACCTTGACGTCGACGGTAAGTATAACTCATTCGTAAGAGCTAAACTACAAACGGCCAGGGTGCCGGCCGTTAACCCGCCTTCGCCGAGAAGAAGTTATTGGACGGTCGTTAAGGAAACGGCTAAAACTGAAGCCGAGGGTAGGATTCGACTGGGCTTGGACCCAGCAGAGCTTTGGGTTGTGAACCCAAATAAGAGGACTAGGCTTGGGAATCAGGTGGGTTACCGGCTGATTACCGGAGAGCCTGTAACGTCTCTACTGACCGAAGATGACTATCCGCAAATTAGAGCGGCTTATACCAAGTACCAGGTGTGGGTAACTGCTTATAACAAGTCAGAAAGGTGGGCCGGTGGATTTTATGTTGATCGGAGCCGAGGTGAAGATGGCTTATCCGTTTGGAGCCGCAGGTAAGCTAAATAATTAGAATTTTGTATTTAGAATCTAATATAACAAAAGATAACAAATTAGTTTGCATTTGAAATTAAGTTAAGAGGCCTCCAATGATTAATTTTAATTAAATATAAATTTAAACTTAAAATTGATATTATTTTCAACTAATTATAAAAAATTAATTTAGGTTTTAATGTGACCAATATAAAATTAAATTAAATCGATTTCAGAAATATTGATAATTAAATTATGATTAATCAATTTAAAATCATTTAAAAGATTCAAGCTTCAGCATTAAATCCTGAATAAATAAATTAGTTTGATTGATTTAATAATAAAACTTTGATCCATCAACTTTTAATTCGATTTTGAATTAAATTTATTTTAAAATTTTATTATTAAAATTGAGTCTTTTATTATTTTTAATTTTTTTGAACGCTTAATTAATTTTATGATCAATTAAATTTTAAAACTTTTAAATTCTTATCTTGTTGGTTTAACTTTCAGTCTGATTTTTAAAAAATCGTTATTTTTTAACGTAATTCGTGTATACATTTGTTGCATTTTTTTTAATAATGATACTTAATATTGGGGTGATTAGAAAAGAAAAGTGTGTGCTATATGTGTAGGAATAGAGTGGTGGAGAACAAAGACATAGTTTTATGGTATACGGTGGGATTTCACCATGTTCCATGTCAAGAAGATTTTCCGGTGATGCCAACTCTTCATGGGGGATTTGAGCTTCGACCTGCCAACTTTTTCGAAAGCAACCCATTGCTCCATCAAGATTAGCCCTTCAACATTTTAAAAGATGGATGATGTACAGTAGTAGAACGGAATTTGTATTTGTTATTTTTGGATTATTTTAGTGCCATAAATTTAAAAAATTACAATTGTGATTTCACTAGTTGTATTTAAACTTTAATTTGAATTAAATATTTAAATAAATTAAGCCTTTGTTTGGTAGAACTTTTGTCAATAGAGCATTTTTCTATAAATCTTTTACGAGAAGAATTTTTCTAAAAAATTAGTTAGTTGTTTGATTGTCATTTAAAAAATAACTTTTTGAAAGTCTTCGTCACGAGAACTGTTTAAGAATATAAAATAAAAGGTATTTTTAATTTTAACCATATTTTATTTTGTTATAAAATTATTTATGCATATAAATATTATTTAAAGTATATTAAATAATATGTAAAGCATAATATATTAATTATTATGTAATTTTAAACCATAAGAAACATAAATGAAAATATATCTAACTAAATCTTTTATATAGATTATAGCATAAGTAGACTAATATCGAAAATAAATATTAAAACATATAAAAATGTCAAATATTATTATATAAATCTAAAATAAATATTCAATTTGAGTAAATAGTTATATTTATAATAAACGAAAATATGAGTTTGTGGATGTTGTGAAAATTATGTGTAAAACATAAGGGTAAAAGAGACTAAAAATAAGCTCATTAATTGATTTGAAAATCTATATGAAAAAGTACCTTTTGAGAAGCTTCAAATTTAAGCTTCTTAAAAGCTTTATTTTGGTTGTAAAAGAAACCATATTTATTAAATAAATAATTTTTATTTTATAGTCAAATACTCATTTTTCTTTTAAAAGGCTTTTATGGGAAAAAGGTACTTATTGTCTTCCAAAAGTTCATCCAAACAGGCACTAAGTCATATTTATTCTAAATTAACATGTTAAAGATGTTTTTAAATGGTAATTTTATTTGTTTTAATAATCTAATATAGAAAAGCTATTTATGTATTATTAAATATAAAGACATAGGATAGGGCATTAAATCGTCACAAGAAAGAATGTAATTGAGTATCAAAGAATTTAATAAAGGTGGTATAAAATTTCAATCTAGTTCAAGGTTAATAAATTAAATTCGATTGTATTTAAAATTAAATTTGTATTGAATGATCAAATTTAATTAAATCCCATTAATTTTTTAATAAAGTTTGAAAGATTAGGTCGTATCCTTTAGAAATCAGTGTATTAACTTGTTTTCGTAAAATTTGTTAATATAGATTAGTTTATATTTATCGCTTAATGAATAGTAAAATAAAAATATGTATTATTCTGCATTTTCTTTGTTAATTTAAATTTATGACTGCTCTTAAATCTAGAATTAGAGCTTATGTTATAACGAACATTTGTTTCCATGTAGTAATGATCCACCACTCCGATTAACATAATAACAAGGAAATTCAAAAGAAGGCAAGACCCAGTAGGCTCAAATCAAATGGATTATTGTCATAGACTCGGCAACTAAGTTATCCCATAATCGTGCAATTAGCCATTCATGGACGCCCTGTGTTACGGCCCAAGCACAACCAGCAGCCCAAAGAAAGATTCCAGACCCAGAGATCAAGCAGAGCTCTCGTATTCACGTGAAACCAGCAAAGCTAAAAGATTACATTTTGTCTGAATAAGAATATTATAGTATTACAGACACAAATGGTTATAGCCAAAGCAGAATCCGTTATAACGGTCTTAGCTATATAATGAAAGTGGACCTCATGATGAGGATACAAAAGATATTTCAAGAAAAACTTCTCTCATTCTAATTCTCTTCTACCTATTCTAAAGCTCTGCAAATGAAATGATTCAAAGACATTAGAATCCATGTCGGTCCCTTGCAAGGCTGGAAAAACAACCATCCCCAATAACCTATTCCCCACAACCACCATTATTGCCTACACCTACCCTACGAGCTTACAGTAGCTCGGTCTGGTCATGCTTCTGATGGGATCCACATGAGCGGACCAAGGCAACTGAGAAGACACCAATTGGAAATTCCAGTGTTCTTGGAGAAGATGTGGTAGGTGGACTTTTCGATTCAACGATTTTTGATTATCACCTTTGTCGACAATGAAGCGCTCTATTGCATCCTTTTACATGACTGGACCTGCACTCCAATGGTATCAATGGGTAATGGCATCACAACAAATTACAAACTGGAATGAGTTGGTTCGTCATTTAGAAATAAGGTTTGGTCCCTCCCCTTTTATTAATCATGAAGCTCGGTTATTCAAGCTACTTCAAACTACTACAGTGAATGCATATATGCAAGAATTTGCCACTTTATCCAATAGGATAACAAGACTTGCTCCTGAAAGTTTATTGAATTGTTTCGTTTCGGGGTTGAAGGAAGAAATTAAAAATGAGTTATACCTGTTGAAACCTCAAACTATGGCTGAGGCAATTGGCATGGCAAGGATGGTTGAAGATAAACTGGGAGCCTCAAGGCCTATGATGCATTTTAACCCTCGTCAGGGGACAAACCAACCTAACAAACCCAATTTCCAGCGACCTTACCCGGGGTTACCACCACCACCACCAACCTTACTACCACCTAAAATGCCTATCAAACGATTGACTACTGCAGAAATGGAAGCAAGAAGAGCTAAGGGATTGTGCTTCAATTGTGACGAGAAATTCTCACCTGGGCATTCCTGCAGAAGAACATTCCATTGTCTGATAGCTGATGGGAGTGAGAGCAAGATAGAAACCCCTCCGGACAGTGAGGACTGCACTGTTGAGGAAGACATCCCAGTCGCTGACGTACCCACCATATCCTTACATGCACTGGAAGGCCATTTTATTCCATCAACTTTGCGACTCAATGGGAAGGTATTAGGCCAACCAGTGTTGATACTAATCGATGGAGGATCAACCCACAATTTTATGCAAGCAAGGGTGGCTCACTTCCTGAAATTGCCAATACAGCAGTCAAGACACATGAATGTGACTGTTGGGAATGGAGAAAGTTTGAAATGTACAGGGTTGAGTGCGCAAACCCCAATCCAAGTAGACAACCACCTTTTTAAGATAGACCTCTACTTACTTCCGATTTATGGTGCAGATATTGTTCTAGGGGCTCAGTGGTTAGCCACAGTGGGACCAGTGCTGTTTGACTACAAGAATTTATGGATGAAAGCTGGAACAAAGGGACAAGAGATCACCCACAGGGGCATCCAAAGACGCAACTATGTCATCTATGACTTTTGGCCAATTCACTCGTAATCAAAAAACTGACTCCATTTCTTCTTATTATCACTTGCTCATCAGTCCTGCAGATACAGCAACGGAGGTGAAAATTGGAGAGGGAGCATCGCAAGAATTAAAGGAGAATCTAATGAAACTATTTCAACACCACTCAACCGTTTTCGAAATACCCAAGGGCTTACCACCATTTCGGAAGGTGGAGCACAAGATTACTTTGAAGCCAGGGACCATACCTGTCAATGTGAGGCCATACCGATATCCACATGTGCAGAAGGCAGAAATTGAAAGATTAGTTCACGAGATGCTAAGTGAAGGCGTAATCCAACCCAGCAATAGCCCTTATTCCTCACCAGTAATTTTGGTTAAGAAAAAAGATGGTACCTGGAGGTTCTGCGTAGATTACCGTGCACTGAACGCCATCACTGTGCGGGATCGCTATCCGATTCCTACGGCAGAAGAGCTCTTTGATGAGCTCGGTGGGGCAACAATTTTTTCTAAGCTTGATCTGCGGTGGCTATCATCGATTCTTGGCTACATCCGGATGACATCCTGGCTTGACATTGAGCATACAACGGACACTATGAATTTGTTGTGCTTCCATTTGGCCTAACGAATGCACCCTCGGCTTTCAATCCGAAATGAATGATTTATTAAAGGCGATCTGAGGAAGTATGTCCTTGTCTTCTTCGATGACATACTGGTCTACAGCTCTACAGAAGCACTTCATCTGCAGCATCTGGATCACGTTCTCCAGCTCCTAAAAGAAAAACAATTTTATGTGAAGCAGACAAAGTGTGAGTTTGCCTGCACCTCCATGATCTACTTAGGGCATGTCATTTCGTCAAAGGGGCTCTCTGTGGATGAGGATAAGATATCAGCAATTAAAGATTGGCCAATTCCGACTAGTGTTAGAAAACTAAGAGGATTCCTGGGAATTGCGGGATATTACCGGAAATTTGTGCACAATTATGCGGTGCTGGCTGAGCCTTTAACGAAGTTGTTGCGGAAGGAAGCATTTGTGTGGACTGAAGCCGCGACCCGAGCTTTTCACCAATTAAAGAAAGCTCTCATGACTACACCCATCTTGGCTCTACCAGATTTCCACCAACTCTTTATTGTTCAGACGGATGCCTCTGGAACAGGAATCGGAGCCGTATTAACTCAAGGCGGACGACCAATTTCTTTCTACAGTAAGCAACTTCCTCCGCGGATGTTGTCGGCATCCACCTACGCGCGAGAAATGTATGCCATTACGATGGCTGTCAAACGTTGGCGACAATACCTCCTGGGCACCCACTTTAAAATTGAGACAGATCACCAACCCCTGAGAGCTTTGACGACGCAGGTCATCCAGACGCCAGAACAGCAGCAGTGGCTCACAAAGTTGTTGGGGTATGATTTTGAGATTATCTACAAACCGGGAAGAGAGAATGGACCAGCAGATGCGTTATCCCGTGTTCATGGGGAGTTGATGGCGTTGCAGATGTCGAAACCTATCAGTGGGTTCCTGGCCGCCCTACGACGATTCCTTACGACACACCCACCAACGATGACTCTGCTCCAGACAATTAAGGAATGCCCCGGTGACAAGGTAGATTACAAGATCCAGGATGGGATCCTAGTATATAAAGGGCGGATTTTTGTTCCTCCGGATTCGGGCTTACAAGAGATTTTGTTGCGAGAATACCATGACTCCGTCGTCGGGGGACACGCAGGAATGAAACGAACAACGGCTCGAATCTCTTCATCCTTCTATTGGCCACGATTGAGGCAAGACGTGGAGACCTATGTTCAGCAATGTACGGTCTGTCAACAAGTGAAAAGTCGCAACCAAGCAGCCCCTGGATTATTACAACCCTTACAGATTCCCCAACAGATCTGGGAATCCATCTCTATGGATTTTATCACTCACCTTCCGGCTGTCCAGGGAAGAACCGTGATTTTTGTGGTAGTGGATCGGCTATCAAAGTATGCCCATTTCCTTGCCCTTCCCACCCATTTTACTGCTGTTTCCCTTGCAGAAATTTTTATGAAAGAAATTGGACGTCTCCATGGATTTCCCAAGGATATTGTCTCTGACCGCGACCCTGTGTTCATGAGTTCTTTCTGGAAAGAACTCTTCAAGCTTCAAGAGACCCATCTTTCTACTAGCTCGGCGTACCACCCACAGTCCGATGGGCAGACGGAGGTCGTAAATCGTTGTCTTCAAGACTACTTGCGCTGTTATGTGGCTGACAATCCGAAGACTTGGTTGCGATTTCTCCATTGGGCTGAATATCATTATAATACATCAGAGCATTCGGCCATTAAAATGACACCATTTGAGGCCGTCTACGGACGCCACCCCCCAAGCCTTCCACAATATCTCACCGGCAGCTCCAAAATCGATGCCGTCGACACCTTACTATCTGACCGTTCCCAAATCCTCACCCAGCTCAAAGCTAATCTGGCCAGGGCTCAACATCGCATGAAGCAACAGGAGGACAAGCATCGGACAGACAAAACCTTTGAGATTGGTGCCTGGGTTTTCGTGCGGCTCCATCCTTACCGTCAGCGATCTGTCATGGGCACGAGATTTCACAAGTTATCCAAACGCGTTTTATGGGCCCTTTGAAGTTGTAGAAAATTGGTTGAGAGCTTCTGACTCGATTGCCACAAGCGACTCACATACATAATGTCTTCCACGTGTCCTTACTCGAGGAATGTCGAGGAGACCCACACCAACAAATGCCTTGCCGTGATTTTGTGATGGATACCGTTAATTGTCCTCGAGACAATTTTGGGTTATCGTCGGATCTATAAGGGAACTCAGTTGGCAACTCAAGCTCTTATCCAATGGACAGGCCAAACCCCTTCCGAAGCCACATGGGAGGATGTAGAGGACCTGCGCAAGGAGTACCCCGATTTTATCCTTGAGGACAAGAAAATTTTGGAGGATGGCAGTAATGTTACGGCCCAAGCACAACCAGCAGCCCAAAGAAAGATTCCAGACCCAGAGATCAAGCAGAGCTCTCGTATTCACGTGAAACCAGCAAAGCTAAAAGATTACATTTTGTACTGAATAAGAATATTATAGTATTACAGACACAAATGGTTATAGCCAAACAGAATCCGTTGTAACGGTCTTAGCTATATAATGAAAGTGGACCTCATGATGAGGATACAAAAAGATATTTCAAGAAAAACTTCTCTCATTCTAATTCTCTTCTACCTATTCTAACTTCCGGTTACCAATCTCGCATCACCCTGTGACCACTTTCAACACTGGATTGGATTCGAAAAAATTAGTGGGTCGGAGCTCAAATCCACCGGTCAGCGTCGGCATCAACGGGAAATCTTCCTGGCAAGGGACGTGGTGAAAAGCCATGACGTACCATAGCACTATGTCCTTGTTCTCGATCTCTCTGTTCCTGCAAAATCCAAGCCATGAAAAAAAGAAAAAGTCTCAGTGATGATGGCAGATATATATAATCTTGTAACCATCGTATATACAGTACCTAAGAGTCCAAGCAGCCAATGTGTCTTGACCTTGGCTTTGATCGACGTATCGTCCTCCTGCCCACTTTTCAGATTTGTTATGTGGAGTAACCCATATGTTGTTCTCGCTGAAAGCACCTCGGATTTGAGGGTAATCATTCTCTAACAACAGCGAGTGTAACGTTGCCCCAGGTATTATCCGATAGCCATACTTGTTTCCAGCTTTGGTTTTCTTGTTAGGGTTCACTATTACAAGTTCATATGGCTTCTGTCCCAGTTGCATTTTTGCCTCCGACTCAGTTTTGGCTGTTTCACTAACAACTGTCCAATAACTCTTCCTCGGCGTGGACCCATCGGTCACTGGTTTCATTAACAGACCTTTCTTTTCGAAGGAATTGTCGACACCATCTACGTCAAGATCAAGATAGAAGCTAAGGAAATGATCATGGTATACTCCTATGGTGTTCTCTGCCAATAAGCTTCCATGAGCTTCCTCTTTGATTTGATCTACATGTGTATATGTTGTCCCTTTTACTTCAAGAATCCCAGTTAAACCCACCTGAACTTTGATTGACCCACTTGGCTTGAACTCCCAGTCCACGACATGATCGTAGTTTCCAATGGTAGCCACCATTCTCGCCACTAGGCTCACGTCTGGTCTTGCCTCGTTTACCTGCAAAACCACAGATAGTTTCCACTCATAACTTAGGATGAATCAAAAACTAAGGCATGTTCAGAAGTTCCTCTTACCGTAACTCCTGGAATGCCAGATTCGGTATGCCGCCACATGACTTCTCCTGCATGTCTTTCGAATATGCAAAATGCGTTCGAGACTTTAACCGGAGTGCCATCTTTACCGGCGTAGTAACCATCCATGAACACTGCGTTAGAGGGGCAATCGGCGTTTGGAATTAACGAAGCTGCAGATTGACCAAACCCGAACTCTCCACAGTCAAAAAAGCTTCTGTAGTAGTAATCCTTGGACGGATCCATGTACGGTACAAAGAGCTCGGAGACATGTCCTCTGTACAAAACACTGCGATATTTTTTCTTTTCTGGATCATAGATTGATGCCAGTGATATGACAGGGCCAACTCGAACATCCAATGCAAGATGAAACTCCCAATTCACCCACCTGCTCAACATTATTACATTAAAAACAGAAAAAAGAAAGCAATCTAAGATGCATGCAAAAAATCTATGCTCTTTTCCAACTTTTAACCTGAACAGTACTGCAGATACACGTTTTCGATAAGATTGAACAGGTGACGTATCGGGATGATGTTTTGGCTCTTAGGAGTCACGAGTTTGTATTTGAGACTCTGACAGATCAAGGTAAAATACAAAGTCACATGCATGCACAATAGTTTTTGTTGCATGAGCCATTCTTCATATGCAAAAGGACACATACTCACGTGGAGTTGGCACAAAGTGTCAACTATGAAATTATTACGTCCCGTGCATTTGGTCATGGAGAGTCAGAATCGACTGAGATACTATTCGGCCTTAAATGGTGGCACCGTACACGAAATTCGAAATGTAATGTAAAAGTTATAAGATTTATTGTAATTTTAAATTTTTACTTAATTTTTCAACTTTTATAAAAAAATGATGAAAACATGTTATCTATATCACCATTAAGTATTAATGACACAATAGTTTAAATTAGTTTATAAATTTAATATAATTTAATAAATTTAATAAAAAAATATTTTATTTTATTTTATTAAATTATTAATTAAATTATTTCAAATCATATTATATGTATTTCACTGTTATTTTTAATAATTTTAAAAAAATAAAAATATTGAATTTTAGAAAATGAAAATTAATTTTAAAAATACTGATATTATACGAAAAGACAGTATGTTTTACCTTCAAAGTATAAAGATATGTTCGAAATAAAGGATATAAAAAGCTATAATTACATCAACTAAGAATCGAGCTATTCCACACAAAAGGCCAAAATGGAGGAGGAGGAAATAAAGGATATAAAAAGCTATAATTACATCAACTAAGAATCGAGCTATTCCACACAAAAGGCCAAAATGGAGGAGGAGGACGCGGATAGGATATTCAAAAGATGACTATTAGATGAGATATTATTATTATAATTATGATAGTTGTTTAAGAGGAAAGAATGATTATTATATGATGGTAGGTTTATAAAAATATTAAAATATTAAAATTTATTATATTTTAATATATTATATTATAATTAATTACAATATATTGAGTAATTAAAATATTGTAATTAAATTAATTATAATATTTTAACTAATAAATAAATTATATTTTAATTAATTTTATTATAATTAATTAATTTTATTTAACTAATTAATTATAATATTTTAATTAATGAATTAATTATATTATAATTAATTAATTATATTATATTATTGGTATGACGGATGCGGTATCTTGTACACTGAACCGCAACTACTTAAATTAGTATTATCAATGATAAGAGGCGTGCGTTTCAACGCAACAAAATTGAGAGATCGAGGATTGAACCTCGGTCAAAGTAAACAATACTAATTTGAGTGGTTGCGGTTGTTGTCTGAATATCGAATCAATCACACAAAAAAAGGCGCCTTTTTGATTAATTATATTGTAATAAATTATATTATAATGAATTATATTTGATTAATTATATTGTAATAAATAATAATAATATTTTTAATTAATTAATTAATTGAATTTAACTATTTAATTAATTAAAATTAAAATTAAAATTATTTTTTTTAAAAAAATTACTACTAAAAAATAATATTTATTCCTCTACTGAATGGAGAGTACGAAAGATTCTAAAAAAATGAGATATTAAACTATTATTGTTATAATAATAATTAATAACTAATTATTCACTTTATATTTTTTATTTATTAATCCTTTCTTAAATCTATCATCCAAGTACCGCCGCTGTCTAACCAGACAAACGAGCTTCAACTTTAAGATAGCTCTTAGCTACAAAAGCTTCAACTTCAAGATAGCTGTTAGCTACAAAATTTCTTTACCATGATTCGTCTTCTCTACTTTGCTAGTGGATCCCATTACAATTTTGTTGGTTTTCTTTTCTTGGCTTCTTACAAATTAATGAGGAGATTGTGATATTGATATGGTGCTTTGGCTATTTTTCGAATAGATGAGCAAACTGTTCGTTTTCCTTGGCTATGGATCTCTCAGGCAAAAGGGACCCATAAACCCGTTGGATTTCTGAAATCTTGACTCTTACCCTATACAAGGGTATAAGACAAAACATATTAATTCGAAAGTGAAGTATTTATTTACCCCTTGTAGTTTCTATAGAGATCACGAAGATAAGCCTAATTTATCCATTTCAACATAGAAATATTACAATTTAGGAATACCTGGCGTTAGTTGAGCTAACTTTTCTCAAACTTATCATTGAATTAATGGCCATGTATAAGTAAAGATCCGAGTAATGTATCTTTGTTGCTTGTTGTTAGAGTATCCCATATTGTCTAGACATGAAAATATTAAAGGGTTTATAAGTAGTAAATGTCAACTATCCAAACAACTAGTTCTAGTTATTTGGATATAATTTATCCAAGTCCAATTCTTGTTAGTAGACTCTACACTCTGTCCATATTAAAAATTCAATATGGTATCAGAACAGGTTTGATCCGAATTATTAATTTTCCGGTTGTCCATCTAGATGTTCAGTCCCAGCGATCCGGTCCGATTTCCACTGCGTATATTTCAAGTGACAATTTGGATGTAAATGGAGTTAGACGACGAGGAAGTGTTAGAGTGTCATATCGCTTGACATGAAAATGTTAAAGGATTTATAAGTAGTAAAGGTCAACTATCCAAACAAGTAGTTCTAGTTATTTGGATAATAGTTGACCCAAGCTCAATTCTTATAAGTGGACTCTACACTTTGCCCATATTAAAAATTCAATACTTGGACTAGAATAAAAGTTAATTATAAGAATTATGGAATAATTTGTTAAGAGTATTACCGCATCTAATCATCCCCCAGTATGAACAACTAAAAATAAGGGTTAACTTAAGTGGAATTCTTATGTTTTCAACTTTTAAAATTTAATATCATAAATATTTTCATTTGTTTTTATAATATTATTTAGTTATAAACAATTTTCATCAAATTTAGTTATTTTATTTATTTTTAACTCTAAGTGATGCTTCATTTAAAATAAAATAAAAGATAAAAAGTTAATAAACTATAACAAATAATATTAGAGTAATTATTTAATAATTAAAAAAAAAAAGACTACAAACGAGAGTACCTGATAGTATGACCATCAATCTTGAATCCTTGTCCGTCCGGTTGCATGACAGCTGCTCCACCGATGTGTGGACCTAAAGGCGGCTTCTGAGCCGTGAATCTATAATCTGTTCCCTCTGACTTTGCAACTGGCAACGTAAATTTGTCACTATACTCTGCGATTTTCATCTCATCGAGGTCGACAAGTATTTCAATCCCTTCAATAGGCCTCATGAACAAATTTACGGTGTTATCTATTTGGAAAGCTAGGAGCTTCAGCACCCTCTTACCTTTGTTCTCTCCGAACCATCCTTTAGTAAATGTAGAACAAACAACTTCTGAAACGTTTATGCCCCTCTTCTTCATCGATTCAATGAAGGGAGTGTATTTTAGGGGCAGTAAAATGGATGCCATTTGTTCTTCGTAAGTGATTAAAGGGAAGCCAGGACCTTCATATACTTGGTCTGAGAAAATGGTACGCTTTGATAGGTCTACGATAATTTCGTGTGTTTCTTTGTTGGAACGAGCAACGACTAGGGCTCGTCGAGGTGGGTTGTTCTTGGGATTTGATAGCCATGAAAGAACTAAAGGTTTCTCAGGATCATCTAACCCCACGTACTGGAATGTTATGTTGTGGCTTTTGCTAGGGTACGATTTCTTGACAATTTTTTGAACAAGGACCAACTCTTCTGCACTCAGAGGGTCTAGTGGGTGGCTTGAAATAGGTGTTTTGGTGCTGATGACGATGAAGAAGAAGAAGAAGGAGAGAAAGAATAGCCATAGTTTCATTGTCTATGAGCTACTAAGCTGTGTGATGCAATAGAATGCGAAGCCTTTCTTTAAATAGCCTATTGTGGCTTAGGGTTTTCTACTCCAACAACTTAGTTAATTTGGCAATGCCATGTTTTAATTATGCATCCACAGATTTATACTCGTGGTCCAGACGGGTATAAAACATAATTTGCTACTTGCCAATCTCCATTAATGAATTTTGTTTTATTTGGACTGTGTAACAGAGTCTACAGAGTACAGGTTTCAAACTCCAAACTTACGGTACTGCTAAACAAGTGAACACTAAACCCTAGCTAGACTCTGTCTGCCAAATGTATAAGAAACGATACATGAGAATTAGTGGTTATGTACATGGCCTATGAAAATTGAGGTCCTCCAAATTTTCATATCGTTTTCTCCATTTTTTTCCATGCTTTCTGTGTGTAGAAATTTTTAATCATCAACAGATTTTTCCTTCCAATAAAAATTAAAAAAATCAAGTTTTGAAATCATTAGGATTGTAATAATGTTAACAATTTTACAATTTGTAACAATTAAATGCATAGTAAATTAAAAAAGAGATAAACAAAATCAAATGTCAATCAAAAATATATAAATTATTGAAAATTAAAGTTATATTGGGTTTAATTCAATAAATAGATAACTCGACGACATTATTTAACTTTAGAGTATGCAAATTAACTAATAAATATTTTAAAAAAAGTTAAGTTACCGACTAAAATACTTTTCTTTCCGTCCAAAATTTCTTATAAATTTTAATTTTCATGAGATTCGTTATTTTATTTGTTAATTAATTGAATATAATAATTAAATTAAGATTATCATCATCCTTTTTGAAAATTGCATGGTATGGTGACCAAATTACAAAGAAAGGATATGTATACTTCCTTAGTATAAAACACGCAATGATTACTTTAAATTTTACTTAATAAATTAGAATAAGATTAAGTTTGATGAAATTAAAAATTTGAATTATATTAAAATAAACAATTGAAAATTTATTTAATTAATAAAAGTCCGTTAAATAAATGATAATCAAATACAACATTCATTTCAACTCAATGGTCATTAGTTTCTTTTTATTGGACAAAATCTTACATCTAATATTATAGTATCTTATTTTATCCCATAAATTTTAGCCATTTATTTATGTGTGTTTTACGTTTATTTATGCGAGATTTATACAAAATTCGCATAAATAAATAGTTAAAATTTATAAGATAGAATAAAATATCGTAAAATTGAAAAAAAAAATCTTAGACTCCTCTTTACTGTTCCAATGACACGAGAGTCCTCAAATCTAAGAAGTAAGAACACATTAACCATGTTATGAATACGATAGAGGCCTTGGCAGTAACATTTTGTCCTTTCCAAAAAATAATTTGGCACGAAACTCGATGTGATTTCAGCCTACACGGTCCCCCATGCTCTTAATTTTTAATTGGCGAGTATGGGTTAACTTTAGGGTGATATTGACTCTGAAGTTAAACTATTATAATCAAAACGACAAAGAGTTATGATTTTGTGTACGGTTAATTTTAAATTTAATTAAAAAATTATTATTTTATAGTTTTAATTTTTAAACACGGTCCCATGCTCTTAATTTTTAATTGGCAAGTCATGTGTTATATTTAAGGTGATATTGACTCTAAATTTAAACTATTATAATCAAAACGACAAAGAGTTACTTTTTTTTTTGGGTGTAAGCTTAATTCTAAAATTTATTAAAAGATATTATTTTATATTTTTAATTTTTAAACACGGTCCCCCATGCTCTTAATTTTTAATTGACAGCACTTTAGGGTGATACTGACTCTGCAGTTTCTGACCAAAAAAAAAAAAAAGACTCTGCAGTTAAATTATTATCATCAAAACGACAAAGAATTAGGTTTTTGTGTAAGCTTCATTTTAAACTTAATTAAAAATATTAGTTTACATTTTTATTTTAAACACGGTCCCGTGCTCTTAATTTTAAATTGGCAAGTCATAGGTTAACTTTAAGGTGATATTGACTATGAAGTTAAGCTATTATAATCAAAACAATGAATTAGGTTTTTGTGTAAGCTTAATTTTAAATTTGGGGTCATTTGGTTCCACTTTTATTTTCTATTGTTATTTTTAGTTTTTTTCTTTTTTAGTTTCTTTTTTTTTCTTAAAAAATAAAAACATGTTTGATTGAAATTTGTAATATAAAAACTGAAAATAAAAACACCTTAGTTGAAATTTCTAATAAATTTATTATTATTATTATTATTATTATTATTATTATTATTATTATTATTATTATTATTATTATTATTATTTGTTAATAATAATAATATTATTAATTATTGTTATAAATTTTCTACTTACCAAATTAATAATATTATTATTAAACTCATTATTATTATTATTATTATTATTATTATTATTATTATTATTATTATTATTATTATTAAGTTATTCTTATTCTTATTAATTTTATTTTTATTAATTTTATTATTATATTATTAAACTCATTATTATTATTATTATTATTATTATTAAGTTATTCTTATTCCTATTAATTTTATTTTTATTAATTTTATTATTATATTATTAAACTCATTATTATTATTATTATTAAGTTATTCTTATTCTTATTCTTATTTATTTTATTTTATTAATTTATTATTATATTATTAAACTCATTATTATTATTATTATTATTATTATTAAGTTATTCTTATTCCTATTAATTTTTTTATTAATTTATTATTGTTATTATTAATTTTAATAAGTTATTATTATTATTATTTATTGTTAATAATAATATTATTATAAATTATTGTTATAAATTTTCTACTTACCAAATTAATATTATTATTTTATTATTAATTTTATTATACCAAATTAATTATCTTAATATTATTATTAATAATTATTAATTATTATTATAAAATTTTACTTTTATTATTATTATTATTATTATTTTCGAGACGGAAAACAAGGATATGTTGATTTTCTGTTGAAGAAAACATGTTGTCAAAATTCAGAGAAACGATGTTTTCTAGTTTCTGTAAAACTGTTGTAGTTTTTTTATTTTTAGAAACAAAAAATCGCAACAGAGTAAACCAAACACGTTTTACTTACATGTTTTTCTTTTTACAAAAATGGCAACAAAAAATAGGAAAAAAAACATAAACAAACAACTCCTTAATTAAAAATATTATTTTGAATTTTGAATTTTTTAAAAAATTAACAAGACTCGTCATAGGCCACTAATTGCTATCCGTAGTCGGTTTTTTTTATTTAAAAGGAAACTGCCGAGGCAGATTACAAAATAAAAAAAAGGAAACTAGTTCCCGACATATCCTCAATGAGGAGACGGTGGCACCCTATAGGTGCGGTATCAAAATAAGTTACACCCACAGTGAAACATGTAGCCTGAGTGGCAAGCCAGTCAGTACTTCTGAAGCATTTCGTGGATGCTCGCAACAATTAGGCATACCGCCTGCGTACGGGAATCCGAGGAAGAGAGGAGCTGATGCACCGCGGTCGAATCTACCTCCAACTCTATTTAGTGGAAGCCTAGGCGCTAGGCGAGAGAGAGCTCGGTATAAACACCCCAAAGCTCGGCCTTCTTGAGTGCACCAACCGAGGTTCTGGGCAAAACCAACAAGTCAATGCCCTGTAATGTTGCGGATGAGGCCTCGCTGTGGCCAAGGAGAGGGACCGATTATTGGCCTCGTTGGTATTGACTTTGACCCATTCCGGTGGCAGCTTGGTCCAGCTGACCAGATCTCCTGGCGAGGCCGAAGGCTGGGGTCATAGCGACGACGCCTCTCTGAAGACATGCTAAGGTGATCTGCATAAGACAAAAGAAGAAAATCAGGATATGAAGGCTAGGTGAAGTGAAATCAAAAATGGATTTATTCCGTCATGTCCAAAGAAACCAGCAGGTTACACAGAACAACACCGCCCAGTCGTGGCACAAAGTACGGCAGTGTTGTTGGAGGTTGGAAAGGATCTAATCCTTAAGGAGCAATGTGAAGAAGTCAGTCGTAGCAAGGTGTGGCCACATCGCGGTCCACACTCGTCAAACCTTGTGACAATTCCGAATCACGTGGAGGCAGGATTCGTCAGGGGAGCAGTGGGGACACGAACTGTCCGTGGTGAGATGTCTCCGGGCTCGTTCGTGGTTTGTAAGTAATCTGTCATGCGCTAGGAGCCAAAGGAAATAGCGGACACATTGCGGTCTCGGCCATTGCCAGATGGACTACCAAACCCCATGAGGTACCGCATCCTTGTGCCCATGAAGCATGACGTAGGTGGAGAAAATGGAAAAAAGGCGGTGTCAGAAGCACCCCAAACCAGTCTACCAAGCCCAATAAGTGGTTTAGGCGGGAATGTACCGGCGATAAGGCGACAAATTGGGAAAGGAAGCCAGGATTGGAACGCGACCCAATTACATTTGCCAGCAAAATCCACAAAGTGGGAAACGCGAAGGTTAAGATGCGACGCGGGGATAAGATGGGAGGAGTGGGAAACTAGCGATCCAATGCCGACGACCCAAGGGTCGAGCCAGAAACACGTCCGAGTGCCATCCCCGATCATCCATTTCATGCCTTGGAAGACTATGTGCCAGGTGGCCTGTATACTGCGTCACACCATGGATCCCCTGGTGTTCGGCAGGGAGGGAGAGATGTGAGTGGCATCGAACTTATATTTTCGGGAGCACGCGAACCCATAAAGCTTACGGGATGTTGATCAAGGCCTAGCTAAGCATAACCAAAATGCGTCATTAGTATCCCGAATACTCCGAATGCCGAGTCCTTCCAGGTCTTTTGATTGGCAAACATCCACCCAGCTGACTAAGTGGATTTTGTGTTGCTCGCCTAAAGAACCCCACAAAAACTGTCGCATGGCTTTCTCTACCTCATCACACAGACTGCGAGGAAGATGGACCGTCTACATAGTGTAACATGGAATAGCGGCCAAAATCGACTGGGTAAGAGTGATACGGCCAGTAAAGGAAAGAAGTTTGGCAGACCATCCAGACAACCGTTGGTGGACCTTATCGAGGATGTGTTGGTAAGTACGTTTGCTAGCACTTTGATGCAGAAGAGGACACCGAGGTACCGACCGAGATTGTTAGTGCGAGGGAAGCCTAAGGCGTTACTGAGGTATACCCCGTGGTGGGGGGAACATTGCGGAGAAACAATATCTCGACTTGACCCGGCTCACACTGCTGACCAGACGAGGCACAGAAGGAGCTCAAAATCTCCCGAATGACGCGCCCCTAGTCGGTCGAGGCTTCAGCTAAGAGAATGAGATCATCCACAAAGAATAAGTGGGACAGGGGCGGTCCATTCCGACTTAATTTGATCGGGAGCCAAAGTCTGTGGGACAAGGCTTGGGTGATGGCATGTCCCTGTCGTTCCATGCACAGAACAAAGAGGTAAGCGGAGAGAGGGTCCCCTGTCGAATACCGCAGGAGGGGATAAAGGCGTCGCTTAATTCCTCATTCCAGTTGACTTGGTGGGAGACCGTACTGATGCACTTCATGATGAGAGTAATCAAATCTGTCGGAATGCCCACTTTGATAGTCATGAGCCCCTTATGCCCAATTTCCTCTTCATGGAATGGAAGACTTTTGGGTGATGATGATATTGTTAGGTGTGGTTTTGTCCGGATGTAAATCTAAGCATTAACCACCATTACCTTGTTTGATTAAAACCATTACCTTGTTTCAGACTAAAATGTTAATTTTACTTATGCCCGAGTGGTTTAACAGCTGGAATAGGGATAGGAAAGTTGAAATATATATGACATAGAGTAGTTATTTTTAGGAATAGAAATGATGAGAAATATAATAGAATATGTATTACTTTGTTTGGTCTATTGTTAAAGAATGTCTATATCAGTGTTTAGTTTGAAAATATAAACTTGAAATAAAAATGAATAAGTAATAAAAAGAATAAAATATCCTTATCTTTATCTTTTTATTATTATTATTATTATTATTATTATTATTATTATTATTATTATTATTATTATTATTATTATTATTATTATTATTATTATTATTATTATTATTATTATTATTATTATTATTATTATTATTATTATTATTAAATTTCTTATTAATATTAATTATTATTAAATTCTACATTAGTATTAATTTTCTTCTTTTATTATTAATTTTATAATTTTATTCTTATTATTATTAATTTTCTATTTATTATTAAAATTATTATTACTATTTATTATTATTATTATTATTAAATTCCTTATTATTATTAGTTTTATTCTTCTTATTATTAATTATTATTATTATTATGAATTTTCTACTTGTTATTAATATTAATTATTAAATTCGACTATTATTATTTTTCTTCTTACTAATAATATCACGATCATGTATTTCCTATAAAAACCCGTGAACCAACGAAACCGGCAAACCAAACTTGAATCGCATAAACCGAATCTGTAAACAAAGTTAACCAAATTTGTTCGAACCTGAACCTGAAAAATCAAGTTCATGGTTCAGGTTAAGGCTTCTAACTTGTGGTTCGAAGTTAATCGAACCTAAACCAAACCTATAACAGGTTAATCGAACCTGATTTATAAGTTTAGATTTAAACCTAAACCTGAAACACTCAAAAAATCTATCATATATTTATATATAATTTAAGAGGATATTAATAATAATAAATTCACTAGTATTTACTATATATATTCTTGAGAAAAAAAGAAGAAAAGGAAAAAATACTTTAATTATATGTTATTAAACCTTAATCTTAAGAATTACTATTATAAGTAACTACTAATGCATAACACTCAATACATCTACTTCAAATAGTAATTAATATGTGTCAAAGTTATTGATTGAAATATTAAACTATTAATAGAAAACATTCATTGACCAAAATAATAATTGTTTAATAATTTATCCGTTTTTTAATCTAGTATGGATCTTTTATAAGACATTGTTTGGCTTATTTTCACTTTGCTTGGGTTTGACATATTGGATTAATCTTTGATGGATTTTATATGCATACTTTTATGAATAATTTGTATTTGTTTCACCAATTATTTTTATAATTTTTTGTCATATATATTGATATGAATAGGTTCTGGTTATCCTGAGAACCGAACCTAAAAATAAGTTAACCGATTTTATAGATTTTTAGATTCAGGTTCAGGTTCGTGAAATTGTTGAACCTGACATTCAAGTTCATGTTTAGGTTATTTATAAACGGGTCAAGTTATCCTACTATGAACACCCCTACCCCCAACGCTTGTATCAAACAGGAAATACATCTACCCACGTTAAAGGGAAGGGAAAGGAGTTGTCCAACAAGCCCCGAAATGTGATGGCTGGTGATAGTTGACAAAATGGTCCAAGGTGGAAGGAAACTCAGAATTTTTCTTATGAGCAACTAATGGACAAAGGAGCAAAGGGGTTGTGTTTTAAATGTAGTCAAACCTATGGTCCACTTCATCAATGCCCAAATAAAGAGTACAAGCTAATTGTTTGGGAGGAAAATGTAGAAGATGAAATAGTAGGTGACATTGCAGCAATGAAGGCAGGGGAGTCTTAGGAGGATTGGGAGTTGGTTTGTAATTTGATGGAGTACAGAGAAATAGGAAGGGAAAAATCCTCATCAATGAGATCCATGACTATGATAGGTGAGCTTAAGGAAATGCCCATTTTAATTATGGTAGATGGTGGAGCTAATCATAATCTTTTGTCGAGTAAGTTGGTTAAGGTCATGGGAATCCCTACTACTCATACTCAAACCTTTAGAGTTAGACTAGGTGATGGACATCGATCTTTCTCACAAGGTGTTTGTAAAGAAAATGCAACTAGAAGTGAACGAAGCAGAATTTAGTGTGGATGCTTATGTGTTCAACATTAGGGGACTTAATCTAATATTAGGTAGGAGTGTTCACGAAAATTCGCGAACATGTAAAATGAACCTGAATCGCATGAACCGAACCTGAAAAATCAGGTTCATGGTTCAGGTTCAGGTTTCTAACTTACGATTCTAGGTTAACCGAACCTGATTTATAAATTTAGATTTAAACATAAACCTGAAATACCCAAAAAACCTATCATATATTTAGATATAATTTAAAATAATAATAATAATAATAAATTCACTAGTATTTACTATATTAATTCTTGAGAAAAAGAAGAAAAGCGAAAAATACTTTAATTCTATGTTAGTAAACCTTAATCTTGGACATTACTATTATAAGTAACTACTAATACATAACACTCAATATTTCTACTTCAAATAGTAATTAATATGTGTCAAAGTTATTTATCGAAATATTAAACTATTAATAAAAAAATTCGTTGACTAAAATAATAATTGTTTAATAATTTATCCTTTTTTCTAGTATGAATCTTTTATATGACATTGTTTGGCTTATTGTTACTTTGCTTGGGTTTGACATATTGGATTAATCTTTAATAAATTTTATATGCATATTTTATGAATAATTTGTATTTGTTTCACCAATTATTTTTATAATTTTTTGTCATATATATTGATATGAATAGGTTCTGGTTACCCTGAGAACCGAACTTAAAAATATATTAACCGATCCTATAGATTCTTTAGGTTCAGGTTCGTGAAATTGTCGAACCTGATATTCAGATTATTTATAAACGGGTCAAGTTATTTTACCATAAACACTCCTAATATTAGGTGTGGCATGGCTGGAGTGCGTGGAGACGCGTGAGGTGGTCGACAAGACATACAGAAATCTCCATTACATTAATTAGGTTATCCTTCATGCATCTGTTATATTTCTGTGTGTGGAATAAAATTTTATTCTCCGTATATCATCTAAAAATAGACATTTTAAACCTCTAGCTAATATGGAAGTTTCTCATACAGTTAAACGGTTCTACTTCACTACAACAATATCCTTTAGTGGAGACAAAACTTCAGTTAAAACATATGTATCCATTCATCTCGACAAGTAGAACAAGCAAAGACATGAGAATCATTTAAGAAGCAGTTACCACATATGCATGTTTGCAAAGCTCATTCACTTGAAGAAAACAAAAAGGATGTAATGATTATCCATGTAGAAAAGATGTTCATCTTAACAAATACTGTTACTAACTAGACTGAAAACAACGTGAGTATAACGTAAAATAACAATTTCTTCAATATCTTTCTATATTCATCATTGATCATATGCCTTGTTACCAACCAATTGAGGGCAATCATATCAATGCAGTGTGGGAGCGGCAAGAAGAGGTGCCACGCATTGTAGGAATGCTCAAGAATCATTTCCAGGCTTACAAAATAAAAATATGGATTCTGTTGACTCCACTATCAAGTAAGAAATTCTCTATTCATAACCCTCGTCCTCTTAAGTTCCTCTAGAGTGCAAAATGCAGAACTCAATCTCCAAATTTCACAATTAATCATCGAGACTACATGTTTCATTTCCTTGGTCTGCTTCATCAGAGAAGGTCTTTCTTGATGATCTTTTGAGCTAATGATTTCAGAGGAACAGTAATGTCCAGAGGCAAGAAAACCTCTTGCAACTCACGCCAGTCAAGATCTTCAAAATCCCCATCTTCATAAACCACTCTGAACCACCCAGATTCCTTATCAAACTGAGTCACATTCCCCAAATAATTCTCAAACCCGAAGAGCTTCCTCACTCTTCTTCCTTCAAACCATTCACCATAACCTGCAATTCCAAACAACTCTGGACTTGGAGTCGCATTTCTACAAGATTCTGAACCACTTACTCTGGTTGAGTCAACGATATCACCACTACCGACACTCGCCTGTGTCGTTTTTTTCAATTCGGGTTTTGGCGAAGAAAGACAAGCAATTGATGAGAGGGAGTTGTAGGAGTTGAAAGATAAGTTCATTATCTCCTCACGATACAGATACGACTTTAAGAACTCTGATACCCTCTGTTCGTAGACACAAAACCTACGATAAAGAATTGACTTAAACTTCGGAGGGGCAAACTGGTGATCAATCTCCGGTATGCCTTTATTGTTTTTGCAGGTATCTTTTAGTTGAAATCAATTGAGTTCATGGATCCAAACAACGGCGCCCAGTCTCAGCAAAATCAGACTGAACCACAAACCAAGATCAAAATGACCGTAGTTTGGACGAAAAACTACAAATGCCTATGAGAGACAATCGTGAAAGCATGAGTTCTTCAGTGTTTGTAATTTTTAGGAATCAAAAACCTTACCCACTAGAAAAGAAGAGAGAAATATGTAACTATATGAATGAAAAAAAAAGTTAAAGAAGAAAGAAATGAAGAAAATTACCGGTGCTAGTGCTACTTCTTGGTTTCGGCTGTATGCTGCAGGGATTATTTCTAGTTCTCGTTCGTTTGTTTAATGTATTTCATACATAGACATAAAACCAGACAAAAATTTAGAGACATAATAAAATAAAAATTAAAAACAGTAAAATATTTGATTGTAATGGACAAAATAAATAAAATTGTCTCCGTCTCGAGAACAGAAATATATTTAGTTGCAGTTGATAGAACATAAAAATAATATGAATGACTAAAATACTCTTGCATATGAGAGTGAAGGACAATGGAGACAGTCGCGGGCAAAACTCGCGACAAAAATCATAACAATGACTCCCGTTCTTGGGGATTACCATAAAAATAGAGAGTTGCTGAAAACTTGGGAATAAAAATGTTATCTCTTTAATTATAAATTGATATCTAATCAATGTTTTAAAAACCGGACCGGACATTAAACCGGTCAAAGGAAATGTTTAAGGTTTAGAAGTTCAACCGGTAGTGAACCGCTATAAAGCTGGTATATAATAAATAAGAAGTAAAACTTATAAGAATAAGTAAAAATAAAATATATTATTGAAATAAAAATACATCAATATCTATTATTATATAATGAATTAATAATAAATAAATATAAGTCTAATATAAATATTAAAATAACAATAAAAATTAAAAATATATTTCGAAGAAGATTATGTCTCATCATCATCAAAAGCTCCAGATTCTTCAACGCTATTTAAAGATTCGTAAACTACGCTTTCATCTAAAGTATTTACATCAACTTCTTCTCTTGCATTAAAATAAATTATAAATTAATAATGTATGAAATTATTCTCAATTGTAAACTTGTAATGATATAATTTTAACTTAAATATGATCAAAATAAGGTATGAACCCGACCATCAATAGAGTTCTAAATATTTACCTATCACTTTTTTAAATAAACTTTGCGATTAATAAATATTTTTTAAAATATAATTAATCTCTGTTTCTCTCTTCTTTGAGCAGTGAAACTGATCGGTGTTCTTCTTCTATCCAAACCGCTATAACGTCAAGTTTCTTCTCATCTCTCCATCTCTCTTACTTCTTCCATCTTCCTTTATCTATATATTTCTAAGATCAACTGATTAGTCCATCAAGAACCCACTTTATCTTTCCTTATTGGGAAAGCAATGACAAAGCCGAAGGAAAGAAACCAATGAATAACGAGGATTAAATCTTCAAAACACGAAGTCTGATTTTTCTATAAAAAAAAGAAAAATGGTGTTTGCCACATAAACTGCATCAAAACCCATGTTAGATCTGAACCCAGAAACGCGAAACAAGAGTATTGTTGATGAGTTATACAAGGCATTGGCGGAAGGTGACAGGAACACCATTGGCAAGTGTTGACATATGATTTGAATGGTGATTTCATGGACCTCTTCTACTGAACACATGATGAGAATGCTCACCGTGATTCAAATACCACGACCAAGTTCGAGTTCGTCTTGAGAAGCATAAAGCGAGAGGCAAGGATTTAAATCGGACGGACGGACCGGACCGTCGATCCGTCCGAAAAAGATTAAATAAATAGGTTTTATCTGAGAGATGTTAGTAGGTGAAACCGAATCGGACCAATAGCCGGTTCAGACTTTTTTCGGTCGGACCGGACGGTCCGAACCGGTTTTTAAAACATTGTATCTAATAATAATTTTTATTTTATACCTATACTTTTTTTTTTCTCATAAGCTCATAACAAGCACACTCTTAAAGTAAGAATGATACAAAATCTAAAAAAATTTACAATTATAGATCGCAATGGGCTCGGCTTGAGCCCTAGCCAAATCCGACTAGACTTGAACTTTTTTAAAAAATAAAAAATATAGAATGATGCCATTTTTATTAAAACAATATTATTTTATTTATAAAAATCAATTTTTTAAATAGCTGGGTGTTTGTAGCTTGAGCCCGAATTCAAGCTCTACCATAGGCTCAATCAACATAAGTCTGACCTCTTAGTTTTGTTTGGACCCGAGATTGAACCCAATTTACGATCCTATTTCTAAAGACCCATGATGTTTCGCCGTCCGGGCTTACTTATCATCCCTTTGTACGATCCTGCTTCTAAGGACCCATGCTCTTTAGCTGCCATAGTCCACGAGAGGACATCATGCTGATGCCACTATTACCTTATATAGCGGACCCCATCTCTAACTTGTTGGAACACTGATGTTGTCGTAAGTTTACACCTGTCAAAACAGGCATGCGATGCGAGTTAGTATGCATGTATATATACAGTGACAGTGTAGAGTAAGTAGTGTGTTAAGAGGAGTTATTGTGTGTCTTGATTATGGTGGGGTTGAAATATTTTGATGGGGATGGTGGTGATAATGATGAAGATGATGAGTGCGCCTGCAATGTCACGCCCCTTTGCTTTCTTCCTCCATCTTTTGAAGCAAGAGAAAGCGTGCTATGATGGTTCCCGCTGCACGCCCCTTCCTTATTCCCCTCTCCCTTTTCCCAACCAAGATTTGCACACATTTTCGAAGAAAAGAATCATCACCTCCTCTTCCTTTTCCCTTCCCTCTGATTATCATTTCTTTTTAAACCTTACCTTCTCTTTGTTGATGATGCTTCTGTACAGATTACTAATGTAATCCCAAAGTATAAAAACTAATGACCACGACCTTATTATAACCATTCACTCTTAGTGGTATCATTTTAATGGGTTTCATTGTCACTATCTTAGTTGATTACTAATATAACCAATGTTTTAAAACCTAACCATTTTGATTGATTTAATAATAAAATCTTAATCTGATCAATTTTTTTTATTTTATTTTATTTTTAATTAAAATTAATCAATTTATTTATTGATCAATCAGTTTTATAAACTAATTGATTTTATAAATTAAAATAACCGATTAAATTTTTTAACAATTCAATTTTTAACAAATTAAGATGGTCTTCTTCAATTTTTAATTTTTTATTTTATTCAATCTTTAACTATTTTATAATAATTTAATACCGATTGAATCTTAAATTTAATAAAATTTTAGAGATGACGACCCAAAACCTTAATTAGAACTTGTGTTGAATTATAAAATTTTGATTAATAAACATGACATATTTTACTAAACCCTAAATTTTAATCGATCGTCTTAATTAAATTAAAATAATATTATTTAAGAATGTGAAAGACGGAATAATTAACCTATACGTGTACAGCAAATCTTCCACAGTTACTTCCGACAGAACCCGTTTGGCAACAGCAAAAGCAATACTGCTTTGTTGATTTGTCGAGGGCAGATAAAAATAAATAAATAAAGTATATGACCGAACTAAGAATATTACTGAAGTGCACGTACCATACAGAAAATATGATGTGATACGATATTAGATTTTAGAGGCACGAGATTAGAAGGTTATAGATTTGAATTAAATTAAAGGGAAGGTTTGTAAATATTAGATATTGTTTATGATAATTTTTGAAATTTAAATTTTTATAATTAAAATAAATATTTTGTTATGATTAGCATTTAAAACATTTCAAGTTAGTAAATTAAAACTAAAACAAAAGTATTATATTGTCTAAACCTAAAACTTTAATTGAAAATTTTTATATTAAAAATAAATATAATATTTTTCAATTTTACCCTTAAACTTTGTCATATTTAACATAATCCAAAATTATTCGATGCATTTGAATAAGAACAATCAGTGCCATACACAATTTTGCATACACATTACACAACCAGTACTTCAATAGTACTACTTTAAAAGATATCACCAACATTGATGCATAGCTAGGCAGTGAATCAATAGGTGCAAGAATCGATCATTAACGTACAAGATTGATGCATAACGATCATTAACGCCTTCAGCATGTTGTCTGCGAAGGAAACCAAAGTGTCGATTGTTTGGCAACGTTTGTATGAGTCTTAAGCCCCGACTTGCATATCTTTAGGAGCCACTTTTAGGTGTCCAAGAGCTAATCTTTCGAGATACCCATGAGATGTTGTTTGCTCGAGGTTTGAGTTAATTTCGTTTTTTTCACCATTTGTATTTAAAAAAAAGGTACAAGAGTTCAAAATCCGTGCAAGGATTAATTTGATTTCTAGGGTTTTCCTCAGCATTAATGTATAAATACAAGTCAGTTCACAAGTTGATGAATCTAATGATCATAGCGTGTGTTGAAGTGATCCATTATGCAAAGCTTATAATGTGGTTTCATAAATGGGAGAGGATTGAACTAGGAAAACGACATACATATCAAATCAAACCTAAGAAAATCAGACGCTGTCCTTCCACTTTATCCACTTTTTAGCTTCCCCTTTGTATGTATACCATCATGGCATTGTATCAAGTTTACGAAAACCCATGAGGATATTTTGGTGCAACTTTTGAGCACAAGTGCACACACGCCAGCTTCCATTTGGATTTTGCCTTTCCTAAAAATCCTAAGTTCCTCTTCCATACCAAAAGCCAAATCATACCACCTTTGTTCTTTCCTTTTTCTTTTTTTTTTTTTCCCCTTCCATCCCGCGTGCATATATTAAGCCACCTACCTAGCTCGTCTCTGCATCAACTATCACTTTCTCCTCTCGCAAACCCTCTGTTCCTCTGTGTGGTAGCTTTCCTAGAAGGATACAAAGAAATGGGTGATATTTCTTGCTCTCATGAGATTATCAATGGCAATGGAGTGGATAGAATCAGCCATTCATCGCCTAACGGCTATAGAAAGAGCTGCTGGTATGAGGAAGAGATCGAAGCTAACTTGAGATGGTGTTTCTCTCTTAATAGGTATTATAAAAAAATATTGTTATCTATGAAAATGATGAAATCCCATTTCTATACGTTGCTCGCAGAACTCGGTAGAAACAAATTTCAGTGTCTTCTCGACATTAATCTGTGGCGGGTTTTATGGCGAATCACCTTTTTTTTATTTGCATACTTTATTCAACATGTTGAGACAATATCATGGAAGAGAAGAGGAAATGTAAACAACCTTTTATCGCCGGAGACAAATGGAAACTCCTAGCTGTCCTTTCTCATATTTTCGAAGATTCTGTTCCTCCTTTTTGCTCCACTATCTCATCACACTTATTCTTTATAATTTGTGTATAGTAATCCCAAATGGTGACTATAAATCTTGGTCGTGAAAAGGGCAGACAGTGTTGAATAGGGAAAAAAATGTTTATCAGTGTTCAAAGTTCAAACTCTTTTTTCCTTTATTCTTGTATATGATCGATCACTCTTTTTCTTCCATGGCAGCATTTTGCATACAGGATCTACTCCATACCAGGAAATTGCACTCTTGGATACAAAACCATTTGGAAAGGTTTGATTTTAGCAAAAAGAAAAAACCTTATTAAAATGGGTTCTTATTAGTTTTATGAAGATAGCTAAATTAACATTTCTCTGACGTGAAAAATGCTGTAACTCAACAGGCTTTGATCATTGACGGGAAGCTTCAGAGTGCAGAAATTGATGAATTCATTTACCATGAATGTCTCGTTCATCCAGCACTTCTTCATCATCCAGAGTAACTTCTCAACTCTCTCTTTGATGGTTTTTGGTTTTTGGTTTTCTTGTCTACGTATTTACTTATTATATGATCAACTGTAGTCCAAAGACAGTCTTCATCATGGGAGGAGGTGAAGGGTCCACTGCAAGAGAAATACTTAGACACAAGACAGTAGAGAAGGTTGTCATGTGTGACATTGATGAGGTAAGTTCAAATCGCCACCATTAATCAAAGTTTCCTTTTCTTTTTTCCAACTTAAGCTTTTATTGCACATAATTAAAGTTCGTTAATGGAACAGGAGGTAGTAGAGTTCTGCAAAGCATACTTGCTTGTGAACAGTGAAGCTTTTTCTCATCCTAGACTTGAGGTCATCATCAATGACGCCAGGTCGGCCATCTTTCCCTTTCGTCTTCTTCCTCCTTTTGTTACGAAAGCTAATACCCATTATTGGTCAATTTGTTTCAGGATTGAGCTTGAAAATAGGGAGGAGAGCTACGATGTGATCATAGGAGACCTTGCAGACCCCATAGAAGGAGGCCCATGTTATAAACTATACACGAAATCCTTTTACGAGTCTCATGTTAAGCCCAGACTCAATCAGGATGGAGTTTTTGTCACACAGGTATCGCATTCCAACTGGTATTCATCAATTAGTGTTGGGAAATTATATTGGAAGGAAGGCTAATTAAATGGAGTGGTGTAAAATATCAGGCAGGGCCAGCAGGAATTTTCAGCCATACAGAAGTATTTTCATGTATCTATAATACTTTGAAACAGGTGTTCAAATGTAAGCAAAACTTGAGATGCTTTTTTCTGCTACTGTTTCTGTTTCAGTTTCTGTTACTGTTGATTATAATCACAAGGAAACTAATGTGCTGTTAATTTTCATCTTTTGATGGTGCAGATGTTGTGGCATATTCTGCTCATATCCCTTCTTATGCTGATACTTGGGGATGGGTCATGGTACTCATACTTCACATCATCATCTCTGTTTTAGTTACCTGCACACTTGCACAAATCAAGTACTCTAGCTTTTTAAGTGTGACAACTCGCCGGACCTGGCCTGACCCTAGCTATCTTAGATCTAAAGTCAACCCCAAGTTTCGTCAAACCGGACTTGGTCAGTTCGATATGAACTTGGGTGAAAGTCGAGCTTTTTTATTGTGCTTATTTCTTGAGTTCTCCAAGATCTAAGTTCAAGTTCAAATCGATGTCATATCGAATTCGATTGATTAAATTTGAATCGGGCTGAGCTTTTTTGATGTGTTTTAAGTATCAACAACTTCTAATTTCTTGTACACGATCAACTTACAGGCTTCAGATTCACCAATCTCTTTAAGTGCTGATGAACTGGACCTTAAGATAAAGCAGAGAATCAAAGGAGAGAACAGATACTTTGATGGGAAGACATTTTCGTCAGCCTCTACCTTGAGCAAAGTCATTCGCAATTCGTAAGATCAAAAGCGTTTCACGTTTCCAATCTATACTAATTATTATCGAGTTGTGACCAACTTGGGATTCAAAATGGGCAGGTTGGACAATGAAACACATGTATACACGGAAGGAGATGCAAGGTTCATCTATGGCCATGGGATAATTACACAAAAACAGAGTCAATCTTAAGCCGCGAACAGAAAAGCACTGCGAAAGTTGACAAATATATACGAACTTGGAAAATTTGACCCTTTTTCCTTTCTTCACTGTTCTTGATATGCTCTTCGGTGTTCTAAGATTATGTACTTGCATTTCTTTTTTTTGTTATTTTGTTTATGTGTTATTGCCTTGTAACGGTGTAATAGCGAAATGAGTATATTCGTATTTGTGCTTTTTGCTAAGATGTTGTTTCGTTAAATTTGATATCTTCTTCAATTGCTTCTACACCAAAAAGAAAGGTGTAAATCATCAAATAAATAAAAATATTAGAAATAAAATAATATATGAATTTATAATTAAATTATTAAAATTAATTAATAAAATTTAATTAAATATGTAAATTTAAAATATTTTAAATTAAAATAAATTATAACATTTTTAAAATTTTAATTTAAAGAAAGTAGCTTCACCTCACAGACCCTTTTGAACTAGATTTTGATTCCTTAATAGGCCTTGAAGACCAACAAAAGTAGAAGCCCAATGAGGCTCTAACTCCTTCCAGTCCATTGCATTTGACATTAACTCTAGTTTAGATTAAGATTATCTTAATCTTAATCTTAATCTCAAATAGAGATGATAATAAGTTGGTCTAAGTCGAATGTATTTAGATTCAAATTTAAATCAAAAAGTTTTATTTGCGTCTGAGCTTGAGTTTGATCGAGTTTAAGACGCTCGAGATAT
Source organism: Erythroxylum novogranatense (assembly GCA_029891385.1). Classification (NCBI taxonomy): domain Eukaryota; kingdom Viridiplantae; phylum Streptophyta; class Magnoliopsida; order Malpighiales; family Erythroxylaceae; genus Erythroxylum; species Erythroxylum novogranatense. The sequence goes on from CM057228.1 coordinate 133,976,946, forward strand.
AATAGAGCCGAGCCTAATCTAACCCGAGATTAAGTCAGATATATATTAATTAAGTGAAATTACAGAGAACCGAGCGAAAGGGGGACGGTGGAATTATCTATTAAGCTGGAATAAATAAAGAAATAGAAGGAGCTATCCCATTAGGGATAGAGTGATGGACAAAAGAATGAAGATAACAAAGAAAATGGTTTGGAATCTTATCAGCTTTGAAGGGATAAGCTTACACGTAACATAGCCTCATATCTCGCTGGCACTTCTATTTGTGACGAATAATTGTTCATTTTACTAAATAATTACATTATTCAAGCATTTGAATTATCAAATTCTTATAATTTTAAAATTTTTAAGTAAATAATTTTTAATTCGGAATAAAATTAATTTAATTTTGAGTTTAAGATTAACGAAACAAATTTACGAAGGTTAAGTATAATTTAATTTAAATTTGAATTAAAATAATAAAATAACTTGGTTTAAATTAATATAACCTGAAATCAAGATACATTATATTTTATTAAATTTAAATTGCAACTCTAACTTGTGCCCGTAGTAAGAAGAAATCAATTTAAACTTAGGTTCATAACTTGGATTGCTTCTGGTGCTCCGACTTATTGCAAAAGACCACCTCCGATCTCACTTAAAAGCGTGTCATTCTGTGTCATCATTTTTCGAATTCTTGATCATAAATCAATAATAATGAAAATTTTAAATTGGTCAAATTTTTAGTTCAATTTTTAAATTTTTAATTTGATTTAGTTTAATATTTTTATTATTAAAATTAATTAATTAATTAATTAATTTTATGAAGTAATAAAATTTATGAACTAAAATAAAATTTTTCATTTAATAGCTCTTTTTAATTAAATTTTAAATTTTTATAGATAAGGGCAATATTCTTTAATTTTTAAAATTTTATTTACTTTTAGCTAATTTTATAATAATTTAATACTTATTAAACCTTAAAATTTTTATCCTCTGCATTTAATTGTGGGTAACGTTATTATAAATTATAAAACCGTAGTAACCTGAAAGCACACTGAATAAATGGACATTCAATAGTGGCAGCATTGTCGGTAAGTAGGGTATCGTAGGCCTAGACCATTCTTCCTTATAACGTACCAATTGTAGGATAGGTTGCTATCGTGTATTTTTTATCAATCGATCAATCCGTAGAACTTGTTGATATTTTAATATGCAAAACACGTTTTCCATGTTCATGATGGTGAAGACTATTAAATATCACGAGGTGATTTGCTTTCTAAATACGTATTTTTGTTATTAAAGTAAGTGTTTCAATTGTGTAAGCTTTTCTGTAAGAGATTCCAACACAAATCACACTTTATACACGCATATACATTTATTTTGGATATACTTGTATTTAATGTTACAACTTACGAGAGTCACTTCTTCTCTCTTATGTCCAAGCAAAGAAACAGAAGGTAATGAGTTATTTGGATTTTCAGTAAAAAACCGGACTGTCTGGTAAAATTTCTTGTTGCTAATGCCATGTCGGAACCCAACTTTCCTGCCAATATTGTTGCTTTTTTTAATTTAAAGGAAATTAACGAAAATATATTACAAAGCGGATTTGAATAAATTGGTCCCCGACTAATCCTTTAATTGGATATGATGGCACTGGATAGATATAGTATCAAAATAAGTGACACCAATTTCATGATGTTACAAGTAAAAATAAGTCGATCGGTAGCATCATTGCTGCTTTTCGATATCGTGTCGATAAACAACAGTCTAATTTCGGATGAACAATTCGTGAGTACCTATTATGATGGGGATGAGGATTGACGAGCGATTGTCCGAGGAAGAAAGGATATTGTGCACTACTAAAGAATTCACTTCCAGTTCAATCCGGCGGAAATCTTGGTTCCATGCAAATGAGAGTCCCAGTAAATCTTCTTTGAGTTCAAATTGATAACAATGCACAAACTTAGATTACGAGTGAATCAAATCAATCCATTCTTAATGCTTATCTCGTATAAGGTCACCTGTTGTAGCTGAGAATTAAAAACGATTTCACGCTCTATTTGTGTTTAATTTGACACATCCAATAAATGGTGTGCTCTAACCGATGAGATTAGGACAGCATTAATCTAGTAAACTTAGTTAACAAGTTTGGTAGAAAGTTACAGCTTCGTTATGAATCTAGTAAACTTAGTTAAGAAGTTAGGTAAAAAGTTACAGCTTCGTCATGAAGGGTCAAAAATGGAATATTTTAGTTAGTTACCGAAGAGAGCACTCTTTTATGTTTACTTATCAGTCAGATCTTTGATTCTTACTTTGATAATTTAGAAAATAAAAAAACAAAATTAAAATATGTTCAATTTATAAATATAAATTAAATTAAAAATTTAACTTAATTCTAAACAATTAACTTAAATAACTTATCTATAAATTAATTTCAATTTCACAATAAAAAATATAATTAGCACAAAAGTCTCCGTTTTATTAAAAAAAAAAGTAAAGCAGCTTTATTGGTCACCGACTCACTGAAAGCTCGTAAGAGCAAACGAACTATAAAATTGAAACGTGTAAGAACACGTACACCGTCCACTAAATCAACGGCTATAATGCAGCCATCTAACCAAAACACCCAACGCCCAATTTGAACGTTTCTGCTCTGAATCGTCAGTTGTTGCCGCGTCTTTTCATACCTGAAAAGCCCATGGTCGGTTTTCCCACCCAACTCATAAATAAACTATTTCGTTCAGGGGCATTTTCGTCTATCAAGAAGAAGAAAATAAAATGCTGACTCCGCATGCATGGGCCCCATAATCTGCTCAGCTCTTGGTTAAGATTATTGGATTTTAACTCCACGTCAGGACAACCCACCCTTCGGTCCCTTCCCAATTCCCATTCTATAATAAGTATCCCTGCTCTGTCTTCCTCAGAGTCCCTCTCCTCTCTCCCTTTCAAGTCTCATTCTAAGCTCATCTTGTTTTCCAAATTAGTGTTTTTCAACCTCTCCCATGGATTCTTGTGGTGATTCAAGCTCTCCTTTCGACGCTCTTATCTTCGGTAGCCTATTGTTTATTTTTTAATATTAATCTTAAATTACGATTTAGATTGTTATTACAATTCATCGGACCATATTTATATGTGTTCATTGAGCAGATTTGGATGACACCCTTTATTCTTCCAAGCTCGGAATAGCCGAAGCCCTGAGGAAGAACATCGACGGTACGATAGCTTCTTTTATTTCTCGATTCTCGCAAATTACAAGTTTATTGACACTGGATGGTTTTGTCCTTGTCCATCAGGTTTTATCGTTGAGAAATGTGGATTTACAGAGAGCAAAGCTCCAAGTCTCCGAGTCGAGCTCTTCAAGACCTATGGCAGTTCTCTTGCCGGTTTGCGAGTAATTACTACTAACCCTACAAGCTTATTCATTTAGTGTTTTATGAGATTGATTCTGAAACGTCTCTCATTCCAGGCACTTGGTTATGATATCGACGCCGATGATTACCACAGGTTTGTGTTCATCCCCTTCAATCGATTCCTCTGGTCTGCTACGTGAACACAATTTCTTCAACGATCAATGATTTTCTGCTTTCGTCTCCTGTGAATATCTACAGTTTCGTGCACGGAAGGTTACCTTACGATGTGATCAAGCCAAATCCCCAGCTACGCAACCTCTTACAGAACATTAACCAGAGAAAAATCGTAAGTTTGAAACCAGGTCGTTTGATCCTGTTCCTACGTAACCCACTGACTAAATTCTTGTGGTTCCAGATATTCACCAACTCCGACAGAAATCACGCGATCAAAGCCTTGGAAAGATTAGGAGTAAAAGACTGCTTTGAGCAAATCGTATGTTTCGAGACGATGAACCCCAACCTCTCAAAGTCAACTCGTCCTGATGAATACCCTGTGCTCCTAAAACCGTCGATGGACGCCATGAGAATTGCCCTCCAAGTAGCTGGCGTTGATCCTCGCCGCACCGTATGGTCATCAATCTCATGCTATATAATCTAATTTTCAACATAGTTTTGTGACTTTTCTTGTCCAACTTTACAAGAGAAATGTCATATTTTTTTTAAAGACTTTTTGAGCAAACGGTTTGCGACGCCGCCTGAAAATTTATTTATTTATTATGTTTTATTGGTATTAGGATTATAATAACGTTTTTTTTCTTATTACGAGTAAATAAGTAACTATTGTTAAATGACCTAACACAATAATTTAAACTGTTATATGAGGCTAACTTAATTAATTTTATGTATTCATGAATGCACCTCTTCAAGTGTAAGATCTTTGTGTTTGAAATTTGGATACGTCTATTTTATCTTGTGCTGAATAATTGATAGGTGGTAAGATTTGAACTTATAATTACTTGATTACAAAGGCTTTGATATCATGTTAAATGATCGTTTTATCACAATAGTTTAAATTATTTTGCAAAATCAACTTAATTGATTTTATATATTTACTAAGAATTATAATTTATATAAATACTTCTTTATTGAATTGTGAAGAATTTTTACCTTTTTTTAATTTTCGTCTATTTTTTAAGGTCTTTTATAAATCTTAAATTAAATCTGTGTTTTTTATACTCTTGAATTAGAGTACTCGTTTTCTACGTTGAATACAGTTTGTGTAGTAAGTAGTAACACATGGTTTTCTGGTTGTAGTTATTCTTGGACGACAACATTCGAAATGTCGCAGCCGGAAAAGCTCTCGGCCTCTACACTGTCTTGGTAAATTTTTAAATATTGTGGATCATTTTGAACGTTTTGTAAATGTTAAAAATGTTAAATGTTAGACTTTAACTTAATTTTAATATAAACGTTAGGGCTGAATTAGGCTTTTAGCCTATTGGCTAACATATGTAATATAACATTTTTTAATTTTAGTCTTTATTTTAAAAAAGTATTATTAATATAAAACTAGTAAAAAAAAACATTTGAATTATGATAATAATTTGGTAGATTGTGTACTCTCTTTACAATTAAGATAATACTCTTGGAAATATAGGTTGGGAAGGCGGTGAAAAGCAAAGAGTCAGACTATGCCTTGGAGAACATCAACAACCTAGCCCAAGTGATTCCAGAGATCTGGGTGGTCAACGGAGGTCACGGCGGCGATCAAAGAATCAACCGCGCCGGGAGCGATATTGACTCTGTGCTGACAACGACGCCTGTTGGAGCCTAATCAGATCATCACTCTCAAGATCCTGGACAAGGGATTTTGATTGGGCAGTTTATGTACATGATCATCGTGTTTGGATTTGCGTCATCATCAAATGTGTATATGGTAAATAAAAAAAGTGTACATCATGTAATTTTCAACACTCACTGTCAATAATGCTCAATAATTTCCTTGCTTATCTCAAACTATGGAGACAAACGGTCATGAGATCATCTTGAAACGTCCAACTTATCCATTAACTTAGATGGAAAGTTTGTACACTGTTACAAGTAGCTGAATGCATCTTACTGTTAGGCCTTTTAACAAAGTATCATAACCCTTAAGAGAAAAAGTTTGTACACTATTGTAAATAATTGAATGTACTCATTATTAGGTCTTTCAACAAAGTATTAGAGCTTATTTGTTTTGATAATTTTGGGTGATGTTTAGTTCTGTCCTTTTGTTTAATATGTTCAATAAATATTTAGCCCTATTTTAAGCTGAAGGGGCATGTCAAGAATTTTACATTGGACAAGTGTGAGTGTACTTAACCATTTATAATAATGTGCCAACATTCTCTCTCAAATTAGCTATTGAGAATGAGCTAGATCTTTCAACAATTTTCAACCCTTATATATATATAATTTTAATTAAATTACTTTTAATTTGTCATTCTCTAATTTATTAAGATAAAAACCAAATTTCATTTACCACTTTATTCTAAAAATTTTGATTTAATAAATACATAGAAGATTAATTCTACTAATTTGATTGATTATAAGCTTTAATTTGAAATTTTGTGTGTCAAAAAGCAACTTAAACTTAAACATTTATAGCATAATTTAGCGTGAACTTTAATGTTTTGAAACGTTTAAATTGATCTCTAAAAATTTTAAAATATTTTAAATTTGTCTCTAAATATAAAAAAAAAGAGTTAACGTTCTGTAAGTTAAAAGTAATGTAAATGTTGATGTGATAATATTTTCATATATTTTAAACTATAGGGCTCATTTATTAGCAATAAAACTTACTTTTATTTAAAAATAAAAAAATAATATTTATGTTATAATTAACTCATAGAGATCGAGAAGCTTCTTGCATTATTTGAGACAGCTCTAACAACAACGAGAACCAAAATAGCGTTGTCGTGTATTTGGTTGGTTGTCACCCAAAAGAGTTCTTAGACAGCGATGTCCACCACGAACCTAATGTAGTGACATGTCTTAACTGATTGCACGAGGAAACAAGTTATAGTGATCCACGTTCGAGCTTGTGCGGCCGCACTCTGCTCTAAGCTGTAGTGGCCATCACATCAATTTAACTAATAATCCTCTTTAATCCAACTTTTTGATTGTGATTGTGTTCGTAAGTGGACGTCAACGAGATAAGGACTTGAGACCAATCACATCGGTGACTGTTGTATCATCTTGCTGACATTACGATGGTTGCAATTGAGTTCTAAAAGTAAGGGCATCTCTAACCAAGACACCAAAACACCAAATTTGGTGTTTTGGTGCAAGAATTCTACTCCAACCAAGACACCAAAAGTACCACCAAATTTGGTGCAATGAATAGTATCACACCAAATTTGGTGTGATACTATTCATTGCACCAAATTTGGTAAAAGACAACTTAATCCATGTACTTTTTATGTTTTTCCTTTTATATCCCTTTCATAAATTGATTTATTTTCATAATTGACTAAATAATTAAATTTAACTTATTTATTACTTTACATAAAATATATCGTTCTAAAGATCTCATTGAGGCGTTTAAAGCGAGACTAATATTGAATATAATAATAAATTTATTTTTAATATTTATTTATAATTCTTATTTATAAGTGTTATAAATTCATTAATAAAATATGTAAGAATAAAAAGTAAATTTGAAATAAAAGTACATAAATTTAAATATATTTTGTAAATAATATTAATTTAATATAAAGTATATATTAATTAATTAAGAATAATTATTTTTATTTTTATTTTTAATTAATAAATAAATATTATTGTATAAATATAAATTAATTTATTTAATAAATAAATTATTGTGGTTATATAAATATAAATTAATTTAGTTAATAACAAAATTATTGTGGTTATATAAATATAAATTAATATAACCACAATTATTGTGGTATATTCTTTGTAAAAATCTTGGTGTAAAAATTTGGTGTAAAAATTTGGTGTAAATGGTTGGAGCAACACCAAATTTGGTGTAAAAAGATACTGAGAATATTCCATTTTACACCAAATTTGGTGTAAAAATTTGGTGCAATGGTTGGAGATGCCCTAAGAAAATCAATTAATTGTTTAACAGCTGGCCACAGTAAAATTACAAGATACTTGTAAGTTACATGAATCATTGATGTTTCAAATCTCAGTACATTCGATAAGTTAAAATAATACTTAACAAGCGCTTGATTTGAGCATAGGTTGGCTATAAATATAGATATAATACTAAAAGGAGATGGAGGATAGGTATAAAAAAAAAATGATGTTTATTTTATAATTTAAATTTACGTATTAATATCAATAATATTGTTTTGTTTGTTGCATTAATGTGAATAAAAGATAATATAATATCATTTTACCTTCAATAAAAATGAAAATAATTTATCTTTCATATGTTTATTGTCCTCCATATGTTTATTGGGGGAAAATTATTAAATAATCATGTACAAGTTTCACGTTATGATGATCATAACCTTAAAAATCAAATTGCTTTAAACATAAACACTCAAATAAGTATTGAAGTAGCTACAAGTGTCCAATAACTTCAAAATTAAAGAGTACAAGAGTCAATCAAATAGCTTTATAATATTGTCAAAGACTAGCATGTCATACAATTAGCTGAGGAGAGGACTAACATGACTAAAGAGAGAAGCTCGCAGCAATGACGTGGAGGTAGTCTCTTGAGAAGCTAGTAGTATAATAGAGCAGATACCTAACGAGTGGCGGAAGGTGAAAACCTGATCAGAGAAGACAATGGGAAAAGAATGAGAAGACGACAGTTCGATGGTGGGAAGGAGAGTATTAAGGCGATAAATAATAACCACTAGATTGTAATGAAAACTTGATACCTACTTTCTTTGGTGGGTTTAGTAGATTATCAAATTTAATGAGATAAATGTATTTCTTTAGAATTGAAAACTCCAAAGCAAACAATACTTTTTACCATTATTTCATTCCTTCATTCATAAATCTTCAAACTAAACGTCCCGTTGTTTCAATCATTAACAAGATATTGTTCCTTTGTGATCTTAGGATCATTCCGATTAAATCACAAAATATAAATTATGTCACATTATATTTTTTCTCGTAACTCCGCAAAACATAAAGTTTTATGTGACACATTTTTTATCGTTTGAGTTTGGTCGGGTCTGTTGGACCCCGATTTTTGAGTGAAAATAATAAAAATTCAAAAGTTGATGAGTTGATTGAAATGAAGTTTAATAACAATAATTAAAGAGAAAAAGTGAGAAAACATGAAAAGTTTGGCTTTTTGGCCATTAATAGTTGACTTTTGATTTAGGCATAATTTGAAAAAATGATATACATGAAACTTGTAGATTATATTGAGAGCTTTTTGTAGCCATAAAATTTGTAATTTTTGATATCGGAAGTGAAAGTTATGATCAGTCAAAGTTTAGGTATGTTATCGGTTGACTTATGTTATGGCTAAACCGTTGACTGGAAAATTTACCTTGTTAGAGGTAATTTGAACCTTGAAGTTCTTCATAAAAATTGAAGGATTTGATTTGATCTTTATTTTGACATAAAGTATGCAACTTTTCGATCAAGGAATAATAAATTATGATTTTTACAAGTTTATGTTATGGTTTTAGAATGAATATTAAAGGACATAATCTTTGACCAAAAAATGGACTCCCTTAGGAGTCAAATTGATTTTTGTGTTTTTCATGAAAGTTGTAGGTGACTTTTTGATCTTCGCATCAATATAAAATATCACATGATTGGATTTTGGAGTTGATAGATATGAATTTTCAAAGTTGGCATTTGTTTAGGGATATATTAAATTGGGGCAGTACCTTTGATTGAATTTTTGACCTCTTTAGAGACAAAATTGATTTTTGAGTTCTTCGTTGAAGTTGTAGAGCTTTCTTCAAGCTTACCATAGAGATCAAGTTTGTTAAAATTGGAGTTAGGGATCAAAAGATATGAATTTTAGAAGTTTAAAAAAAAGAAAAAAGAAAGAAAAAGAAAATGGGAAATTGCGTCGCACCCAGCCTGGTGCGACACGTCAAACCCAACCGGGTGCGACGTGCCCACGACGTCGTTTCCCCTGCGTTTACTCTCCTCGCACGCGCACCGGTCCCGCAACGACGTCGTTTCTTCCTCCTTCACGCGACGTCGTTTCGGTTTCCTTTCCAGCGTGCTGCCGTTTCCCCTCCGTGCGGCGTCGTTTTGTTTTGAGCCTTCCCCTTGTGCGACGCAGTTTTGAGTTTCTTCTTAATTTGCTTTTCTCTTCCTCATCCGACCCTTGCTCAATATTTTGCTTATATTTTTTCCGTCTGACATCCGATTGAGTTGATTTTTGAAGCATTGGATTCCTAAGACAATTCTCTACATCCTCATAGGAAATTTGTAATTTTATGAGATTAAATTAAGGATGATTAATTTAATCAAAGTGAGTCGGAAAATTTTCTAAACATAGTTCAGTATTTTGAGAAATTCGGGATCTGTGGTAATCCGATTGAAGTGATTCTTGAGACGAAATAAAATTAAGACATAGGACTACAAATCATATGAAGAAAGTAAAGTTCAATTTTTCCCCTAAGCTTTTTAATTTATGAATGGAAGTTCGGATTAGTGTGCAGTTTTTGAGTTAGGAACATCTGAAAGTATTTTAAGCATAACTTTTGCTCTGGAAATCGAAATGATGTGATTCTTGTTTTGGATTAAACTAGCGACATAGAGATACAATTGTTATGAAGACATCAAATGTCAATTTTGGGATTAAGAATGTAAATTTTTGGATAGAAATAACGTGCCGAAAAATGTGTTAGAATATGAATATACCTGAAATGTTTTGAGCATAACTTTTGATGTAATACTCCGAATTGGATGATTTTTATGGCATTATGAAATTAAGACATAGAGGAACAGTTCTCTAGAAGGAAGTTTTGATAAATTTCTCCAAATTAATAGTGCAAATCAGATCCGAAAGTAAGCATGACTAAAAGTAAAAGTTCAAGGCAATTTGGTCTTTTTAGTCATCATTTAAATGACATGGCATTATTTAAAGTATAAGGATGTCGTTTGGGGAAGGAAAAACACGATTTTAGTGGAAAGAAGAAGATAATAAGAAGAAGAATGGAGGAGAAGCTTCGACCATGGAGAAATATGAGAGAGAAAGGTAAAAATTTGAATTTTCTACCAATTAAAGAAGGATTTTGGGATTATTCCAAGAGAGAACAAGGTGGAGGAGCACAAGAGCTTCCTTCCAAGCCAAAAAAGTCAGATTTCAGTGAAAAATGAGGTAAGGGAAAATTTAATGTGTGAATTTTGATGAATTTTTGGTTGAGAAACATGGAAAAGGACTTGGGTATGTGATTTATGAAGCTAAGTTTGATGCATATGCCTTAGGTTGTGTTTAATTTTGGATGGAAAATTAATTAAGGTTTAGGCTTAATTTTGTGTTAGAAGATTTTGTGAAATTTTGGTGTAGAATTATAGATAATAATATGGGTTTGTGAATGTTAGACCCTGAATTTTTTATATGATATTAATCAGCATAAATTGTGATAATTGTGGTTAAATGAGGTTTAAAAGAGGTAAAAGTTTATGAGGGCATTTTGGGAAGTTATTTAAGTGGGAATGGATTTAGGCTTATTAGGAGGGGTAATATGGTCTTAATATTATTTTTTCCTAAGTAGGGAATTAGAAGAGAAAGAGAAAAGAAGAAGAAAAGAAGAAGAAGAAGAAAGAAGAGAAAGAGGCCGACGGTGGAGGAAGAGAGAAGAAGAGAGAGTTTGCGATTCTAGCAATTTCTGACAGTTTCGAACCATTTTCGGGTAAGATCTGCTTGTGTTTAACTTGTTTTGGTTGGATTTAAACCTCAAGAATGTTGAATCTGTGAGAATCGAAGGTTTTAGGGTTTTAGGACAAAATGGTGAGATCTGCTTGGGTTGATGCATTTGTGTTTGATTTTGAGTTGATAATGGGTTAGAAATGTAGTTTGAGACTTGATCTATAGTTTGATTGTGTTGCATTTGGAGTTGGGATAGGATTGAAGTGTGAAATGCAGAAAAGTCGGGTTCGGAGTCGTTCTCCAGGCCCGTATGTCACGACGTGCGTATGAACACGCCGCGACGTGCGAGTTCGTCGCGACGAGTGAAAATTAAATTCGCTGCGACGTGTGGGGAAAGGTTCGTCATGACGTGCGAACTGTGTTCGCCATGACGACGTCACGCGAATGGGGTGCCGCATGGCGCTTACACTTGTGGTCGCCATGACGAACGAGCCGTTCGCGCGACGATCCCTGTTATCCGAAAGTGAGATTTTGATATTTTGGGCATATCTTGGGCTTCAAATGTCAATTGAGGTGATTTTGAATTCGTTGTGACTAGAGAAAGGACTTGAGTTGGGAGGTTGAACTTACCGCTTAGGATTCGGGAATTTTAGTCAAAGCGTCGAATGTAGACTTATGGTATTAGAACTTTGGATTTTCACGCTTATCGATTATTTGTCTTTGAACATTGTTTGATATGAAAACTTGGTTGTTTTAGAAACCAAGTGACCGATTTCATCGCAAAGAGGAAGGACACCGGTGAGTTGACTACTCGGCGATCTTAGGTGGGTAATATACTTATAATTATTGTGTGATTAGGCAAATTCTTGCTATATATGAATATATGTTATAGATGATGCATGATTAAATATGATGAACTGAATGATTGTAACTTCATACATGTGAAAGAATCATGGAAATTGATAGCCTGACATTGTGATTTTGAGCATGTTATGCCTCGACTTCGGTCATGGCATTTTGAGTAAATGCAAGATATGAAAGAATATCGTATGATTAAACGATGATGAGCATGATTATATGCTTTTGTTTGGGCGAGAGTGGAACCATTTCGTTCTTCACGTGCACGTAGATAAGAGCCTTCTTCCAGCTGCCCGCTTGTGGCATATGAGATCCGAATGGACTCATTTCGTTCAGGGTGTAAACTTCGGTTTCTCCTTTTTGTTTCCATGGAACCCTCGAGCCATTGTGATGTGCATTGCATATGTGAATTGTTCATTGTGAAGCATACCTTGTGACATAATCATGAATTGATGAATTAATTATATTGAATGCGTGAATTGTTTGATTAGCATGTGAATGATTGAATGGATGTCTGTATATATATATATATAATATGTGCATTCATATGCTAGGATTTGTGCTAATTGCCGATGGCTATAATTATATTAGCCACTGAGCTATGTAGCTCAACCCATTATTTTCCCTCCTCAGGTGCAGAGTAGGACGATCTTTGAAATTGCGAGGCATCGGAAACTTCGAGTTAATTAGGAGCTTTGCCATAAGTTCGTATTTTTGGTTGGCACTCCGAGCATATTATCATAGAGCATTTCAATGTATTTTTGGATTGAAACTTATTTTGTATTTTGGATAATTTCACTACTTGTGACATTCCTTGAGATGGTTATGGTATGAGTTTAATTCATATTTAGATCGTATGTAAGTCTTTGGAATGTATGAGAGTGTTGGTGTGTGAATTATGATCGAATTATGTATATGTCTATCTGTATATGTATCAATGTTGGGATCGGGTTCGACAGTATGTGGGCGCTGACGTCACAAGTGACGACGGGGCCGCCTCAAGATTGGACGTCTGAACCTGAACTAATGATGAATATATGAAATCAATTTTGAAGAAATTGTGTTTTATGATATTAAATTTGTGTAAATTGGTTTAGGCCAATTTTGAAAATTGGGATTTTTGAAAATTGGAGATTTAGATAGCTTGAATATGTGAGGAATTAATATTTGTTAAGCTCAATTTGAGAAATTAAGTTAAATATAATATTGAATTTGAGTGAATCGGTTTAGGTCAAATTTAGAATTTGAAGATTTTAAAAATTGGTGATTTAAACATCTTGAAATTTGTATGAATTGATGAAGTATGACATCAATTTTAAGAATTATGTTATTTATGATATTTATTTTGGATAATTATGGCTTAGGAAATTTTAAAGTTGAGGAAAGAAGAAGGATTTTGGAGATTTGGAACTTGGAACAACTTTTGGCAATAATTCGAGGTGGGTAGCATATTTATATTTTGATTTGTAAGCTCAATACGAATTTTCAAAAATTAAAGAAAGCAAAAATGTGGATTTTTGATAAATTATTGTTTTTGTAAATGTTTGAAAATAAAAGTTGATTAAAGGTTTGAAATTATGATTTCCGAATGTTTTCTGAGAAATTATTATAAGCTTAAATTCATTGTTTCAAATGATTTGATAAATCGGTGGAAATTTCTGAAAATTCATTTGTTATAAATGCATTGTTGAATTATGCACATTGTTGAAAACATTGATTGAATGATTTGATTGTTGAAATCAGTATTTGAATGATGAATTGATTGAATTGTATGCATTATGTGAATGTGTGAAAATTAAGATTTTGAAAAATGCCTTCGGGCAATTCGAATTTTCGTTTTCGCTTATGTGTTATATGGGTTTGGTCAGGTCCCTCGTGAGTCAGTGCATTGTCTCTATTCGTTTATAGCCTTCTCTCGGCTGCCCGTTAGTGACATGGAGCTCCGATTTCAGACTCCGTTCACGGCTACTCTGGACCACTATGCGAAAAAGTGTAGTACATTACATTCACATTGCACGTAAGCCATTATCGCGGAATGTGCGATGACGTTATTTTGGACCGAACCGGACCATTTTGATATGTTACGTGTTTTTTATTTGTTTCTGTGTGCTGCATTCATGTTCAAAATTAAAAAGTGAAAAAGTGAGATTTATAGGAAAAGTTTGAAAAATTGAAAGGTTTGAGGAAACTGTTTGAAAAGCTACAAAGTTTAAAAAATTTGCCCTTTTCGCAAAAAGCTTATGAAAAATGATTTCTGCTTATTTGTCAATTTATAAATGTATTATTCACTGAGCCGTTGAGCTCACCCCCCTTTCATCCCCATCTCCAGGTTTCGAGCATGAGATCGGATGAAAGAATGTGAAGATGTTTGGTCCGATTTTGCATCGTCTGTATTTTTATGTTAATTGAGATTGGATATGAGTATTGTTTATGGCTTGAATTTCCGTTAAGTAAGTAATTATGATGTATTTCGATCATGTATTTTAGAATGTATGAGGATTACGAATTGATGTATGAGAGTATGAAATTGTTTATGAACTTGTGTATGAGTTTGGGAATGAGATTGAATTATAAGACTAGTAGATTGAAGTACAATTATGAAAGTGTTTTAGAATTAGGTTTGCGTTTGTGTATGCTGAGATCCCGGACGGAGGATCCGGTTGATTTTGATGATTGTATGATTGATTGAGAATTTTAGAAGTGTATTTTACTATTTGCAGGTTTGGTTCAGGTTAAAGGCAGTCGTTATGCTGCTGAAAGTTCGATAAAATTTGGGATAAAATGTTATTTAAGATTTGTATGAGTATATAAGAATATGATTCAAGTATTGAGATTTGCATGAGAATGAATTTCCAAAAGTGGGAATTCATTGTATTTTGATTTGCTTTAGTTCGAATAAAGGTGAATATAAGAAAAAGAAAAGAAAAAAAACCGGATTTGGATAGTCTAGGTTTCCAACGCGATTGTTTTTCTTCGATAATTGTTTTCGGATGTCGGATATGTTCTGCTTTGATTTGTCTCCGCCATATGGTTTGATTAATCCGATTTGTATTTTACTTCCGTATTTTGGCATTCGTACTTTGTTTCGCATTCGATACTTCCGTTATTCCATTTCGATTCGAGTATTCGCTTCGCTTGCGATTATTTTGCTTTGTGATTCGAGTTCGTTTTTGCTATTGGCTTCCGCATCTCGCTATTTGCCTCGTTCTGGTTGTTCCGCTCTTCGTTAGTCTGGTTGGGATCCGGTTTTCGGATCGGGTCCCAACATGATCGGTCGTGCTAAGCCCAAGCCCAAGCCCAAGCCCAGGTCCACGCGTCGTCACGACCCATTCACAAAAATCTTCATGCATACGTAAAACTTTACATAAAGACCAAAACCTAGCATCCATTTCATATATAAGGTACTATTTCGCCATAATACAGGTACGAGAGTAGAACCCTAATTTCTCTGCTTTTTCTGATGACCTAAACCTCACCAAAAGACTAACTTGGCGTCGGAGGGCATCGAATATCAACTCTGGTGTGCCTTATTTTGTTTTTGAGTCTTTCTCTCATTCAAACAACAATCTCGATCCAAACAACAATGAAATTTCACCAAAATCGAAAAAACCAGAGTTATTTTAATTAAGCCACTTAATATAGTTACAAGTAGACCTTTTGTTTAAAAATTTTATTTTAAATAAGGTAAGAAATATAATTTAACTACTGAAACATTAACTTCGATACAATTCAACTTTAGAGAGTAAATTTAAAATTTAAATTGGGTTTCGATTATAAATAAAAAATTTCAATTAATTAATTATTTTTAGATTTTAAACTATCAAATTTGAATTTAATTTGTTGCCATCCTTAACTTACAAACTGAGTTTACTTTATATGTTTAAATATTCCAACTACTAACCAAACAAAAATTTAAGTTTGAATATATGAATTTATTAAATAGCTTATTTTAAGATATATAATTAATAAATTGTATTTTATAATAAATTATTTTATTATAAATAAAATTTTAGACTTTCGTGGTTAGAATTTAGAACTTAAGAAATTATAAATTTCTTGTATTTTCACAAAAGCTGTTTATTACATGAAATGAATAAAATTAATGTTTTAAAGTGAATTGATTCGATTGATTTAATAATAAAAACCTTAAATTAGTCAATTTTGATTTGATTTAATTAACTATTTTATTGTTAAAAATTGATTATTATTTTAATTAATTGACTAATTTTGTAAATTAATCAATTTTATGAACTAAAATAAACTTATTCATTTTATTTAACAATCTTTTAATTAATTTTAAAAATTTTGTAGATAAAGATATTTTTAATTATTTCTCAAAAAATTTTATGTTAATCTTACATTAATTAAACTTTTTAAATCTTATATGATTGGTTTAATTATTAATCCAATTTGTAAAATATTACGTAAAATACCCGTAGCGCCTGGCAACTCCCAGCCCATTCCTCAAATTACCAAAGCCTTGTTGGAGTTTCGTTTGTGGCTTCAAAAACCACCCAAAAGCCTTTTATGGGAACCAAAAACAGTACAAAGCATAAAATTGATGGGAGTCCAGAGGGCTGTATATCAATGAAAAATTATTTAAATTTTAAATTTTAAATTTGATTTATTTTAATAACTTTTGTTTTTAAAAATTAAACAATTTTATAAATTAACATTTTTATAAAATAGATAAATTTAATGATCTCTTTTTAATTAAACTTTAAAATTTTTCAATTATAATTCAAAATGTTAATTTTATTTAATTTTAATTAATTTTATGACAAACTTTTAAACGTTAAATTTCTTATCTTATCGGTTTAACTTCTTTCTAAATTTTAAAACATCAGAATATATATACCAAAATATTTATCTAATACAACAATAAATAAATATATAACTTTAATTTAATATTTGTATTAAAATTAAATTAGGTTAACCTTAATATATTCTTTTGATATAATTACTACATAAAATTTCAAACTCCAATTTGATAAGATTCGAAATCAATAGATTTGATACAAATTGATCAAATTTTATGTCATATTTAAGATCTTTTTAATTAAAATAATATTATATTAGATAGACTAATCATTCTCAAAGATGGTCTTGGATAATGCTTTAAGGATGGCGGGCAAGTCGACAGGGTGAAAGGATATGGGACTAAAAGGCCGAGTATTTAATTTCTCCTACTTACGTTTTTTCGATTAATTTTGTTCTACAGAGCTTGTCTAATAAGAAATAATCAATTGATGTGATTTATATGCTATTAGATTAATCCTACCATACAAAAGGTCGTGACTTTGATTTCTACATCAACATTAATCTACCCAAGATTTGTTTCCTTTAGAGCTTCATGAAGATCAGAAGATCAAATACAGTAACAAGGCAGCAATAATAATTATAAGGTTCATACACACAAACAGTCAATTAATGGTCACTCAACTTACAGATCATACACTTGCTTTCCAGTGAACTTGACCTCGATAGGGTTCACGTTCTTACCGATGGATCTGAAGTTCACACCAACACCCTGACGCCCTGGATTCACCTTCTCAGGGTAAACTCCGTCTTTCGGGTGCAAATACTGAACCTCGCCGTTAGGGAACACCCTGTAGAACTGGTACTTGATCTTGTACTTGGATCTAAGCCTAGTTCCAAGGGCTAAGCACTGTTCCTTCCTAGCCAACTTGAGCAAGTTGGGTCCTTGCCTCATGATGGCTGCACCACCAGTAGGCATTTCGAAGATCTGTTCTTTAGGAGACTCCCAAGTGATCACGTAAAACTCCTCTACTTGGGCCTTCCTCAACAACCCACCAGTGCTGCCACCGAATATCGGCGATGGAGTGCTCGGGTCTAACTCCGGAGGAGTGAAGCCTACTGGAGCCCCCTTTGCGGGTGCCTCCACCTTTCCCTCGACAGCAGAAACCTTGAAGATTCTTTGTGCCGAGCTGTGTTTTTGTGGCTTAAATGACATAAACGAATGTTGCTTCCATGGCACAATTGCGTGGCTACTTGATTGAGGAGTGGAAAGACCGGTTGGGGTGAAGATAGAAGCTTGAGTTGCCATTGCCATGGAGAGTCGAAGGTCAGAGATTGGCTATAGAAAATTGTATGCTTGGTCCGTGGCTGTTAAGTGCATGTGGGTCGATTTTTGGATGGATAAGGTGATAAGGCGTTGAACCAATTAAATGTCTGAGTTCGATATCTATCCTTACCATGTCCTCACACCTCACATCCCTCTATCCCTTTCTTGGTCAGCATTCTTTCTGATTTTTTGTTTTGACACCTGTCTTATAAGAGTGTTAATTTTAGAAAAATATGAGAAAGATTTAAACTCGCAACTTCACTTAAACTAAAAGAGTCTTTACCAACTTACCTGCGTCTTCAATATTCTTTTTTTTTGCCTTTAATATTCTTTTAATCTTTCCTTTATCGGTTGGGGAAAATTGCAATGCGTCCAAAATTGCAATATTTATAATTTTAATATTTTATAAATACTTCTTCTTATAATCTTCTATTATAAATAACAAAATATCACACCTAAATTAATTAAATACTCTTAAGATGATAATTTAATTTAATTTTTAAATCTAATTAGTGAAAATTAAACTTGTTATGAGTGCAATTCATAATTCACAAGTCAACGAATAAAACTTTATACAATGACATTTGATACAAAATCGTGGGAATGAAAGAAGTACAACACAAATGAAAAAAAAAAAAAACTCATACTGCTCACATCTAAGAATGTTCTATGCACTTGCTTCAAAATTAGGACACAAGAACACATCTTTAGATTGATATACTGTTGGGTATGCCTCCGCCAGTGAGTCCTCCTTGCTTGTAGTAATCTGAAGTGTTTGGAAACAGCAAGGTGTAAGGCACCTTTACAGGTCCAACTCGGTTCCTCCATCTCTTCTCGTTGTTCATATTCAATATTCTGTTCTCTATATCTATCAGCTTGTTTCCAAATCTTTCAAATGCTGCGAGTGGCTCCTTATCTGAAGTCCACTCACGAGTTTCTCTTTTTCCGAGGTAAATCTCGTCAGTTGCATGTCGTGATAGAATCTCAATAAGTGATACACCTAGGAGTGTCTGAAACTGGGCAGTGATTGTTTTCAGAAATGCCAAGTCTGGGTTTTCCTCTACCTCTGTATACTCAGGGGTGCCTGGCTCCGGCATGAAACGACGGCTTATAGTCGGACGGTTTGGGAGGAATCCGGCATAAGGGTATTGCCCGAAATTGACAGCTGCATGAAGGGCTGAAGCTATCCAGATGATAATGGTGCAAGATTTTGTAAGGTCAGCTCTAGTCTGCATCTCCGGCCACCAAGGTTCGTCTTTCTTATCACCGTGGCCCACATTCCGAATTTCACTCCACCAGGACTGAAGTTCATAGTCATTTTGGATCAAGTCAACTGTTGGGTAGTAGAAACCACAGTATTCCTCAACCCATGTTTCAATCGCTGACCAGATTTCTAGCCCGTCGACGGCGTAAGGATAATCCTCTATAAGAAGTCTGAGACCATGTCGAGAACTTGAATCTTTAACTGCTACTCCTCTGTGAGGTGGTGAAAGTTATTATCAAATTGAGGTTCTTTAAGATAGGAATTCTGGAAATCAAAATAATTTCAGTGTTGAATTGCTTGAAATACCTCCTCAGCAGATCAGCAGGGAGTCCCTGCTCTGTGAAAATCCAGTTCTTATAAACTACAGACGACAGTTCCATAGCATATTTGGCTGGAAATACAGTTTTCTCAAGTACTCCACCAGCATTGATGAGTATTTGTCTTGCAAGGGCGTTTATGTACATTGTATCTTTGAAGTGTGGCTGCAGAAGCTTATATATTGGATGAAGAACACTCAACTGTCTGTTTGTGGCAATCACAAAAGGCTCTATGACTGCGTGAGTGTTCAACCTGCAGATGCAAGTTAAGTGGATCAGGTATATATTTTGATCCATAATAACTTTTTTTAAGAATTTCTCGTCATTCTTTTGATTTGCAAAGGGATCAAATAGAAATCTAAAGGCCATTGGTCATATTTGTGATAGTTGATTTCTCAGCAGGTTTATTTGATGTTGGAGAATTGTTGTGTAAGGCTTTCTTGCCATCTTATGACCGTATAGATAAGTCATTTTAAGGTGTTACGTTTACATCATCTAATCTGACATAAACTAGTGGGAGAGCAAGGGAAATGTATATGCTAATTTTTTAGTGTTGCAGTTATCCTAAAAGTTGATTCTAGAAGTTTTAAGAACAACAATCATGTCTTTTAATTTAGGTATTCTTAATGCCATTTCATCGTTCATGTATTGATTATTAAAGTATGAACTTACTTGTGGTATATTTAATGGCTACACATGTAACTTATCTCAGTTCAGAACTATACCAGTGACTGATGAGCTGATGGTACCCAGAATCATTCACAGCCACATAAGCTTTGGCCAGCTGCCAGATTGAACCCTCAACGCCATTTTCAGCTGGAGTGAAGACCTTGCTCACAGCACCATGGTTCTTCCCTTGTGGATGTGGTTTGCTCAACTCAATTGCCAGTGGCCTTAATGTGCCATCATCCTGGAGCAGCAGGATCGTTCTGGAGGCATAAATCTTTGAGGAGGTTGAGTTGATTCGCTCCAAGTACGGCATTAATGCATCGTGATGATCTAATATAAATAGCCTGTTACTCTCAAGTGCCTATATCAGAGAAATCAACAAATTTTAGTGCATTCTGGTTCTTGCTGATTCTGAGATTGGTCTTTAATATGAAATGAGACTGGAAGAGATAAGGGAATTCCATACTTGATTTATGGTGAGTCCATCCATGTTCTCTTCAATGTCCTCCTTTCTGATTGTGCTATGTTGATTCCCATATTCTTTAGGATCTAACTTACTGGCTGGGGGGAACTCCTGCAGGAAATTTTCGAGTATAATTACACATTAGCAACCATAACAACTAACAAATTGCTAGTGCATTGTAACTAGTTATTTTACTCGGAGGCGGCTGACGCAGACGGGGTTAACTCCAGCAAGCATTTCTCTTCCAAACTCTTCATCAGTCCTCCAAGCAGACTTATCCTCTGCAATCATAACACAAAAATCTCTTTAAGAATTGTAGAAACTTTAGTTTTCTGCTAGGACTTTGACAGAACAGAAACTCAGTAGACACCTTTGATCACATCAGGCATTGGGAATTTCAGGAATCTTTCACCATCATTTCTAACAAGTTCCTTCAACATCTCCCAAGGGATGAGATCCCTCAATTTACCAACTGAGGAACCACTTGGTAGTTTGATGCCTCCTTCGTAGAGATTGTATACATCCTCAAAGGTGTCAAATTCATTTCTTGTTTTGTCACATAAAGATGCAATCTCAGGTAGCAATACTTGAACAATGGATTTCAGAGCATAGGCAAGAAAATCAGAAAATTTCACGTGGCCAAACCGTTCGTCTCTTGGAACATAAATGTTCAAGCTTAGGAGTGGCAATCTACTTTCAGTGTTGGGATCTGTTACAACGAAGGAATATGTGCTTAGATCAACAAAGATAGGTATGTTGTGACACCAGAATTGTCATGGTTTACATATAAAGAATTTGACAGAAATTCAAGACTGCTTTGTTTTAGGTTTCTAACCAGTTTTTGTTGGTTTCCGACCGGTTCTTCCTCTTCTTGGGTACGGATACTCCTCTGATCCACCAAGAACGGGGCGTTCATACTCTTCACCTTTGTCTGGACTTCCCAAATCATTGTAGTAATCATAGTCATATACTCTATCCCATTCCTTGAGCTTGCCTTTTCCATTGCCACGCAGATTTGTAAGTTCTTCTTCTCTATATTTTCGTAATGGCTCAGGTGTTTGACATGGAAGGTAGGTCTAAGACGTGATCATAAACTTCTGTTAGTGATCAACCATAATATAAACTTAACGCAGTAACCATAAAATTTATCGTGGGTACATCTATTTATGACTTAGTCCTATCAGAACAAGAAACCGGCAACCAAAAAATAAAACTTCAGAAGGTAATGATGGAAATAGATGACGTTAGACTCAATCGTCAACTAAGAAAAGCAAATCCTGTAAAGAGTATTGGATTTAAAAGATTTCAAGTCTTGAATAATTGAGGTTTAAAAATAATTATGATAAAAAGAAGAGCTTCATGGGCCGGGTAAGATGCTTTTTGCTAAGTTGTCAGGACTTTAGCCCCTCTCTGTTGTGATGACTAATTTTTTATTCTCAACTATCATTTCCTTTTCTCACAGATAATCAAGAGAGTTCAACTAAACAAAAGATCAAGATGGAAGCTTCAACCTTTTTTTTTTTTTTTTGGGCTAAGAATCCAATTACCTTGTTGGAGAAGAATACACGATCATACTTGTAACAATGCACAGGATAAACCCATGAATTGCAGACAAAATGTAGCCGACCGTGCCCAGGAACATCTTCCAGGATAAGTGTTTTGAGGTAGAACTGACTATGATGATAGTTTCTGATTATAAAAGCCCCAGGAACACCTATGTCTTCGTCCCAGTCAAAAGTAACACCAAATTCTGTTTCTCCGGCAGTTAATGGAGTAAGGGTCGTAGCCCATCTTTCCAAGCGAGCTACTTTCCCAAGCTTGCCTCCTAGTCCAGTCCCTATTCGCATGAACAGTGTTAAACTCACGGCCTTTAACTACAAACATCTCAAATTTCCCAGCTTTGTTCTGGACTAACTTAATCAGAAGACTTTTACCGTTACAACTAATCTTTTTCACTTATTTGATAAGGAACATTAGTGAACAATGAGTACAAGAATGTGTTTGGAGTAGTGTTTTTTCTATTCAATCCAAAAGAAATCGTTGTCTTTATCCAGGAGCCTTGACTCACAATCCTCTTTTTCCTTGCACACCTCCTCAAGCAAGGAGGTCTCACAGAGAGAAGAGAAAGAGAGAAATGCTCACCTGGGCGTGGATGATTGGAGCCAATGAGCTGAACAGCTACACCTTTGCCAAAAAGCTCATATAACCGATCGAGAAGAGAAGCTTTGAAGTCACTCAGGTCCAAAAAGTTCTTCTTCATCAACACCACAGACCCTTTGATCTTCTTAAACTCATTGGAACCACCTTTCACTTTTGTTTTAGGCTGAACACAGAACGATTCCTTTACTTTCTGCAACATCGCTGAGCCCAAGTAAGAGGATTCTCAGGAAAAAAACAAAAAAAAGGCTGAAACAAGAACGAATATGGATAACCGAAGATTCCTGGACTTAAGAGGCTGAACGTGAACTGCAACCAAAAGGGTCAATCTGCCTCTTACTATATAGCAAAATTTGAGGATGAGAATTGGTAATGGTAAACTTTCAATGTTACTGCCGTGTTTAATGGGACAATCTCAATGCTTAATCTTGGGAGTTCTTGACTTGGGAAGACTTGACCATCACTTTGAGTCTCCAATCCCAAATGCAGGGTCTTTAATAGAATCGGAGATCACATATGGTGGGGTCAAGTAAGGAATTTAGTTCTTTATCTCTTTTTTTTAATCCTTAATTAAAGAACCAGATTCCCCTATCCATATCACTGGTTAGGGTCTTCTCTTTCTCTTTCTTTTTGAGCTATGGCAATTTGGGTTCAACACATTAATCATGGGAACAAATATTATACTAATTGTTCATGTCCATACATGCTTGTCTCCATCTTGATTCAGTCTTTGGCAGCCCTTAACAGTGATCTTCTCAGTTGGTGAGCTGTTGTTGCCTTTAATCCTCTCAGCAGCCTAGACGACTTTAGTATCTTAATGTGTTTTAAGACCATACATAAAAGTTGGTTAGCACGTGGTACATTGACATTTTTTCTTATAGTTTGATAATTAGTAAAATAGGGTTTTATATTACTTTCATAATTAATTAAACTTCATTACCACATTAAAAGTACACAAAATCATAATTATAATGGAATAGTTATTATCATTAAAACCTCTAAATTTTGGCTTAAACCATAAGGAAATATAGTTTAATCTATAACTTAACCGATCGAAGTAAAACATTCTTTATTTGTCACTTTCTGAAGCATTAATTAGGTAACAAAACAAAATGAATTATTGTTTAAATTAGGTGGAAGGAATTAATAATGGGGATTGGAATCATTCAATCCTCACGTAAGCTTATTCGTTCAAGTTGGGGTTATTATCATAAAATAGAAGAAAGGTGTTAAAAATACTTAATCTCTTGTTTTCACATTAACTTTATTGGTATCGAGAAAGATAAAATATCACAAAACCAGGGGCTACCTGGTACCCATCGCTTGGAGCTTCATGTCTGCCAATGGCTGCTCCCTTGGTTTAATTACGTACCCTCTCATGTTTCAACAACCAAAGTGTCTCTGTCTCACTCAAAAAACAATTTAGACTTTAGAGCTTGGACAGTACACGCTACACCTTCAATCTTGGACGCTTGTGGACTGTGCTTAAAAAACTCTATTATTTTGGCACATCAAATCGTACCATAATATCATATGATCTTAGCACGTTCAAGTGGGGTTTTGTTTTCATGCAAGTGGGGTTTTGGTTTTGCTTGTTAGCTCGACTGTACATTATGGACCAAAACTTTGTGTTTCAACAATGCAGTTGAACCCCTCACATAACTTGTAAGAATTGAGTTTTTTGGAATGGAAAAATATATGATTAGAGTGATGCGATTCTTGAATTTGAAATTATATTTGACTCTCTTGATTGGTATACTCTATACAAATATTGTTAATGTTGAATGAATACGTAAGTAGTAACTTTACACGCTTTGTCATAAATGAGAAGGTTGATATACTTGATTATACGACTCTTTTCTAAAGTTAGGGCTTCGATATCAGTAGATTTAGGACTTCGATATCAGTAGATTTGCATCATATCATTAGATGTAACCGAGTTTTGAACAATAGCTGATGAGATTTTGTTGGCTTATGTTATTTCAGTCAATTTTTTATTGTAAATTTAATTGTATGACATTCTTTATCTTTGTGTATTTATTAATTATTTAACTATTAGTCACAAAAATAAAATTTATGAAATAATTGTTATGTAATTATAAATTATAATGCAATTATAATTATGAAATTTGAATTGCATTTGTGTATTATTCCTAAAATATTTCTAATCATAGTTTCATCAAGGTTGGGTATTGATGAAATTATTAGACTAGCACATTTTTGTTTCTTTTTTATAAATAACGTAATCGATCTCATAGATTAAAGTGTGGAGACACTTAAACAAACATGTGGGTATTTATTAGAGAATAAGTTCATTGAACTGACCCGATTATAAGAATTCTAAATAAAACATCTCATTACAAGAAAACTCACATTCTCCGACGGAATATTCTGACGGAGAAATGGAAAATGCGACGAAAGAAGAAACCGTCGTAAACATGGTTGTTGTTATTACTTACCGACGGAAACTGACCGTCAGTGTATTGTCGACAGAAAATCGACGAAATATTATCCGTTGTTGTTATGTTGCGACGGACATTGATTAAAAATTGCGTCGGTGAAATTCATATATCACCGACGGAATATATCCGTCGGTATAATTTAGGGACGGAAACACCGTCGTTACGTTTCGGAAGTAAGTAATAACACTAATGAAGGAAATATAATCCGTCGGAAAGTGTCATCCATTACCGACAGTAATTTGTACGTCGCCAAATTTAGTTCATGTTTTGTGCCGACGGAATGTTCCGTTCCGTCGGCGAACATATACCGACGGAATTGTGTATTCCGTCGATGTTATAAAATTGGTATAAAACATTATGTTGTACATAATTGAACATCCACACATCAACCAATACATCAAAGGTTTAAATAATGTCAATTGTTATACAATTGGATATAAACACATCAAAGTGTACATAAATTGTTATGTTTGTACCTTAAAATAATGAGTTCGACTATCTAAGGTTGTTGGGATCGCTGGTGGTCCTCTGTAGAACTTCCCTTCGACTGTTCGAACGGTGGTTGCAACTGAGCCATCTGCATAATCTCTTCTCTCATCTTCTCCATCTACTCTCTCATCTGTAGCTGCATCTGCTCCCTGATTCGTTGTTCCTGCTCCCTCATTCGTTGTTCCTTCCGCTCTGTCTGCCCCTCTTCCAAATGAGCAATCTTGTCCATTAATGTTTGTATTGTGGCCCGAAGCTCGATGACTTCATTGTTGTTCCATGGCCTAGTGGACGTTGCTGTACTTGACATGGAAGATTGGGAATAACATGTGTTCCCATACGAACCTAGACCAAATATCCTGCCAAGACGATCCCTACCACCCACGGCCTCAAAATACGTCTGAGACACGTCTATAGGCTGTTCCTCCTGCGACTGTAGCTCAAGGGTTTATTGTAATTGGTCCTATAAGGTATGTGAAGTTAACATTAAGAAGAAGGACGGGAGCAGTATTTAGAAATATATAAAATGCAATAACTAGACATACATTCAGCTCTCGACAGTGGTTGTTCGTGTGAGTGTGCAGAAATATATAAAATGCTTTTTCGTGTTGATGAAGAGTGTGCAATGAATTAGAAATCGTTTAAACCTCGACAGAGGTTCGTAAAGTTGTATGATATTCGCCTCCTCTTAGACAAAGAAAATAACTCAACACAGCCATAAGTGGCACTAGACATTTAGACCATTATCATTATCCATAATACAACGAAATTTTAACTATCGACAAAATTAGTGTAAAGTGTAGATACTTACAAGTCTGTCTGCATGCTCTTGGTGGGTTATTGAGCCTCCCGTATGTACGGAAGACTCGCTGACACGGGCCTCCGGTAATACATTGGTCGAGGTTACGATCCGAGATGGACATCGCTGCAGTGATGCCAATCGCCCACCAACGACTTCAAATATCCTCCGAAATAAAGCGGGGCGTGCACCACTTTGTTTATCGCGTTAATGAAGTCGCGATAACGTGTACGAGTCCGCCTCTCTCGAATTTGTATATGCTCCCATCCAAAGTAGCATCCCAGAAAAATGCTTTCGATTAAAGAATAAAACAAAATATGTTAGTTAATGTAAAACTATATATATATATCATGACACTATATATATATATATATATATATAATAACAGAAATAATTATTATACCTCGAACTCATGAAAGTATAATTGTTTAGTAGCTGCAGTGATATTCTTCCATGTATATCCATCGGGTTCAATCCTTTCCTTAAAAATGGAGGTCATATGCCTGGAAACCATTCCAGACAGTATGAACCTAAAACAAGAAGTTATTGTAGTGTACAAATGGACCGAAACGCCTAAGGCTTAATTAATTAGAAACAGTGCTTAATCCTATAGTCATACTTACTGGTCATTGATGAAAGTGATATACTTTCACCCATTATCTCCTACAGATCCAGGCTGTCGGGCATGTCCTCCATCCCCTATTGTGGTATTGGATGATAAATGAGTTGGCGTAGGGGATGGTGTGGCATTAGTAGCAGCAGGTGATGGCTCATCTGCAACAGGAGGATGTGTAGGAGAAGGAGGTGAGTCAGTGCGAGTTGCAGACTATGACGATCCACCTTGACACGGCTGCCCGCCGAACATCCCTCTAATCCTCGGTCGCATAACCTCACGTGGTATCTTAGGTCCCATATTAATGAATGAAATACAAAATTTATCGAATTCTGTACAAATATAACAATCTTAAGAGCAATCGTTTATACAAGTTATTTACATATAAGCCAATGACATTGAAAGTTAACAACAACAAATCAACGTCAACAATTATATAATTATGATTGTGTTTACCAAATTCAAACAGATACAACAACAAACATCTTTTAAGCTTTGTCGAATTATGTAATGCATGAGGAAATTATTCCGTCGGATTCTATGTGACATAAGATTTGGTAAAAGTAAATGAGTCCTCGAGGTCTGGATTTTCAAAAAGCGTCCTGGCACGTTCAAACGAAGCTCGGGAAACAATTAGACTTCCCCCACCAGGTGAAGGGCTTTGGACACCTTCTCGCAATAACATTTTGGCTATAGCCATACTTGCTGAGAAAATTGTAAATGTGTCGTCGCTCTTGGTGTGGAAGACGAATTGTCCAGATGAACTACTACAAGGGGGACCAGTTACACCTAAAACTGGGAAGAACATATATTCACATTTGATTCCATGCTATTAGACCACCCATGACACAAAGCAAAACTGGATATGGTAGCATACGTGATTGTCCAGACCCAGTATGAGCAATTGACGAATCTTTCACAATAACTGATTTGCCATATCGTTCATATGTCGTCGTGTCATGGCTCTGGCCTCTACTGGCAATTATTTCTTCGTTGAGAATACAGGACGCTTAGAGCAACATGAAGTGCAAACCATCAAATTACTATTATGTCATGGGCACTTAAACGTAGGAAATGAGATGTACAGAATAAGGACACGGACGTAATAATCATAGGAAACACCTTCAAGTAGAAGATCGGTCATGGATGGCAAACGAATCGGAGTGTTTTTCACAACACTGTTTCCTGCATTGGTGATTCCCTAGGACGGGACAAATTTGCCACATTCCTCCCAACGGTAAGAATTATTACCGTTGGGAAGCATTCGCCACATCGACATCCCTTGAATAAGAATTGCAATGATTAAAAGGAATAATGTATTTGGTACAGTAAATAGTCTATTACAAAGATAAATTAATTGCTATCAGAACTTAACTGTAAATTACAATCATCTTCCTTGTCGGAAGAATAAGAATCAAACTCTTCCTCTTGTTCAGATCCATTGTTACTCTCGTCAGACTCTGCAGATGAAATATCAACATAAGCGTTAGAAGGATCGTGCAAAGGTTTCGTCTCGTCACACGTTATTGTTTCATTGATAGAAGTCACGTCTTCTTGAAACGCTTCACTGTCATTTCTCTGCTCTCCGTTTGTATGGGATTCAAACACTCCCCTAGGTTTAACTTTGCACACCGCTAACCAATCCGCCTTATCACGTCGTAAGCTTGAAAAAGGGACATAACACACATGTCTTGCTTGCATAGCGAAGATGAAAGGTTCAAATTGTCTCAATTGTCTGCGGAAGTTGATTTCAACGACATTGTATCGACTATATACTTTGGTGTTGGGTCATACCAGTCACATTTAAATATCACACATCGCTTAATTAGCAACGCAGGGTACTCAACTTCAAGTAGTTCAATTATTTTCTTATAATAGTACATCAATTCTCCCTGTATCGAAACTCCACTGTTCATACTTGACATGGTATGTCCATGCGACTCTGTATGGTATTTATATCCATTCACAAAATACACCGGATACGAGTAAACAGTTCCCAGAGGTCCATTCGCAAGATCAGAAATGAACTTGTTCTGCATTGGATTTTCGGCGGCCTATGTAACAGGAAGTAGCAAAGGAAAGAGTACAATGTCATCGGAACATTTCAACATGGTGGGTAACAATAGGAATAGTTTAAAGTGAGAACTTACATATCGCGCGAACCATCGAGGGAATTGTTTTCCAACTTCGTTATTCATGTCATCCTGTGTGATACCAGGCATTATCTCGTGCAACAATGCCTCGTATAAGTTGCATATGATATGACACCAATTAGAAACGTTCAACACACTAATACCTGCAATTGAGCATACCAGTTGTGCAACTCACTGTATGAATGGAAGAACCTCCTGACAGTTCAATAAAATGTACCCATATGCAGTATCAATTTTCTCCTCTGTTAGCATTCGTCTTGTTGCACGTCCAGAGGTCCGTCCTGGATATGTAAAAATTGACAAGTTCCCATCCGCTCCACATGATCCTCCCCCATCGTCGTTACGAGGAACTTGTCTCGCCCTTGTACGCACATGAGGCTCAAAATAATATCTTCAAAACGTACTAGCTTCCTCAACTAAATAAGCATTACATATGGAGCCCTCAACTCTAGCTTTGTTTTTGACATTTTTTTCAAATGATGTAAATACCTATAATAAAGCAAATGGTTATTACAATGTTCGGTACACACAGCATGTACAAATGGGTAAAGATATGATAGTACTGGAGTTACATCTCAAATGGATACATCCATCGATATTGGACTGGACCAGATAGTTTTGCTTCGTATGGTAAATGCACCAGTAGATGCTCCATGCAGTCAAATAAGCTTGGAGGAAAAATCCCTTCTAACTTACACAAAATCACTGGAATTTCATTCTCTAGTTTTTCCATTTCATCGAAATTGATTTAAGATGATGTTAAGCTTTTGAAAAACAAGCTCAACTCCGTTAATGGTTCCCATACTTTAGAAGGTAGCAACTCGCGAAAGGCAATTGGAATTAGCCTTTGCATAAAAACATGACAATCATGACTTTTCATCCCAAATAATTTGTATTTTCTCATATCTACACACCTAGACAGGTTTGAAATATAACCATCAGGAAACTTTAGTCCTCTTAACCATTCACACAAACGCTCCTTTTGTTGCTTGTCCAAAGTGTAACATGCTTTCAGATATTTACCGGTACAAATATCTTTATGTAACTCATGTCTTCTACAGAGCAGTTGCAAATCAGCTCTGGATTTAGCATTGTCTTTTGTCCTCCCTTCAATGTTCATAATCGTATTGAACAAGTTGTCAAACATGTTTTTCTCAATATGCATCACCTCCAGATTATGTCGTACCATATTTGTTTTCCAATATGGTAAATCCCAAAATATGCTTCATTTTCGCCAACCAAAGTTTTGACTGATGCTTCTATTTACTTCATCGGTTTCAAATTCAGTAACTTTAAGCAAGCCCAATGCCTCAATCTCTTGCAAAATCTCAACACCACATTTTGGAGGTGAAGGTGGTTGTTTGACAATCCTATTTTTCATGAACTTATATTTATTAAGCCTAAATGGATGATCAGAGGAAGGAATTTTCTTTGATTGTCAAACTAACTAATTTTTCAACCGGTTGGAAGATAAAACGCAACTGAATCATTGCCGCAATGAGGGCACGCCAACTTCCTAGCTGTGCTCCAACCAGATAACATGGCCAAAGCCGGGAAGTCACTTATCGTCCACATTAAAGCTGCTCTCATAACAAAATTCTGTTTCAGAGATACATCATATGTTTGCACACCATTTTTTCAAAGATGCTGCAATTCCAATATCAGCGGTTGTAAGTAAACATCTATTTTCTGCTTGAGATTTGATGGTCCTGGCACAATAACTGTAAGGAACATATAAGTCTCTTTCATACACATCCACAGAGGCAAATTATAAGGAGTAATTATCACCGGCCAAGATGAATATTGCTCCCCGGATTGACCAAAAGGTTGAAATCCATCAGTCGACAATCCCAACCGCACATTCCGACTTTCAACTGCAAAGTGCACATGGGTGTCATTGAAATGCTTCCACGCCAGTGCATCTGATGGATGACGCATAACTCCATCTTCCTGATCGTGTTCAGCATACCATCTCATGTGACATGCAGTCATATCAGATGCATAAAGTCTCTGTAGTCTCAGAGTTAGCGGGAAATAATACATCCGCTTCTATGGAACTAATTTCTGTTTCGCTGCACGCTTTCTTGGCTTAAACCTCGATTGACCACAAAATTTGCACTCATCTAAGTTCACATCATCTCTCCAGTACAACATACATCCCAACCGACAGCAATCAATTTTTTCCACTAGCAAACCAAGACCCCGAATCAGTTTCTTCATATTGTAAAAACTGTCAACCATTGAATGATCAGCGGGTAGTGATTCAGTATACCACTCCAGAATGTTATCAAAATTACGATCCGATATGTGTCCTTCACTCTTTACGTTTAAAATTAGCGCAATTGAAGACAATTGCGTCATTTTCTGACAACCAGGCCACAATTCTCGGTTAGCATACTGGAGTAAGTCAAAAAAATTTCGTGCTTCTGCGTTTGGTTCTTCTTCAACATTTATCCTATTTGTCCCAAAGGTACTACCGACCCCATCAAAGACCATTTGCCTGTACGAGTTTTCAGTTTCATGAACAAAATTCCCTCTACTTCCAACCTCCCTTCATACTCATTTACGTTGATGACATTTGTGGTTCATTCCCTCGAGATGCTACAAATTAACGGTTCGCCATGTCGTGTCCACTCAAAATAATTGGGCACAAACCCTTTCTCAAAGAAATGCAACTTAACTTCATCAAGAGTAAGGAAACATTTGTGCTTGCACTTCCTACATGGACATCTGATCTTTTATCCATCCATATATGCAGGTTGAGAACATGCATAATGAATAAAACTATCAACTCAATGCACGAATTCAGGATTAATGAAGCCAGCAGGGGTTAATCGTCTATACATCCAAGATCTATCCCGGATGTAACACCCCACTCCCGTAAGACCCGAACCCGATATCGTTGGTGATATCCGAGTCCGTGCCCCGCGAGAGTGGCGTACTACATCAGTCGATTTAAAACTCAGTATACATTTTTTTTTCTTTTTGGAGCCATTAATTCAACGTTAGCGCGGCAAACACATGTAAGTAAATAAAACCCGTGTTCAATCTAAACCAGCCAGATTACTACGGTCATCCAAAGAATAATTTATAACCAAATAATGCGTTAGAAACATTAAAACCACAATGGGTTCAAGAAAATACAAAGCCTTGTTATACGGTGATTGCGAACACAATTTACTAAGACACTAATGCAGACGCTGAACTGATCCCGACTGAATCCTTTACTTGCCTACATGAGACATACTCCGTGTCAAGGGGTATTCTTCAGACTCGAAAAAAATAGATGCAAATTTTGGGTGAGTTTTGCGAACTCGGTGAAACCATCATCGATGGTTCACTCAAATCATGCATTTATTACATGGCGTCTGACATACACAAGAATCATCAATTACGATGGCGATCAATAACAATGTCGGTAAAAGTAAACCATTCACGATGAACACATGCCATCACGAGAGCAAGGTACGTAAGCGGTCATTTGTGCGAATGCAATGCATATGTGACTCTTTCCGGTTATTCATGATGTGCCCAGTGCTCGGTCGGTGTTCGATGGGGACGCGTCGAGATTTTCCCCTCGGGCTCGAGGTCCGGTCAAGATCAGATGTGAGCTCAAGCTCTTTTTAGTAAAATAGCAACTTGGGGCACGCCCATTATCTCGATCATGCAATTATGCATGCAAGGCGATATTGATAAATGTACGGTGTTTGGCTATAAAGCCCGGTGTATCATAAATCAATGATATGGCTATAAAGCCCAAATATAGCAAGATTCAATATTATGGCTATAAAGTCCAAGATATCGAAGATCGGTGTCATTCAAGATCAAGAAAATCGGTAAACATACAATAGTCCACTCTTATACATGCGAGAAATCATACGGTTCATCATTGCATGTAATTCACGTAGAACATATAAGCAACCGAAATTTGAGAAACCAACTAGGTTACTCACCTATTACTTCGAGCTAATGCCGGAAGTCTCGTGACGTCGGTCAATCGACGCCCAATTGGGCCTCTATATGAATCGAGAAAAATGCAAGTCACTAAATATGAAATTTATCGCATGTTGATGAGATATGAATGTTCATGAATTCCCGGCCCTAATCCCCTTTTTTTCCATTATAAAAATTCATCAAAAATTTAGAAACCTATTGGCGCTGACGGTGTGCAATTCGGACCTCTATAGGTCCCCAATTAAATAAAACAGTGATTCACCGTTTCGCTACCCGGGGCTACGTCAAATTCCCGTCTAAAAATCCCGAACCTCTCAGAAAATGAAATTAAATATTCAATGAATCCGATGCCTCAAGAATCAGGTCAATCGGACGTCGGACGGAAAAGAAATTGACAAAAGAAACCAAAATTCAAATTAAACAATTAATATATATATATATCTTTATTTCCTTCTCTTTTTCTTATGGTCAAACCGAAAGTCAAACACCTATAACTCCTTGCACACAATTCAGAACATTACAAACCATATCTCGTTGGAAAGATCATAAAAAACTCTACAAGTTTCAAGAAGACCATAAAAATCAATTCCACCCCTAAGGGTGTCAAAAACCCAATCAAAGATGCTGCCTAGTCCATATCTCTTAAAACAGAACAGTACATGGTAAATTTAGTAACTCTCAATCTGTTCTGTCAAAAATAGCACAATAAATATGTTCATCAAGATCACAATGTTATCTATAACTTTTATGAACAACTCAAAGTCCAATTCCATTGCTAACTAGGTCAAATAATTCAATCAATGATGCTGTTCCTGAAATCACTCAATCTGAGCAGTAAATTTCTATCAAGCATAACTCCCTGTACATAAGTCAAAAAAATCACTACCTTATATCCCTGAAAAGATACAATCTCAAACTTCAAGTTTCATGAAGAACCCACATTCAAATTCAACCTCTAACAATTTCAAATCCGTTATGCAAGTTTCTGACCTGATCAGGAATTAACATCCTAATGCAGGTTCAGATTTGAAAATCCATAACTCCACATCTGATCTCCAACAATTACATGCCATATACCATTTTCAATATAAATGTGTCCTCTACAACTCTCAGTAGACCACTCAAGCCAATTCAATTCACAAAAATTCTTAAAATTGCTACTAATCAGAATGTGCATCAAATCTGTCATTTCAACTAGGTTTAACTCAATGTACAAAATCAGTCAATAGTTAACAGTTCATAACTCCCAACGTACATATCGAAAAATTGCAAAATCAGTGGCATTGGAAAGCTAACAATACAGGCTTCAACTTTCATTTAGACCATTTCCACTAATTCCTTCTACATAAATCTAGAAAAATCACCAAAGTTTCAGATCATCAATCTCGGTTACTGTTCATACTGCACCTATACATCACTTTCAAAGCAAGATTCAACACTCTTCTAATCAAAATTTGATAGTGCTCCTTCACAAAATTGTAGACAAATGTCTCAATTTTAAGTCAAAACAAGCCTCACCTCATTTGCTCAACCACAAAAAGAGTTATGATCAAAACATTGAAATATGTACAAGTCACATTTTCCAGCTTTTATAACTAAACTACATCCTATCACTTCTATGCCATTTCTAAACCATTTCTCACTCATATCACTTCCCATTTCTACCATAACCAACTCATAACCTATTCTTGAACATAAATCCCTAAAATTCCAGCACACACATACAATCCATCAAAGAAGTAATATACCCATCTAGTCAAAGTTCAACTTCATTCACTTGTTGCACAAGATGGTACAATCATGCATTTAACTACCATAAAATATAAGCTTACCTCTTTAGCTTCCAATCATTACTTCCTTCTTAACTACCCTTGCTAACCACTTCTTCTAACTCCAAGTAAATACATCATCATCAAGGCAAGGCAAGAACTTAATTGTATAGAAGAGAAAGCCATGAATTTGGGAGGAAGGATGAGTGAGAGGATGAAATCAATGGAGAAGAGGAAGTATGTGGGTTTCAGTATAAAGCAAGACCAAGCCTTTTGTTGCTTCCTAAATGGAAGTGTCGTGAAGATGAATGAAAAACAAGCATTAAATATGCCAGTGAGTCATCATGCCACTTGGCATGTAAAGAGAGAAAAAGACTAAAGTCCTTTTAATAAATTTGAAATAAATTGAAAGGAATCCTAACAAATGACATTTCTTGATCATTCAATGCCAATGGTCCTAATTACAGTCCAAACATCATTTACCCAATATTCCAGTGCCATTTAACAGAAATTTTCAATACAGAAAATCGTGGGTTCATCGATTGGCGATTTTTTTCCTATCAGAATTTCCCGAATCATTTTTTTAAAATTACGAAATTGCCCAAAATTGTAAAACATATAACAGTCCACTCCCAATAATTTTTAAACACGAAAACCACATTTTCCACAACAAAAACACATTTAGGCCATTTTAAGCGATTTTGCGATTCAAAATTTTCTCAGAAAATTTCAGAAAATTCTATAATTCCAGTAAAATAGAAAACAATTTATGGTGCACTAAGAATAATTTTCAAACCCATTAACCACGTTAATCCCAATAAAATTGTCTTAGGCACGCAAACCGGAATGTCATGTATGCATGTACGGTAATTTCATGTGCACAAATTCACCTGCACTAAGGTATGCATGGACACTACTCATACATCCCAATTAATCTTATCTTATGC
The DNA here is from genome assembly GCA_029891385.1 of Erythroxylum novogranatense. Classification (NCBI taxonomy): domain Eukaryota; kingdom Viridiplantae; phylum Streptophyta; class Magnoliopsida; order Malpighiales; family Erythroxylaceae; genus Erythroxylum; species Erythroxylum novogranatense. The sequence continues at coordinate 134,013,078 of CM057228.1, forward strand.
CAATTTTACTATTTTACCCTTCCGGTAGGGGGTGGGATGTTACAATTCCCCCTTATAAAAATTTCGTCTCGAAATTTTAAATCAATAGTTCAATATGACAAGATTCTATGTTCCTACATGTCCCATACACTTTTCCCTCAATAATTCATTTTCCGAAAAGTCACAATAATCATACTTAGTAAATTATTCATCACTTATTTGACTAACTCATTATCACTCGGACAATCGGCGGACTCTCTGAAATTTGTCAATTGGCGATCTCATTTTATTAGCTATCTCACTTGCCATTTTAGAGTAGTCATTACCTTTAGTTCCAATGCTATGACTTAGTTCATTATTTCCGAACTGTTCACTAATCATCACGTTTATCCATCCAATATCTTTTTCCCCGATAACATCTGTATTAAGTCGTATTCCATGGTGTACATCCTTTCAAGGTGATACTTACCATTGAATCTTAGTTCAATTACAACTTTCCTTAGACAATTCACTATTCTATTGTGTTCACGCACTCTATTCGAATATGTACTTTACTCTATTTCATTTGTCCGATCCTAATCCACTTTAGCTAAACCATGCTTTGTTCTCTATGTCACTTTCCTTTGTTTCACTCAACCTGATCTCAAATTCATTTTGGGTCTTTGACTTCCATTAGGTCTTGTCTGATGTAACAATGTATCCTTACAAAGACATCGAACTCTATAAGCACTTGAATCGATAATCACTTCATTCTATACCCGTAGTAACTCAATTTCACTCTTCGCAGATATTCTTACTAGAATGTCTAGCCGATTGTTCACTTTCTTGTTTATCAATTTCTTTGTTCAATCCGATATATGCTTATTCTTAGAATCATTCAATACCATTCTCCGATTACACTTGAATCTTGATTAGGATGGAATCACGATTTGATTCTGAACTATTGACCTTTCTTACCCCTATTCAGTATCACTAAATCGACAACCTCAATTTTCCAGAAACACTTCACAATTACCCATAATCTACTTGACATTCTTTGAAAATACTAATATTTGTAATTGATCATTCATTGCATTTCTATCATTCACTATTTGAGTCTAGTAGCGTAATTGTCATTCATTACGTAATTGTCGGTATTTATGCCTGTCTCTTTCCTCAAATTAACACTGTATATCCTTATAGGAATCTACAGTCTCCAAGGCTTTCAATCGCGATCCTGACACCCATACCATTTATCACAGTCAATTCAATTTATCTACTACCGTTTGAACATTATGTTTGATTCGACACATTGTCCACTCTCCAAAGGTATGCTTATCCTCAGTATCAAATTTCCTCAATTATTCAAATAGTTCGTTTTACTTTTCATTGTTCAACACTGTCAAACACATTCCGTCAATAAACATAGTCACTACCATTTGCTTACCTCACATCACTCCCTATTAGGGTCTTATTGACTTTACCATACATCATTGTACTTGTTGGTGAGTCCACCATTAATCTATTTGTAATCCCATTATACATCACGTCATTGTCAGTTCCCCTTTAGGACTTCTTGTCTCTACTCATTTTCTCTTTTCAATTGATTTCCGGTCAATCACATATATCAATACCTAGTCATCCGTTCTTGGACTTCCATAAATTCCACTTCATTTGAATATTTCACTTCTCGATTCAGACTATTTTATTCTTAGTTTCAAATCAAGATTTTCCCCAACAATTTGTATCACTCATAGAGATCTATTCACTTTTCATTGCAATAGGATCACCTCAAATTAACATTCCATTCATGTCGTTGGATACTTTACATTTCCGTACACAATCTGAGATAACCCGTAGTATTAGCTATGACTCAATTTCACTTTTAATTTTGTCCATACTTCTTTCCATTTGACCATTAGTTTTGTTGCCATCTTTATACTGTTCACGAAAGTCTCATCAATCACTTATTATCCCTAATTATTTTTCAATCATTCTTCACTATACGTACTATCTCTCAATCAGAACAATTTTATGCCATAATTTAAAAGATCAGAACATTCCTTACACTAAGGTTCCTTGTGACAGTCACATAAACACTTTCTTTCACACTTATTCAGTAATCTATACCTTAGCATTTTATCCGGAAACCAATTAGTAACCTATAAAATTCAGTCTTCCATAAAATTGCTAATTCTCAAATAAATAACTAATACCATAATCATTTCTCATTTCCTCTCATAAAGGTACATTCAGTCCTCCTATGTTTTACTTTAACCCAGTAGAAACTTTACATTTATAACCATTCTAATCATTCACCGATCATCCCTCCGTGCTTTCTATGTATCATTAAACACGTTTCATTAATCATGATCAACTTTCTTGTCCGATAGATACTCCCAACGGTAAATCGACTTAAATGTGACAACTCTTTTCATATCATATATCACTATCATTGTCTCATTTTCCACGTATCATTGAACTATATGTCTCATCATTTTATTTCCATATCCATCACGTGCAAGCTTGGCCTTGTAAGGTCATAACAGCTTGACTTATACACTGTCATCTCCTTATTACTTCGTATTTCTTTCTTTATTTTCCTCAAACAATCTATGATAAGGTATTCACAGTCCCCAATACACGACAAAATCGGTGATATAACTCCACTGTATCTCCATCCATTTATCTATTTGCCCATCCACTTATCATTTATGTGTCCAAATCCACATATTCAATCAATCCAGAATTTCCCGATATCCAATCAGTAGAAATTGTCAGTCTGTCTTTTTCCCTTATGATCTTATTAGACTGATTTTCAAACTCTTAACACCAAATTCGCATAACCATTTCAGTCTCAAACTTATGCGCTCATAATCATATCCATTTCACGAGTTCATTTCAGTTTATCTGTACATTTTTTTACCTTTTACCTTTTTCTTACTCGACTAAGCACTAGATACTTTGCTCTTTCAGTTCTTTCAGTTCTAGGTAGACCGGTACGGTACAATATTGATCCTATCACAATCCCGCTATCCTCATCTACCAATGATATCTACTGATGTTGAACACAAATGCAGTGAATCCATATCTGCCTATCGGATCATCTACATTTTCCTCGGTTTCAATGTTTCCCATTTCCTCCGTAGGCGATCGAACTCTAATTACTTCATCATCCGGGACTTTTAATCACACTTAGGCCTACTATAACCGGTATGCTTCTCATAACTCCGGTGGACCCTCAAGTCCTAGACATATATCATTTTTTTTTCACCATAATATTGCCAGTTTAATCCGGGAATTCATTAATATCACTTCTTTCCTTAATCGGTCTAGGCCAACACAGTCATTCTAACCACAGTACAATATCAATCTCCTTATCCATTTTTCCTTTTCCTTTCCTAATTGCTTATACACTTCTGTGGTTCACCCTCTAACACGATCTCACTTTTCTCTCACTTAGTCACTTAAGACATATGCACATGTAGGATTTATCCTCGTGTGACTCAAACTAGGGATCGATTGCCACGATGCGCAATGACACGACTCAAATGCACGCACCTATGTTTCGTGGTGTGCCGAATACATTACGTACTCACTGGCTCGATACCACCTAAATGTAACACCCTCTCCGTAAGACCCAACCCGATATCGTTGGTGATATCCGAGTCCGTGCCCGCAGAGTGGCGTACTACATCGATCGATTTAAAACTCGATATACATTTTTTTCTTTTGGAGCCATTAATTCAACGTTAGCGCAAGAAGAAACACAGATAAGTAAATAAAACCCGTGTTCAATCTAAACCGGTTTGATTACTACGGTCATCCGGTAATAATTTATAACCGGTCGATGCGCAAGAAACATTAAAACCACAATGGGTTCGGTAAAAATACAAAGCCTTGTTATACACGTTGATTGCGAACACAATTTACTAAGACACTAATGCGACGCGAACCGATCCGACCTGAATCCTTTACTTGCCTCGATGAGCATACTCCGTGTCAGCGGGGTATTCTTCAGACTGAAAAAATAGATGCAAATTTTGGGTGAGTTTTGCGAACTTCGGTGAGAAACCATCATCGATGGTTCACTAAATCACGACATTACGCACATGGCGTCTAAAGATAGTCTGATAATCATCAATTACGATGAAGCGATCAATAACAATGTCGGTAAAAGTAAACCATTCCACGAGAACACATGCCATCACGAGAGCGAGACACGAGCGGTCATTTGTGCGAATGCAATGCATATGTGACTCTTTCCGGTTATTCAAGATTGCGCCCAAGTGCTCGATCGGTGTTCGATGGGACGTCGAGGATTTCTCCCCGGGCTCGAGGCGGTCCAAGACAAATGTGAGAGCTCGAAGCTCTTTTCGGTAAAAATAGCAACTTGGGCACGTCCATTATCGATCATGCAATTATGCATGCGATGCGATATTCGATAAATGTCGGTGTTTGGCTATAAAGCCGGTGTATCGATAAATCAATGATATGGCTATAAAGCCCGGTATAGCAAGATTGATATTATGGCTATAAAGTCCAAAGATATCGATGTCGGTGTCATTGAAGACAAGTAAAATCAATAAACATACAATAGTCCACTCTTATACATGCCAGAAATCATACGGTTCATCATTGCATGTAATTCACGTAGAACATATAAGCAACCAGAAATTTGAGAAACCAACTAGGTTACTCACCTATTACTTCGAGCTAATGCGGAAGTCTCGTGACGTCGGTCAATCGGCGCTCAATTGGGCCTCTATATGAATCGAGAAAAATGCGAGTCACTAAATATGAAATTTATCGCATGTTGATGAGATATGAATGTTCATGAATTCCGGCCCTAATCCCTTTTTTCCATTATAAAATTCATCAAAATTTAGAAACCTATTGGCGGCGGACGGTGTGCAATTTGGACCTCTATAGGTCCCCGATTAAATAAAACAATGATTCACCGTTTACATTACCCGGCTACGTCAAATTCCGTCTAAAAATCCGAACCTCTCAGAAAATGAAATTAAATATTCAATGAATCCGATGCCTCAAGAATCAGGTCAATCGGACGTCGGACGGAAAAGAAATTGACAAAAGAAACCAAAATTCAAATTAAACAATTAATATATATATATATCTTTATTTCCTTCTCTTTTCTTATGGTCAAACCGAAAGTCAAACACCTATAACTCCTTGCACACAATTCAGAACATTACAAACCATATCTCGTTGGAAAGATCATAAAAACTCTACAAGTTTCAAGAAGACCATAAAATCAATTCCACCCCTAAGGGTGTCAAAACCCAATCAAAGATGCTGCCTAGTCCATATCTCTTAAAACAGAACAGTACATGGTAAATTTAGTAACTCTCAATCTGTTCTGTCAAAATAGCACAATAAATATGTTCATCAAGATCACAATGTTATCTATAACTTTTATGAACAACTCAAAGTCCAATTCCATTGCTAACTAGGTCAAATAATTCAATCAATGATGCTGTTCCTGAAATCACTCAATCTGAGCAGTAAATTTCTATCAAGCATAACTCCCTGTACATAAGTCAAAAAATCACTACCTTATATCCCTGAAAGATACAATCTCAAACTTCAAGTTTCATGAAGAACCCACATTCAAATTCAACCTCTAACAATTTCAAATCCGTTATGCAAGTTTCTGACCTGATCAGGAATTAACATCCTAATGCAGGTTCAGATTTGAAAATCCATAACTCCCACATCTGATCTCCAACAATTACATGCCATATACCATTTTCAATATAAATGTGTCCTCTACAACTCTCCAGTAGACCACTCAAGCCAATTCAATTCACAAAATTCTTAAAATTGCTACTAATCAGAATGTGCATCAAATCTGTCATTTCAACTAGGTTTAACTCAATGTACAAAATCAGTCAATAGTTAACAGTTCATAACTCCCAACGTACATATCGAAAAATTGCAAAATCAGTGGCATTGGAAAGCTAACAATACAGGCTTCAACTTTCATTTAGACCATTTCCACTAATTCCTTCTACATAAATCTAGAAAATCACCAAAGTTTCAGATCATCAATCTCGGTTACTGTTCATACTGCACCTATACATCACTTTCAAAGCAAGATTCAACACTCTTCTAATCAAAATTTGATAGTGCTCCTTCACAAAATTGTAGACAAATGTCTCAATTTTAAGTCAAAACAAGCCTCACCTCATTTGCTCAACCACAAAAGAGTTATGATCAAAACATTGAAATATGTACAAGTCACATTTTCCAGCTTTTATAACTAAACTACATCCTATCACTTCTATGCCATTTCTAAACCATTTCTCACTCATATCACTTCCCATTTCTACCATAACCAACTCATAACCTATTCTTGAACATAAATCCCTAAAATTCCAGCACACATACAATCCATCAAAGAAGTAATATACCCATCTAGTCAAAGTTCAACTTCATTCACTTGTTGCACAAGATGGTACAATCATGCATTTAACTACCATAAAATATAAGCTTACCTCTTTAGCTTCCAATCATTACTTCCTTCTTAACTACCCTTGCTAACCACTTCTTCTAACTCCAAGTAAATACATCATCATCAAGGCAAGGCAAGAACTTAATTGTATAGAAGAGAAAGCCATGAATTTGGGAGGAAGGATGAGTGAGAGGATGAAATCAATGGAGAAGAGGAAGTATGTGGGTTTCGTATAAAGCAAGACCAAGCCTTTTGTTGCTTCCTAAATGGAAGTGTCGTGAAGATGAATGAAAAACAAGCATTAAATATGCCAAAGTGAGTCATCATGCCACTTGGCATGTAAAGAGAGGAAAAAGACTAAAGTCCTTTTAATAAATTTGAAATAAATTGAAAGGAATCCTAACAAATGACATTTCTTGATCATTCAATGCCAATGGTCCTAATTACAGTCCAAACATCATTTACCCAATATTCCAGTGCCATTTAACAGAAATTTTCAATCTAGAAAATCGTAGGTTCATCGATTGGCGATTTTTTTTCCGGTCAGAATTTCCCAGAATCATTTTTTAAAATTACGAAATTGCCCAAAATTGTAAAACATATAACAGTCCACTCCCAATAATTTTTCAAACACGAAAACCACATTTTCCACAACAAAAACACATTTAGGCCATTTACCGAGCGATTTTGCTTGGTCAGAAAATTTTCTCCAAAAATTTCAGAAAATTCCTATAATTCAGTAAAATAGAAAACAATTTATGGTGCACTAAGAATAATTTTTCAAACCCATTAACCACGTTAATCCCAATAAAATTGTCTTAGGCACGCAAACCGAATGTCATGTATGTATGTACGGTAATTTCATGTGCACAAATTCACCGCACCAAGATGCATGGACACTACTCATACATCCCAATTAATCTTATCTTATGCCAATTTTACTATTTTACCCTTCCAGTGGGGGTGGGATGTTGATTCCCCTCCTTATAAAAATTTCGTCCTCGAAATTTTAGGTCAATAGTTCAATATGACAAGTATTCCTATGTTCCTACATGTCCCATACACTTTTCCCTCAATAATTCATTTTCCGAAAAGTCACAAGAATCATACTTAGTAAATTATTGGTCACTTATTTGACTAACTCATTATCACTCTCGACAATCGACGGACTCTCTACAAGGTGTCAATTGGCGATCTCATTTTATTAGCTATCTCACTTGCCATTTTAGAGTAGTCATTACCTTTAGTTCCAATACTATGACTTAGTTCATTATTTAGAACTGTTCACTAATCATCACGTTTATCCATCCAATATCTTTTCCCCAATAACATATCTGTTAAGTCGTATTCCATGGTGTACATCCTTTCAAGGTGATACTTACCATTGAATCTTAGTTCAATTACAACTTTCCTTAGACAATTCACTATTCTATTGTGTTCACGCACTCTATTCGAATATGTACTTTACTCTATTTCATTTGTCCGATCCTAATCCACTTTAGCTAAACCATCTTCGTTCTCTATGTCACTTTCCTTTGTTTCACTCAACACAATCTCAAATTCATTTTGGGTCTTTGACTTCCATTAGTAATCGATAAAGTGTAACAATGTATCCTTACAAGACATCGTAACTCTATAAGCACTTGAATCGATAATCACTTCATTCTATACCGTAGTAACTCAATTTCACTCTTCACAAGATATTCTTACTAGAATGTCTAGCTTCGATTGTTCACTTTCTTGTTTATCAATTTCTTTGTTCAATCCTCGATATATGCTTATTCTTAGAATCATTCAATACCATTCTCCGATTACACTTGAATCTTGATTCGTGGATGGGAATCACCAGTTTGATTCTGAACTATTGACCTTTCTTACCCTATTCGGTATCACTAAATCGACAACCTCAATTTTCCGTAAACACTTCACAATTACCATAATCTACTTGACATTCTTTGAAAATACTAATATTTGTAATTGATCATTCATTGCAGCCTATCTGCTCACTATTTGAGTCTAGTAGCCGTAATTGTGCATTCATTACGTAATTGTCGGTATTTATGCTGTCTCTTTCCTCAAATTAACACCTTGTATATCCTTATAGGAATCTACGGTCTCTCAAGGCTTTCAATCGCGATCCGACACCCATACCATTTATCACAGTCAATTCAATTTATCTACTACCGTTTGAACATTATGTTTGATCAAAGACACATTGTCCACTCTCCAAAGGTATGCTTATCCTCGGTATCAAATTTCCTCAATTATTCAAATAGTTCGTTTTACTTTTCATTGTTCAACTTTGTCAAACACATTCCGTCAATAAACATAGTCACTACCATTTGCTTACCTCACATCACTCCCTATTAGGGTCTTATTGACTTTACCATACATCATTGTACTTGTTCGATGAGTCCACCATTAATCTATTTGTAATCCCATTATACATCACGTCATTGTCGGTTCCCTTTAGACTTCTTGTCTCTACTCATTTTCTCTTTTCAATTGATTTCCGGTCAATCACATATATCAATACCTAGTCATCCGTTCTTGGACTTCCATAAATTCCACTTCATTTGAATATTTCACTTCTCGATTCAGACTATTTTATTCTTAGTTTCAAATCAAGATTTTCCCCAACAATTTGTATCACTCATAGAGATCTATTCACTTTTCATTGCAATAGGATCACCTCAAATTAACATTCCATTCATGTCGTTGGATACTTTACATTTCCGTACACAATCTGATAACTTCGGTAGTATTAGCTATGACTCAATTTCACTTTTAATTTTGTCCATACTTCTTTCCATTTGACCATTAGTTTTGTTGCCATCTTTATACTGTTCACGAAAGTCTCATCAATCACTTATTATCCCTAATTATTTTTCAATCATTCTTCACTATACGTACTATCTCTCAATCAGAACAATTTTATGCCATAATTTAAAAGATCAGAACATTCCTTACACTAAGGTTTCTTGTGACAGTCACATAAACACTTTCTTTCACACTTATTCAGTAATCTATACCTTAGCATTTTATCCGGAAACCAATTAGTAACCTATAAAATTCAGTCTTCCATAAAATTGCTAATTCTCAAATAAATAACTAATACCATAATCATTTCTCATTTCCTCTCATAAAGGTACATTCAGTCCTCCTATGTTTTACTTTAACCCAGTAGAAACTTTACATTTATAACCATTCTAATCATTCACCGATCATCCCCTCTGTGCTTTCTATGTATCATTCGCTTACGTTTCATTAATCATGATCAACTTTACTGTCCGATAGATACTCCCAACGGTAAATCGACTTAAATGTGACAACTCTTTTCATATCATATATCACTATCATTGTCTCATTTTCCACGTATCATTGAACTATATGTCTCATCATTTTATTTCCATATCCATCACGTGCAAGCTTGGCCTTGTAAGGTCATAACAGCTTGACTTATACACTGTCATCTCCTTATTACTTCGTATTTCTTTCTTTATTTTCCTCAAACAATCTATGATAAGGTATTCACAGTCCCCAATACACGACAAAATCGGTGATATAACTCCACCGTATCTCCATCCATTTATCTATTTGCCCATCCACTTATCATTTATGTGTCCAAATCACATATTCAATCAATCCGAAATTTCCGATATCAATCGGTAGAAATTGTCGATCATCTTTTCCCTTATGATCTTATTAGATCGATTTTCAAACTCTTAACACCAAATTCGCATAACCATTTCAGTCTCAAACTTATGCGCTCATAATCATATCCATTTCACGAGTTCATTTCGGTTTATCGTACATTTTTTACCTTTTACCTTTTCTTACTCGATTAAGCACTAGATACTTTGCTCTTCAGCTTCTTTCGGTTCTAGTAGACCGTGCGGTACAATATTGATCCTATCACAATCCCCTATCCTCATCTACCAATGATATCTATCGATGTTGAACACAAATCGTTGAATCCATATCCGCCCATCGGATCATCTACATTTTCCTCGGTTTCAATGTTTCCCATTTCCTCCATGAGCGATCGTAACTCTAATTACTTCATCATCCCGGACTTTTAATCACACTTAGGCCTACTATAACCAGTATGCTTCTCATAACTCCAGTGGACCCCTCCAAGTCCTAGACATATATCATTTTTTTTTCACCATAATATTGCCAGTTTAATCCGGGAATTCATTAATATCACTTCTTTCCTTAATCGGTCTAGGCCAACACAGTCATTCTAACCACAGTACAATATCAATCTCCTTATCCATTTTTCCTTTTTCCTTTCCTAATTGCTTATACACTTCCAGGGTTCACCCTCTAACACAGTCTCACTTTTTCTCTCACTTAGTCACTTAAGACATATGCACATGTAGGATTTATCCTCGTGTGACTCAAACTAGGGATCAGTTGCCACGGTCTGCAATGACACGACTCAAATGCACGCACCCTATGTTTCAGACTGTGCCCAGATACATTACGTACTACTGGGCTCTGATACCACCTAAATGTAACACCCCACTCCCGTAAGACCCGAACCCGATATCGTTGGTGATATCCGAGTCCGTGCCCCGCGAGAGTGGCGTACTACATCAGTCGATTTAAAACTCAGTATACATTTTTTTTTCTTTTTGGAGCCATTAATTCAACGTTAGCGCGGCAAACACAGTAAGTAAATAAAACCGTGTTCAATCTAAACCATTTAGATTACTACGGTCATCCAAGTAATAATTTATAACCCGATCAATGCAAGAAACATTAAAACCACAATGGGTTGGTAAAAATACAAAGCCTTGTTATACGGTGATTGCGAACACAATTTACTAAGACACTAATGCAGACGCGAATCGATCCCGACGAATCCTTTACTTGCCTCAGTGAGACATACTCCGTGTCAACCGGTATTCTTCAGACTGAAAAAATAGATGCAAATTTTGGGTGAGTTTTGCGAACTCGGTGAAACCATCATCGATGGTTCACTCAAATCATGCATTACGCGCATGGCGTCTAGATAGTACAAGAATCATCAATTACCGATGGCGATCAATAACAATGTCCAGTAAAAGTAAACCATTCACAGTAACACATGCCATCACGAGAGCAGTACACAGAACAGTCATTTGTGCGAATGCAATGCATATGTGACTCTTTCCGGTTATTCATGTTGTGCCCAAGTGCTCGATCGGTGTTCGATGGGGACGCGTCGTCGATTTCTCCCTCGGGCTCGAGGCCGGTCGATCTGATGTGAGAGCTCAAGCTCTTTTCAAGTAAAATATAGCTTGGGGCACGTCCATTATCCGATCATGCAATTATGCATGCGATGCGAGATTCAAGAATGTACAGTGTTTGGCTATAAAGCCCAGTGTATCAGTAAATCAATGATATGGCTATAAAGCCCAGTATAGCAGTATTCAGTATTATGGCTATAAAGTCCAAAGATATCAAGATCGGTGTCATTGATGCAAGAAAATCAAGTAAACATACAATAGTCCACTCTTATACATGCCAGAAATCATACAGTTCATCATTGCATGTAATTCACGTAGAACATATAAGCAACCAGAAATTTGAGAAACCAACTAGGTTACTCACCTATTACTTCCGAGCTAATGCCGGGAAGTCTCTGTGACGTCGGTCAATCGACGCTCCAATTGGGCCTCTATATGAATCGAGAAAAATGCGAGTCACTAAATATGAAATTTATCGCATGTTGATGAGATATGAATGTTCATGAATTCCCGGCCCTAATCCCCTTTTTTTCCATTATAAAAATTCATCAAAAATTTAGAAACCTATTGGCGCTGACGGTGTGCAATTCGGACCTCTATAGGTCCCCAATTAAATAAAACAGTGATTCACCGTTTCGCTACCCGGGGCTACGTCAAATTCCGCCTAAAATCCGAACCTCTCAGAAAATGAAATTAAATATTCAATGAATCCGATGCCTCAAGAATCAGGTCAATCGGACGTCGGACGGAAAAGAAATTGACAAAAGAAACCAAAATTCAAATTAAACAATTAATATATATATATATCTTTATTTCCTTCTCTTTTTCTTATGGTCAAACCGAAAGTCAAACACCTATAACTCCTTGCACACAATTCAGAACATTACAAACCATATCTCGTTGGAAAGATCATAAAAACTCTACAAGTTTCAAGAAGACCATAAAATCAATTCCACCCCTAAGGGTGTCAAAACCCAATCAAAGATGCTGCCTAGTCCATATCTCTTAAAACAGAACAGTACATGGTAAATTTAGTAACTCTCAATCTGTTCTGTCAAAATAGCACAATAAATATGTTCATCAAGATCACAATGTTATCTATAACTTTTATGAACAACTCAAAGTCCAATTCCATTGCTAACTAGGTCAAATAATTCAATCAATGATGCTGTTCCTGAAATCACTCAATCTGAGCAGTAAATTTCTATCAAGCATAACTCCCTGTACATAAGTCAAAAAAATCACTACCTTATATCCCTGAAAAGATACAATCTCAAACTTCAAGTTTCATGAAGAACCCACATTCAAATTCAACCTCTAACAATTTCAAATCCGTTATGCAAGTTTCTGACCTGATCAGGAATTAACATCCTAATGCAGGTTCAGATTTGAAAATCCATAACTCCCACATCTGATCTCCAACAATTACATGCCATATACCATTTTCAATATAAATGTGTCCTCTACAACTCTCCAGTAGACCACTCAAGCCAATTCAATTCACAAAAATTCTTAAAATTGCTACTAATCAGAATGTGCATCAAATCTGTCATTTCAACTAGGTTTAACTCAATGTACAAAATCAGTCAATAGTTAACAGTTCATAACTCCCAACGTACATATCGAAAAATTGCAAAATCAGTGGCATTGGAAAGCTAACAATACAGGCTTCAACTTTCATTTAGACCATTTCCACTAATTCCTTCTACATAAATCTAGAAAAATCACCAAAGTTTCAGATCATCAATCTCGGTTACTGTTCATACTGCACCTATACATCACTTTCAAAGCAAGATTCAACACTCTTCTAATCAAAATTTGATAGTGCTCCCTTCACAAAAATTGTAGACAAATGTCTCAATTTTAAGTCAAAACAAGCCTCACCTCATTTGCTCAACCACAAAAAGAGTTATGATCAAAACATTGAAATATGTACAAGTCACATTTTCCAGCTTTTATAACTAAACTACATCCTATCACTTCTATGCCATTTCTAAACCATTTCTCACTCATATCACTTCCCATTTCTACCATAACCAACTCATAACCTATTCTTGAACATAAATCCCTAAAATTCCAGCACACATACAATCCATCAAAGAAGTAATATACCCATCTAGTCAAAGTTCAACTTCATTCACTTGTTGCACAAGATGGTACAATCATGCATTTAACTACCATAAAATATAAGCTTACCTCTTTAGCTTCCAATCATTACTTCCTTCTTAACTACCCTTGCTAACCACTTCTTCTAACTCCAAGTAAATACATCATCATCAAGGCAAGGCAAGAACTTAATTGTATAGAAGAGAAAGCCATGAATTTGGGAGGAAGGATGAGTGAGAGGATGAAATCAATGGAGAAGAGGAAGTATGTGGGTTTCGTATAAAGCAAGACCAAGCCTTTTGTTGCTTCCTAAATGGAAGTGTCGTGAAGATGAATGAAAAAACAAGCATTAAATATGCCAAAGTGAGTCATCATGCCACTTGGCATGTAAAGAGAGGAAAAAGACTAAAGTCCTTTTAATAAATTTGAAATAAATTGAAAGGAATCCTAACAAATGACATTTCTTGATCATTCAATGCCAATGGTCCTAATTACAGTCCAAACATCATTTACCCAATATTCCAGTGCCATTTAACAGAAATTTTCAATACCGAAAATCGACCGGTTCGTCAATTGGCGATTTTTTTTTCCGGTCCGAGAATTTCCCCGAATCATTTTTTTAAAATTACGAAATTGCCCAAAATTGTAAAACATATAACAGTCCACTCCCAATAATTTTTCAAACACGAAACCACATTTTCCACAACAAAAACACATTTAGGCCATTTACCGACGATTTTGCGATTCCAAAATTTTCTCCGAAAAATTTCAGAAAAATTCCTATAATTCCAGTAAAATAGAAAACAATTTATGGTGCACTAAGAATAATTTTTCAAACCCATTAACCACGTTAATCCCAATAAAATTGTCTTAGGCACATAAACCGGAATGTCATGTATGCATGTCGGTAATTTCATGTGCACAAATTCACCTGTACCAAAGTATGCATGGACACTACTCATACATCCCAATTAATCTTATCTTATGCCAATTTTACTATTTTACCCTTCCAGTAGGGGGTGGGATGTTACACCGGAAGCTCATAGCTGGGATATTGTTAATTTCAACCAGTCAATCCATTGTCAATATCATTCATATATGCCACATATAACAAGGTAGGTACTCAATATCATTAATTGTTATACGAGGATCCTGCGAAAATTCGCAACATTCTATCACATAATCATCCCCTCTTTACACATAAGAGAGCCCCTGCGTGTGAAAATACACTTCTATATTCGACAAGTAAAGTCAACTCACAACCGATCTCTAAACTACATGTCCATACTTTGCATTGTCAACAACTCATGTTACTTATCAAGAATTAAACATTAAACTCAAATCAATTCATAACCATACAAAATTTTCTTATTACGTCAAATTATATTAAAAAATATATATGCTTAAAGTTACCACAATTGAAGTAAAAGTATAGTTGTCATTTTAATACCTGCGTAGGCTTCTCTTCACGTTCCTCGAAAGTATAAATACCAGGGACAATAGAGTTCTTAAAACCAACAAAATCAAATTGTGTCTTATCATATTGAGGGGTCCTAGCATTTGTCACAGAAGTTCATATGATTGATTCAAATGAAGGAGGAATAAGGCAATTATAAAATAAGTAGTAGTGAATTTGCTCAACTCGATTACTAAAGACATAATTGGTTATCATAATATATTATTTAGATAGCATCTAATAAGCCACTTTTCATTAAGAATTTAAGGTTATTCATCCTTCATGACTTCTTTGAGTCCATTTAACCGGTAGTAAAGCTTATAATTTCTTGTCATGTGGCCTCTTTTTATTTTCATTCTCATATAGCCTATCAATATTTTCTTAATTGTCCTATTTTTATATTATTAGGTATTATTACTTTTGTCCACTCTAATACTAGTTTTGTTCTAGTTCTCATCCTCTATAAACTTCATCAAAGGTAGACACTTGTCTCCTTAGTAAGTATGGTTCCTATTATGTTGTCTTTTACCAACTTTACCATTTTTTTTTACCATCTTTAAATTAGAATTAACATCCAATTTCTTACACAAAGTTTTTACACATATTGCTATCTATTAAAAGACTTCAAAATCTCTTTGATTGGACATTTGTAGAGAAAATTATAATGAATTCCATGTTTTCTACTTAAAATCATCACCTATAAGACAATAAACTAAACATATGAAATCATCATATAATCCATATAAAACATGATTCAAAAGTGTTAAATACTAAGTAATTTAACCTAAATATTAAAATATAAAATTATCAATGATCATTATGTTTCTTTATCTAGTTAGTATAAATATGTAGAGCACATTTTTATACTTCACAGATGCACATAATGTCTTTCAAATATTCGACCATCTTTTTTTAATTTAAACAACTTATTTAAATTAGGTATATATTACACATTAATATGAAGCAAACAATAAAAGTAAGCAATTATGAGATAATGAACATAATAAATAGTCTAATTACATTATCAAGATCTTTCACAAGAATATCAAAGAATGAAGCAAGAATAAAATTAATTAATTACACATTTTATCACTAATGAAGATTAATTATTACCATTACTCGTGCATAAATTTCTCATAGTTTTCACATTTTATTATTATCTACAAGATTAGAAAACATTTTATCATTTTTATTATGGTCGGCAGTCATATGCACATAAGATGGTTTATTCACCATTGAGACTTATATGCCACTTTCAAATTTTAGTTTATTTATTGCTCTAAAAGAACTTTTTGAATTA
Source organism: Erythroxylum novogranatense (assembly GCA_029891385.1). NCBI lineage: Eukaryota > Viridiplantae > Streptophyta > Magnoliopsida > Malpighiales > Erythroxylaceae > Erythroxylum > Erythroxylum novogranatense. The sequence goes on from CM057228.1 coordinate 134,029,610, forward strand.
TTAGTAGAAAGAGATTTCACTAACGGAAAGCTCTCAATGCTTTTCAATATCCTTTTCATTTATAAACATTTTCCAAATATTTGTTCTATAAAGATCCACCAACTAGAAACTTGCTTGTTCTTTTTAACATGCTAACATATATCTAACCCTTTAACAATTTTAAGCAAAGAAATTCGCTCATTCTCAATCCAAGCCCTCTAAGGGTATCCTGTGTACATATGAAGTCCATTATTTTATTAATACTCTAGACCCATCACATATCAAAGGAATTCACACTACATACTTTTCAGTTTACTTTATAAATTGCTATGAATCTCATTCCTAATTCAAATTTTAAGTTCATTCTTTTCCTTCATACTAGTTCGATGCTTTCCTCTTTATTACTTTCAAATGTAAGCATATCATCTTTATAATCTTCATACTCACTTTGAACACTCATATAATGATATGGTTTGTTTCTTATACTTGATGATCTACTAAATTTATCATTGGCTACTTTCTACTTGCATATATACATTTCCTAGAACTCTTTGTGTGTTTGCATAATATGAAATCTTCCTTTTAGACATAAGTTATCGAATGTTCTCCTAGGATACTTAAATGTCCTATGATTATATGTATGATGCCTACTATGAACGAAAGCTTGATGTATAATTTTTTAGGCTTAAAAGGGTGTGAGCAGGTTTGTATAGTATCTTATAAATTATGCCTATTCTTTCCTTGATATTAGTAAATTTTATGCCTAGGTTTTGAGCCATTTATAAAAGCACAATGCTTCGATGTGGATTCTCCATACTATTTTGTCACATTAGCAATGGTTATTCACTATACAAATATTTTCCCTTGATAAATGTGGTTTTGAAATTGCCTTCATTTCCATAGTTATATCCTATTCCATACAACTCCTAATGCATTTCATCGAACACCTTGAGGTTAAAACCATCTCAACCCTATCTACACACAAAACATTCACACAAGACCAATCAAACCTAAATAAACAAATGAAATGCATTAAATCAGTCCAAAACCACATCACAAAAAACGCAACCCACGCCACCCACGATTTACCTTCGGATCCACCAGAGGAGAGAGGAAGCACCAGGTCATCAGAGAAGACGGAAGCGGCAGGTCGCCGGAGACGGGGTAGGCTGGTCGGGCGTTCATGCAGACTCAACTTCGCCGGAGGAGAGGAGAGATAGAGAAGATGAGAGTCGGGGAAAGGAGAGAAGAGGGAGGGCCGCAGTGGATTTAAGTTTATTTTGGTGACGGAATGATTCATCAGTATAATTAAAAAAACCGTCGCAGCATTAAGCTTCCTAACCTAGTTTCCTGACGCCGTTTTGAAATATACTGACGACTTATTTCCGTCGGTGCAAATACTCTCGCCGACAAGTTTGCCGATTGAAATTTAATTCCGTCTCTATCTACAGACGGTACTGTATTCATCGGCATATTTCCGTCGCTATAAGTCCCCACGAATTTTTCCCTCCATAGTTGGCAACGGATTTCTTAACCGTCGCAACTTTTCTTTCTTTCACCGACGGATTAGTGAGTCCCGTCGCAAATCACATACGATTAACTTTCAGACGATATATTTCTGTCGCTATTTAACAATTTCCTTGTAGTGTTACTTGTGTGTCTATGAATTATCTCACTATGACGGTTGTATAACAAAGTTATCTCATGTAGGAATTACTATGTTTTTTATGTTCTATATTTTGAGTAGTTCAATTTGATAGTTATTGGATATAGTATGAATTATATAGAGATAGTTGAGTGAATCAATAAAGAATTTGTTGTCCTAAAGTAATTAGGGATAATGTTACGTTATTCTTGATTAGTAACGATTTTGGGAATCTCTGACTATAGTAAATTGAAAATTGAAAAACTTGTTTTCAAAAATCAATTATAAATTATTTACTAATTAGCAAGAACGAACATGATTAGATTATTTAGAGTAGACACGAATTCCATAATCTAATTCCAATTGAAACATTCGATGTCGAAAGGACTAATGTATACTTCATATCCATGCATAGATAGGTTAAGTCAAATTACTATGACATTTCTAATATTTGAATAGCCACGACATATTGCTAGATGTCAATCATGATCTGTGATTATAAATTGTTTAATTAGGGAAGTAAAGATAAATTAAAAGGAGTTTTAATTTATCTAATTCTAATTATGAATTATAATTATAAATTATAATCATAACCAACATTTTAGGAACCTAATGGGTCATATATAAAAGATCTATAAAGGAAAAGTGAAATTTGAATTAAGTTGGACTTAATTGATAAGTTTTAAAACTTTAAGGATTAATATGTGATATTTGATCTTATAATGACTAATTCATAATTATGACTAAAGTTTGACTTTAGTTGTAATTTTTGATCAAATCCATTAAAAAATTTAGAGCTATACTTATTACATTTTTCTCTCAATTTAGATTTGAGTTTTTCTAAATAAATCTATAGATACTACTAGAAGTTGGACAATTAAACAGTATGCGGATTGAAATATTCAAGGCCAAAAGGAAATTACATCATGAAATCAAGACAGTTTAATATAATTTTATTAATTTCTTGTTTTATGTTTTAAATTCAATTTTATTAATATTGATTATGTGGAAAGTTTTAAATTCATTAGATACGACCTTACGATTATTTTCCAACAGACTAGTCAAAATGATTGATGTCTGATTCACATGGCCTCCGTGCCAGAATCACGTGCCTTTGCTGTGTCCTTATGTGCACGTGAGACTTGCCGGAAAGAGTCCATGATAATGACTACCTGCCTTGGTATACCTAACTTTCATGTTTGGTCTCGCCTCTATGGTTCAGCGAAGATTAGACTCTTGTCATCAGTACCGTCCCTTCTTGGCTGCCCATCAAGATCAAGGGTAACAAATTACACACCAAATTCCTCATTTTCTTCATGTTTTCCATTTCTATGCATATTTCTGTGAGTTTTTTCAGTGCACTTTAGTTATGGTTTGCGATGAACCAAAAGTGAAATATTCCTTCCCAAGACTTAATGCCCATTATACTATTTTAAGTCTTAGTTCAAATTCGTGTCATATATATTAAGGGACCATTTCATCACAATAGTTTAAACTGTTGTGTGAGATCAACTCAATTAGTTTTGTATATTATTTAATATACCTCCTCAAGTGAAAGCCCTTTGAGTTTAAAACTTGCACAGATCTATTTTACCTCGCTTAATTTAATTAGAATAAGTAGGTGGTAGGATTGAACTCACTAATCGTTTTTGGTAGTAGAAGTTTTGATATCATATTAAGGGATCATTTTATCACAATAGTTTAAGCTATTGTGTGAAGTCAACTCAATTAATTTTATATATTCTCTAACATCATATGCTAAATTGTCAATTCATTCATGTATCATCCCCAAATTGACGTTAGACAAGATAGAAAGCCTACCTACTAAAAACAAGCATTAAAATCATGCTGTTTATATCAGTTTCCACGTGACAATATAGAAAGCCTACCTACTAAAAACAAGCATTAAAATCATGTTACTTATATTAGTTTCCATTAAATACAAGAACAACAACACTAACACCGAATATTAACAATACTAATTTTGAGTATTGAGACGTAAGATCTGAAGAGACTCAGCAATATATAATCTTATTTTTAACTAGCAGAGATATTGTATTTAAAATCAGTTTCTATTAAATATGAGTAATAAATTGCAAAATTTGAATAAACAATTTAATTAAACAAATTAAAATTAAATAAAAAATTAAAACCAAATAATATTAAAAACACTTGAGGGCTCCAAACACGAGTTGGTCAATCATCTGAGGGACTTTAATTATATATTGAACTTAAGACAAAATGGTCGGTATTTAGCTCACCGAAGTTGATTCCGAATTCACTGGCAATTTGCATCATTTTTAGTTCCATTTAAACATGTCAGTATTACATAGAATGTTCTGATCGTGGATTTGGTTTTTCTAAGGTATTTCTAATCAACAATGCTATAGACTTCCGAAGGTGATGACCGCTTTGTAGTACGTAGCTTCTGGCATTTGATACTTTTCTTGGTTCCCATGTAAAGGATCGAAGCAGAATTAAGTATAAAAAGAAAGAAGAAATGAAATTATCCATAAAAAGACTTTAGAACACGCTTGTACAAAAGTATGCATACACTCTACCGAAAGACACCAAAATAACCCCAAAACCAAAAGATCGTCACCGATCAGAAAGGATTCCAAAATTATTGAGAGGAAAAGTGAAAAGTGAACGTAAGAAAAGAGGCTAAAAAACCAAGACTGATTCCTTACTTGATGCTTCCCCCCTTGCAAATGATAAAAAAAACTAACATCTTACTAATGCAGTGTTATGCGGTACAAAATTTCTTGTTTGTTTGATAGATGAGTTCTACGGCGACAATCGGAGATTCCTGAAGTATATGCAAACTTGGTCTGGTCTGGATAAAACAGCTAGAGAGGTTAACCTATTAATACACCGATTCTCTTCGCGATATATATATTGAAATTGTACCTTCTAAGCTCGGCGGATTAAATTATGGATACTTTTTACAAAAAAATTATCGTCAGACAAAATTATATTGGAAGAAGAGAAAATGTTAATAATTTCTAGTGAATTCACTTCTACGACAACTCGTTTATATCTAAGCGTTTATGCCGGTGTAAGTTTCGAGTTGACTTCTCAAAGTTCAACAGTTAAAGGCAAGTTTCTTTCAATGTGCTGTAGAATTTGTTAATCACTTGATTAAAAAAAGAAAAAAAGAAAGTATTGAAAGAAAAATATTTTTCAATTCATCTTTTTATGTATCATTCGAATGATGAGTGTTACACAATTATAAAATAATTTTAATTTATCTTCATTATGAAATAAAAGTATTAATATCAATTAAATATTTACATTAGTAGAATTTAACTATTTTTATATTTATTTTAAGTTATCATTTCGTATGATTTATAACTATTGATTTTAAAAAATTATAAAAGATATGAATCTTACAAGTTTAATGGATAAAAATCTTTGTAATACAATTAATCCCGAGCCTGAGTAGAACTCTTGTCTTCATGACCCGATAAGCAACAAAAACATGTATTCCATTTTAGGCTAAAAGTGCATCTTGAGCCTTAATATCTTGAAAATAGATCCCAACATTTTGAAACTTTTAAATTAAACCTTAACATTTTAAACTATTTAAAACAAACTTTAAATAGATAGAAATTTTAAATTTTCATCAACTAAATACGACGATAATAATGCCACATAATGAATCCATTTACTATGAAAATCATGTATACTTTTACCATACTTCAGACTAATGTTCATCTAGATCATATAATAGTAGATTTTATTGTTAGTTCAGAAGTAAAACATAACAGTGAATTTCATATAATAGTATATTTTATTGTTGGTTCAGAAGTAAAACTAACAGTGAATTGCAATGTCACGTAACTCTGAGACTCATTTTAATTAATTAAAAATTAATTATATAATACTTGAAGAGTTAATTTTATTAAATTTCCCATCAATTTAGAATGTATTTTGAACATTTTGAAAATGTTAATGTTCAAGTTATAATTCATTGTATATGTTAAGGTTCAAATTACATTTTGGCTATTACTTATATCATTAAATTATATATATTATTAAAGTGGATCAAATTTTACTAAAGAAATCTACACATGTCAATGTTTAATTGGTCAATACATAGAATCTTCTAAATCTCAGGGTCTCAAAAAAGCTATGATAGATGGCTCGTAATATGTTGGCAAAATCCAAAAAGCGAAGCTTCGAGAGTAGAGACTAGAGATACTCCTGCTAAGCCCTAGGGCTCAATATAGTTTGGGCCTAATAAAACAATCACATTTATTAGTCTGGGCCTAATAGGGTTCAATCTGTACATATCCACTACAAATTAACTCAAATCATTTAATTTAACAAGTTAAATTCCAAAATTTTAAAAATTTTAATTTTAAGATTAACTCAGATTTGAATTTAAAAATGTAAAGGTTACAATTGAGTTACATTAAAAATATAATTCTATTTAATATTTATAAATAATTTATATTTATTTTGATTAATAATATCGTCAAACATGTATTTTAAATTAATTAATATTTGTATTAAATAGTTTAATTTTGATTTTATTCAAATCATAAGTTTTATAGTTAGTTATTTGATTAATTTTGTTATGAACTACAAGTAATATATTGAATTTATCATTATATAATATTATATTTTATTTCAAAGTAATTTTATTTATTAAACTATGAACTTACAAGTCAGGTTAAAATTTATAATTTTATAATAGATTAAATTTGAGCTTTGAAAGTAAAATCTATTTTGACATTAATAATTATTAAATGACAACCTTAGTCTATAAATAAAACTATCATATTTTTAGGAGATGGTTACAATAATTAGAGGGGCAATCTCATGATCAATTCCTTAATTCTTATTTTCATGTGTCGCTCTGTGCCTACCTCTATCTATTCATCAATTAATAGGAACAACATAGGCACTCGTTATAGAGTTTTAATATTTCAAATATTATTATTACGCCTAATCTGAAGTCCCATAATAAAGTAGAATCTGAAAATTTTTGATAATATCTGATCTTACTTTTACATAAAATCTGAAAATTTTGATAATATCTGATCTTACTTTTACATAGTTAAAAAATTGTTTCAAATATATATATTTAAAATTTATAGTTTTCTAAAAATTTCGTGTCAAAAGCATTATAAGCATCTTCCAAGGAGAACCTTATCCCAAAGTATGCGTGATTGGGTTTGGCATATTCTTATGTTGAAATAACAACAGCCATTCGAGTAAATTATCAATAACATAAAATTCGACTTGAATGGTAAAAATTTTAAGCAGCCAATTTTAAATTAATTCCTTATTTTTATTCAATTTATTTTAATAATTTATTTTAATAAAATTGATCAATTTATATATAAATTGGTACGTTTTATTAAATTAATAAATTTTATAAGCTAAAATAAATTAATTATCTAATAATCTCTTAAAATTATTCGTTTACAAAAATAATAACTTTTGATCATATTTTAAAACTTTTAGTTTTATTTAACTTTTAATCAAAATTTTAATAATCTAATATTAGTTAAAATTTTAAACTTTTCATGTTATTATTTTAATTTTCACCTATTTTTAAAATATCGGCAATTATTTACCGATCCTAATGCATAGTTAAGAATAACAAAATTGGCTTTGGTTTGAAATTAAAAAATAGATAAATTTAAAATATATTCAGTTAAATTTAATTCAAGTTTAATTAAGCTTCAAACTGTTAAACTTTAATCATTAAAATATCCAATTTTGATTACAAAATTTTAAACTGATCTCAAGCCCGATTTCTTGTTTTATCATTTGGTGTTAGTGATTCAACACTCTCATCTTTTAATCAAAGATCTTGAGTTCGAGTCCTGAAAATAGAAAAATCTGTTTAGCTAATACTTTATCTCTTGCGAATTGATCCGGTGCGAACGAAGATTAGTCTAAAAATGAATAATTTAAAGGTACTTTTTTATAAGTTAAGACCTCCTAAAATACGTGGTGGGCTTACCCAAAAAAAACTTATGCTGATGTTCTGACGTCCTCCCAACGCACCATTTATCCTTAATAGAGAGAAAATCATTGCCTGCACCTACCACATTATACTTTGACATTGACTGTAACAGGAATACAATGGCAACATCATGTGCTTAGAGGCAACGCGCAGAAGAAACTTCAAAGTGGATGGCTTGGAGGTTTGAACAATGAAGAAGCCTTGACTTGCACGCCGACCCTTCGTTTGGATTGGATTGGAGGTTGCTTACAATATGGGAAGTTTTGACCCCTAATTTGTGCTCTATGGTCTTTAAAAAGATGAAGGAAAATGCATATTTCGTATATTCTTTTATATACTGTTTAAAATAAAAATAAAAGTTTAAAATGAAATAAATTTAAACTCAAATTCGATATTATTAATTTTTTCTTTTTTAAGATTGAAGCCTTTTCATTTACTTATACTTAAACTATGTTTGAATTGAGTTTGAGCAAGTCTTTTAAATTTAAGATTCAATTTTTTATTAAATTCAATCTTAAATTAAAACTTAATTTAATGAAACTTTAACCTTTAATTTTAAATTATATTAAATGCTTGTTTAGATGAGCTTATATCAATAAATCTTTTGTTATTAAAGCTTTTCGAGAAGAAATTTTTAAGAAATCAGTTGATTATTTGATTGTCAATTAAAAATAGTTTTTAAAAAGAGTTTTATACAATAGATTATTTGGAAACATAAAATAAAAACACTTTTATTAATTTTAGTTATATTTTATTTTGTAATAAAATTTATTTATGCATATAAATAATATTTAAAGTATATTAAACAATATGCAAAGTAGAATATATTAATTATTATATAATTTTAAACCATATAAAAATAAATGAAAATATATGTAACTAAATATTTAATATAGATTATAACATAAGTGAACTAATATCGAAAATAAATATTAAAATATATGAAAAGGTCAAATAATATTATATAAATCCCAAAATAAAAATCCAAGTTGAGTAAATAGTTAAATACATAATAAACGAGAAGATGAATTTGTAGGTATTGTGAGAATTATGTAAAACATAAAGATAAAATGGATTAAAAATAGGCCATTAATTGATCTAAAAATCTATCTAAAAAGTGTTTTTTAGAAACTTCAAATTTAAGTTTCTAAAAATCTGTATTCTAGTTGCAAAAAATTATATTTACTAAAAAATTCCTTTTAATTCTACAATCAAATTTTATTATTTAAAAAAATTTACGATGAAAAATTACTTATTACCTTAAAAAGTTCAGTCAAATAGATACTAATACTGAATTCGACTTTGTTTTTAGTATATAAAATTTATATTATTTACTAAAATTTTATTCAGCAATACATACATCGAAATATTTTATAATTAGTCAAAATACCAAAATCCATTTTTCTTAGTTAGAAATGGAAATTTCCTTTTTTTTTGGTGTGCAAATGATAAATCAAACAAAGAAAAATCATGTAAAAGAAAATTAGCTTATTTTCTACACAAAACCGAATATATACCAGCGCTTAGTCGTTGAAATCCTTTTCTTCCTAGCAAGCTATCTGCTTAATTAATATATTAAAAATTTTAAGCTTGAGCCAACAAAATGCTCCTGAAATATTTTTCTTCTTTTGAGTTTTAACTTTTAATAATACAATAAAACCAAAGAGAGAGAGCACAAAAGCGAGAAATCTAAAATGGTACTTGGTAAAGCTTGAAGAGAGTGCAGAAAGGATTCTCTGTCTAACAGCCTCAGAGAGAGCGAGAAAAGCTCGAGAGATAAACACGCAAACTTGCTTTCCTTATTCTCTCAGTTTTTTTGGCTTCTCTTTTGGTATCTTTTGGATCTCCATTTCCCTTCTAAATTAACCCAACAAGAAACTTGAAGCGGCTACATATCCAAAGCTTCTGCTCTGATTTATAACCTATTTCACAATTCTACTGAAAACCCACGTATCCATTTCCTTTTCGGCTAATACCCATTTTCAGATTTAGGATTAGAGCTGCTTATAAAGTAAAAATCGTTTTTTTTAAATAAATTTCTTTCCATAGTATGTCATCTTAATGGGGTCCGGTAATAGCGCGACCTCTTCTTCTCAAAACATGGACCTGCCAATCGCACGTAAGCTTTCTCCTTCCATTTTTCTTGTTATGATATTACTGTTTGATACTAATTTTGAATCTGCTTAACCCTTCAGTATTGTAATTCTTAAATGTTGACTTGATTTACTTTTATTGGAGTTAAATGATGTGACATGGATTTGGGGTTTCTTTTGGTTTACACGTTCGGATCTGAAGATGGGTTGGAATATTTATTATTTTCTGGGAATTTGGGACGTTATTTGGTTTCAGATCAACATATGTTGAATTTGAGAGTTATCTATTGCTGTTAAGGTTGACTCTCTGTTACCATACTCGAAAAGAATTGGTTTCATGGCATCCTTAGCTAACTTGTGCTGAGTCAAGCATCAAGCTTTCCCTGGTTTAGCAATTATGTTGTGAAATGGATTTATGCTTGAGCCCGTTAACTGCTTGAGTTTGTTTTCTGATTAAGTTTTGAGTGTGATGTTTTTGCATATAAGGTCAGCGTCAAGGATTTGCCAGATAAGGGCCATTGACACTTTTAACAACTGCTTAATTTGAAAATTGGTGACAGTGAGTTATGAATGATTAGATTAAGACTGGAGACCATTACTTGGTTTCGAAATAAAAATGGGTAAGACAAGAACCTGCAATGATAGATGATATCTGCCAGGCATGGATGTAGCATTGATTTTTCTTATGCTTGCCATGTAATGTGGAGAGTTTTTGATCACAGTTAGAACCTGCTTCATAGTAAGACAACAGTGGCTGTTAGATTATATTCTTAATATCTACTTCTTTTCCTTTTCCTTCTTCCGATTTTTAACGGTAATGTGGACCCAAAAATCTTTTTTGCATTCTGGATAAAGCTTGATCTCCTTGTGGCACGTTATTCTCTCAATGCACACTTCTTAGGAAATTATTATATGATTTATTCAAGTTGATTCACCTGACAGAATTTTCTCTCTTTTCAGTTATTCGTGAAAGGAATCAACAGGAACTGGAAAATCTGACATTAACAACACAACCTTTCAAAACATTGAAGTTCTTTGTTTTGGCTATGATTCAGTACTTTAAGCGTTGTGTATTGTATCTTTTGGCAAAAGGTGGTTTGTTGATGCTTTTAAGTACTGCCATAGGAGCAATTGCAATTCTGGTTGTGACCATTGATGGGCCTCATGAAAAGGTATGCTTGGTGGTGTAAAGTATAATTTTACATTTGGCTAATGGAACTTATTGTTTACATGCATTTTTTATGATTTATTTGTATGCTGTTGGCATGCTAGCTATAACTGGAAGTTCAAATATTTAGTTACGTGCCTTGTCTCTGAATCTGAATAAGACCTACATGTGGACCGTCTTTGGACTTTCAGCTTCTTGCATGCTTTCATCAATTACTTAAGAGCTTATCTTCTAATATTCACAACTTTTCTGGTATGTTTCCGCAGCATCTTGAGGAGCTTTCTCATTACTTGAGATTTGCATTGTGGTGGACTGCTCTTGGTGTTGCATCTTCCATTGGTCTTGGTATGTGAACTTTAGTTAGATAAAAAATCTAGAGTACCAATTCTAGTACTAGTATTTGTTAAGATTTCTAGGAAAAACTTATCTTGTATTTAATATACATGGATACATATATATATATTCAATTTAACCAGCAGGAAAATAGGCATCAATATGAACTAAACTATATCTAGAAGTCTATAGCAGAAATCTCTTGATTATAGGGATTTCTGTTTCTATTAATCTTATCCCCCTCAAGCTGAGGAATAGATGTCTTCCATTCCCAGCTTAATATAAGATTGTGAAATCTTGAAGCATTTAGCCCTTTGGTTAGAACATCTGCTAGTTGATGATCCGAAGGATCATAAGGCATACACACTAGTCCTTCTTCCAACTTGTCTTTGATGAAATGTCTGTCAATCTCAATATGCTTTGTCCTGTCATGTTGTACAGGATTATGTGCTATGCTAATTGCAGACTTGTTGTCACAATAGAGCTTCATAGGACCTTCCCATTTGATTTTTAAATCATCAAGAATGATCTTCAACCATAATAGTTCACATAGTCCCTGTGCAATAGCCCTGAATTCAAATTCTCCTGATGATTGAGCCACTACATTTTGTTTTTTACTCCTCCATGTAACTAGATTGCCTCCAAGAAACATGCAGTAGCTTGTTGTTGATCTTCTGTCAATCGGAGATCCTGCATGGTCTGTATCTATGTAGATTCCTAAGGATAGTGTATGGCCGCCCCTTTTAAACAATATTCCTTTGCCTGGATTGCCTTTCAAGTACTGTAGGACTCAGTAGATAGCTTGAAGATGAGATTCTCTTGGGTCCTGCATAAATTGACTGATTACACTCACCGAATATGTGGCCAAGTATGTACTAAATATATTAGCTTGCCCATTAGTCGTTGATACATGTTCTTGTCCATTGTCGGTTCTTCCTTTGCTTCTCCAAGTTTGTAATTTGAATCCATTGGAGTAGACATCGGTTTGCACCCAAGTTTACTAGTTTCCATTCATAAATTTGCAACATATTTTTGTTGAGAGATGAATATCTCTTGCTTTGAATATGCCACTTCAATACCAAGGAAATACTTTAGTTTTCCTAGTTCTTTTATCCCAAATTCCTTTAACAGTTTCTGCTTCAATTCTAGCTTCTCTTTTTCATCATTTCCCGTCATTATAATGTCATCCACATAGACCAAAATAATAGTCACCCCTCCTGTTTTGGAGTGTTTCATGAAAAGAGTATGAACCCCTTGACTCTATTTATATCCTGATTCTTTCATCACTTTTGCAAACCTACCAAACCAGGTTCTTGGAGATTTTTTTAGTCTGTAGAGAGCCTTTCTCAATTTACACACCTTGTTACTTGTATCTTCTATAAATCTGGGTGGAACATTCATGTATATTTCTTCATTGAGATGTCCATGAACAAAAACATTCTTAATGTCATACTGAAGAAGCTGCTAGACAAAATGAGCTGCCAAGGACAGCAAGATCCTTATTGTGTTCATCTTCGCAACTGGGGTAAATGTCTCCAAATAATCCACTCCATAGGTCTGAGTGTATCCTTTAGCTACCATCCTAGCTTTCTATCTCTCTAAGGAGCCATCGTCCTTGTATTATAGTGTGTAGATCCACTTATAGTCAACAATGTTCTTCCCTCTCAGTTTGTCAACAACCTCCCAAGTATGATTCTTCTCCAATGCATTCATTTCTTCTCTCATGGCATCCCTCCATTGCTTTTTTGATAAGGCCTCAGAAACAGTGTTAGGAATAGCAATTGTATTTAAACTCACAATAAACCTTTTATGGGTAGGTGCGAGGTGTTTGAAGCAGATATAATGGGAAAGTGGATAGAGGGGTCGATGGGTGCATTCTCTAGTTCCATTTCTAACAGCAATAGGAAGGTCTAAATCATCACTTGGATTAGAGGAATGTTTACACCTATTTGGATGTTTGAGTATGGTTGAGGACTCACGGTGATCTCATTTCCAAGACTAGGACTTGATTCTTAAACTTGCTTTAGTGTTGGAATGTCTGGAGTTTGCTCCGGTGGAACGTCTTGAGTTTGCTCTGGTGTTGGAATGTCTTTTCTCCTTGAGCATACTTGAGGAAAACTTGGAAACTTGTGAGGGTTTTGGCTAGGATGGGAGTTAACTCAGGAGGTTTTGTGTTTGGACTTGGCTCTAGTTTTGTGATGCTGATAGAATTTGGTTGGGTTGAGTAGACAGGAGTTGGAGTATGAGTGAGGTCTAGGGTATTTATTGGTTCAAAGGAACTACAAGGACTATCTTCCATTGTGCTATTCTCCCCCTGAAGATAGGACTTTGAGAAGAAGAATTTGCACTATGAGAAAGTGATATCAACTGAGATATAGGTCCTTCTTGTAGTTACTTGTATCCCTTTTGAGTTGATGAGTATCCTAGAAACACACACTTAATGGCTCTAGGATCAAGCTTCCCCCAATTTTGGCTATGGACATGAACAAAAGCAGTGCACCCAAATACCCTAGGAGTGAGTCCATTGGAAGTTCTAAAATGAGGGTAAAAAGGGTTTAGGAGCTCAACAGGACTCTTATTGTCTAGAACACGTGAGGGTAGTCTATTGATCATATAGGTGGCATTAAGAACTGCTTCACCCCAATAAGATTTAGTGACATTTTCTTGAAAAAGTAAGGCCCGAGTGGTATTAAGCAGGTGCCCATTTGTTCTTTCGGCCACTCCATTTTGTTGAGGTGTATTAGCATAGGATGAATCATGAATAATACCATGTGATTGGTAGTAAGGAGATAAGACTTGTTTGAGATATTCTATAGCATTGTCTGTTCTAAAAACCTTTATCTTTACCCCAAATTGATTTTGAATCATTGAATGAAAAATTGGAATAACAGTCTTTATATCAGATTTTTGTTTAAAGAGAAATAGCCATGTAAACCGAGTACAATCATCAATCAAAGAGACAAACCAACGGGCTCCAGAAATATTGGGTATAGTGGATGGACCCCATATTGATCACTATGAATCACATGAAAAGGATGAGAAACTCTTTTATTAGTAATAGGAAAAGATACATGAATATGTTTTGCCAATTCACAAGTTTCACAATGAAATTCAAAGATATCTAATCCTTGAAACAAGTGGGGAAACGTAGTTCTTAGAACTCTAAATGATGGATGACCTAGACAGAGATGGTGCAACCAAATGGAATCTTTATTCGAAGAACTAAGGAAGGATGAAGGTGTATTTATCTTAGCCTTTTGATATGGTTCAAGGTGATAGAGGCCATTCCATTCCTTAGCAAGTCCAATCATCTTCCCCTTGTCCTGGTCTGAAAAACACAGCAAGAAGGAGAAAAATGGCAACACAATTAAGGTCATTAGTAAGCCTTTGGATAGATATTAGATTGACTGATAATTTTGGTACATATAGGGTATTTTTTAGAGTGAGTGTAGGGCTCAATTTTATGTCTCCATAACCGGCAACAGTGGCTAATTCTCCATTGGCAACTATGATTTTCCTATTACTTGGACTAGGGTTGTATGGGTAAAAAACTGTGATACAGGAGTCATGTGGTCTATGGCCCCGGAGTCTATAATCTAAGGACTATTGTAACACTTAATTTCTGAGGTGTCCGTATACAAAGAGAATGTAGGTTTACTTGAGAGAGCAAAGGAACATGTACCTTTCGGCTGTCCAAAGGAACTCAACAAACCTTTTAATTTCTCAACCTCTTCATTGCTAAGACTCCCCGCTACTGGATTTTCTTCATCTTCCTTCTGTTCAGCCGAATGTGCCCGTGGTCGTGATTGACCTCCGTGATTTCCCCATTCACGACTAGGTGGCTTCCCATTCAATTTCCAGCTGGTCTCCTTTGTGCGTCTCGGCTTTTTGCAGTAAGTGCACCTTAGATTATCCTTATTTTCCTTCTACAAAGTTGCCCTTTCCAGATTGCTTAGGCTGGGCTTGATCACTTCTTTCTTTGTCTTGTTTATCTGCCTTTATCACCATTGCTGACCCATCCATCTTCTGGGGCTCAAACATCACATTTCTTCTGCTCTCCTCTGCTCTAATCAGAGAAATAACCTCTTCTAGTGAGGGTATGGACTCCCTTCCAAGAATTTGAACCTTGACTTGATCAAATTCAGGGTTTAATCCAGCCAAGAAATCATATATGCGCTCTTTTTCTATGAAAATTTTCAGAAAAACATCTTCAGGATTTTTAATCTCAATGACCTGATAATGGTCAAGTGTTATGAAATAAAATGAAGACCAGAAGAGAAAGGGAGAGATGGAGAAGAGAAGAATCGAGAAGAAGAACAGAGAGCGAGAGAGAGAAAGGAGAGAGAGAGAGACACATAAAACACATTCATTTCATACCCATTTACGGAACGGTTACAATTTTTTATACCCCTTACAGCTGTGTACAGCTGTCATTATTTTTATACGTAACATTTCCTTCTCCTTTAGAAAACCTTGTCCTCAAGGTTATGGAGGTTTACAGACTGGACAAAAAATAAACAACCATATGCGAGTAAAAAAGAAGACGGACTCCATGGTTAAGAAGCCAGCAGACTCAACAACTTCTTCTATTGTACCATTATAAAAGACACTCTGATAGGGATGCTGGTCTATCTCATAGATAATGGCTCCCACAAGGTCAAACGTTCCAGGCTGCAAGTACTTGCTTACAGCGAAGTAATATGGAGAAGTAGATTGAGCATGACCTGGAACTGTTGCATTATTGAAGGATCGAGCGGTGAGGTTACGAACCAAAGATCCGATGATCAAAAGGGAGATGAACACTGGCCTTAATTGCAATAGCATTAATTTCTTCTACTCCAGGATTCATTATTCCAACAAGTAACAAAGTTTCTTCTCCAACAGGCACCAATAGGGCGTTGTTTTTGTGGAAAACAATGGCAGTTTCATCATCCGGTGCTGGACTGAAACTGGCATCACCAAAATCCTGAGCATCTTCTCCAACAATCCCTAGATTAGTTGCTTCATTGGCACTCTCTGAAACATTGACATCTGAATCCCACTGATCTCCTATTTCCTTTAGCGTTTGTATCATCATGTTTCTCAATGCCGTCATTCCTTTTCTACCTTTTCCAATCATTATTCATCTCAAGAACATTCGTTTCATCAATCCTTTGATTGTCTTCCATCTTACATAGCTCTGCATTCCCTGTACCTTCAGCCATGGCGTCTCCCAGATTCGAGAGCTCTGATACCAAATGTTATGAAATAAAATGAAGACCAGAAGAGAAAGGGAGAGATGGAGAAGAGAAGAATCGAGAAGAAGAACAGAGAGCGAGAGAGAGAAAGGAGAGAGAGAGAGACACATAAAACACATTCATTTCATACACATTTACGGAACGGTTACAATTTTTTATATCCCTTACAGCTGTGTACAGCTGTCATTATTTTTATACGTAACATTTCCTTCTCCTTTAGAAAACCTTGTCCTCAAGGTTATGGAGGTTTACAGACTGGACAAAAAATAAACAACCATATGCGAGTAAAAAAGAAGACGGACTCCATGGTTAAGAAGCCACCAGACTCAACAACTTCTTCTATTGTACCATTATAAAAGACACTCTGATAGGGATGCTGGTCTATCTCATAGATAATGGCTCCCACAAGGTCAAACGTTCCAGGCTGCAAGTACTTGCTTACAGCGAAGTAATATGGAGAAGTAGATTGAGCATGACCTGGAACTGTTGCATTATTGAAGGACTGAGCAGTGAGGTTTTGAACCAGCATCCGATGATCAAAAGGGAGATGAACACTGGCCTTAATTGCAATAGCATTAATTTCTTCTACTCCAGGATTCATTATTCCAACAAGTAACAAAGTTTCTTCTCCAACAGGCACCAATAGGGCGTTGTTTTTGTGGAAAACAATGGCAGTTTCATCATCCGGTTCTGGACTGAAACTGGCATCACCAAAATCCTGAGCATCCTCTCCAACAATCCCTAGATTAGTTGCTTCATTGGCACTCTCTGAAACATTGACATCTGAATCCCACTGATCTCCTATTTCCTTTAGCGTTTGTATCATCATGTTTCTCAATGCCGTCATTCCTTTTTCTACCTTTTCCAATCTGTTATTCATCTCCGAGAACATTCGTTTCATCAATCCTTTCGGATTGTCTTCCATCTTACATAGCTCTGCATTCCCTGTACCTTCAGCCATGGCGTCTCCCAGATTCGAGAGCTCTGATACCAAATGTTATGAAATAAAATGAAGACCAGAAGAGAAAGGGAGAGATGGAGAAGAGAAGAATCGAGAAGAAGAACAGAGAGCGAGAGAGAGAAAGGAGAGAGAGAGACACACATAAAACACATTCATTTCATACCCATTTATGGAACGGTTATAATTTTTTATACCCCTTACAGCTGTGTACAGCTGTCATTATTTTTATACGTAACATCAAGTTCTTGCCACAGAGTTTGCAGATTATTAGCATATTCTGTGACTGATTTGTCTCCTTGCTTGGTGGCATGGGCTTTGATCTTAATTTCATAGATTTGAGCAGCATTGCGTGCCTTTGAATACATACATTGAACACAGTCCCAAATCTCCTTTGCAGTGGTTAAAATCATGCACGCATCACCGATTGAAGGTTTCATGGAGTCCCACAAACATGACATGATCATGGAGTCCTCTTCTTCCCATGTTTCTGTTGCTAAATTCCCTGTTGCAGGTCCTGATCTTAGTAGGTGATCAAGCTGCCCTTTCCCTTTGAGATAGGTGCAAACAAGGAGTGACCACTTGAGGTAATTCTTGCCATTGAGTCTGTTGGAGGCACGAACATTCTGTAGTTCCCAATTTTCTGGACAGAGACAGATTCATCTGGGCTGGAAATAGTGGTTTGAGAAGTTCCATGGTGAAAGAAGGGAAAGATTGGGTAAAATAATAGTTATGGGGATTGAGAAATCTGACAAGAATGAGCAGCTATTAAGGCTGTACCGAGAATAACAAAGAATCCTTCCAGAAAACCTTGGGACTCTGATACCATGTTAAGATTACCAGGAAAAACTTATCTTGTATTTAATATCCACAGATACATATATATATACAACTTAACCAGCAAGAAAATGGGTATCAATATGAACTAAACTATATCTAGAAGTCTATAGCAGAATCCCTTGATTATAGGGTTTTCTTTTTCTAATAATCTTATCCCATAAGATTGATCTTATCTAAATCTCTGGTCTTCAACAGTATTCGTAATTGTTGTATGATTAAACTTAGGGGCAGTTTTTGTCGCATTCTATAATTATAGTACTAATTTGGATCTTTTCTGTTCTACTAATACTATTAGCATTTTTAACTATCATATTATTTTCAATTTATTTATGCTTATTTTCCAAACTTGGCTTTCATTTTAGATGGATTTTTGCAGCTATTTCAGCTTTATGTTATTTGCTCTTTTATATTCATTCAAGTTTGTAGTTGGATGAGGGGCTTTGGATGTCAACGATTATACAGTCTAGTAATCTCAAGTTACAAATTTCAATTTGTTATCTTGTGCTTTCTGATTCAGTTTTTATTATAATCTTTTGTTGCCCATTTAACTGCCTTATTAGTAGAACTGTGTTTTGCACATTGGAACAAACCACTGTTTATATAGATGACAGACAGTGGTGTTTGATCACATTTCTCTAATCATTATATGTAGTGAATACAGAGTTTCAGACTGCTATATCTCATCTAAAGTTCCTTCTGTTCATATATCTCGTTCCAGGTTCTGGACTGCACACTTTTGTCCTTTATCTTGGTCCCCATATTGCCTTATTCACAATTAAAGCGATGCAATGTGGCCGAGTTGATTTAAAAAATGCTCCATATGATACAATACAGTTGAAAAGAGTTCCTTCCTGGCTTGACAAAGAATGCCATGAATTTGGGGAACCACTATTTCCATTTTCAAATGGTTTGCGGGTTCCTCTAATTAGCATATTGCCACAGGTCCAGATGGAGGCTATTCTGTGGGGTGTTGGGACTGCACTTGGGGAGCTTCCTCCTTATTTTATCTCAAGAGCTGGTGAGCACCCAGCATAGGCTGTGACATATGCTTTATGGTATTGGGAATCTGAAAATTAAGTACATTAAGGCATGGAAAAAATTCTCTAGGATTGAAAAGGTTCACACAATTTATTTTTGGGATTCACATGTTATGCACGAACGGGTTGATGATTTATGGAGACGATTCATGTCACATGCTGTATATGCTTTTGTCTTCTTGTTGCTAAACTTGCTTTGGTTTCCAGTAACTTAAACAGTAAACTATTAATGAAGTTAGATGCTCCATTTCAGTTCCAGCTGTTCATAATATTGATAATATCCACATGACTCTATACTTGGTAAATTTAGAATTACGTTGCAGCATAGGTTCAGGATAAGAATGCTATCGAGCACTTAATATACATTCTTTACTATAAAAGTCAGATAATGCTCTTGTGTCAAATGAAATTTATTTCTTTGGGTGTTTCTATACTTCTATAGCAATGCTTTGGATGAGTGAATTAGATAGTAGAATCATTGCAATGTTACTGTATCTGTTATGCCTACTATATGGGCTTGAATTTGGTCACCGAATTCTCCTTTGCCTGCTCTGGATTATAGAGGGTATTGCATCTGAAATTATATTCCTACTCTGAATATTTTTTTTTGGGTATACTAACATTTCATTTATATAGCAAGTATGTCAGGTAGCAAGTTGGATGCCATGCAAGAATTGGATGCCTCCTCAGCTAAAGATAATGGATTCTTAGCCACTCACCTAACATCAATCAAACGCTGGTTTCTCACACACTCGCAATATTTGAACTTCTTTACAATTCTAGTGCTTGCCTCGGTTAGTTTGACATCTGCCATATATGTAGAACTTTCAATTCCCTCTATCCCTCTCTCTCTCTCTTAACTTTTTGATTATAAATCTACTAATTCTTTCTTTAGTACTTCCTTGATTGACTATTTTAGTCTTTTCCATCTCCCTAACCCATTAAAATATTTTTCTTTGTCATGTATAGAAGTGTATACATAGATGGTCAACTTGGCCTCTCAATATTTCAACATGTGCATTTTGTAAGCAAGTGCAGGCCTTGGTCTTTCAATCACATGTTCAATTATCTTATGTGGCAGATTACATCAGTCGTTCTGAAGTAATAGCACTGTTGTTAAAAGCTCACATGTGCAAAGCACTTTATTAGTTTGACGTGGGCAGCTTTGCTTCATTGATAGTCTATTCAAACTATGATTTCTTGGGTATCAAATTTTTCTTCTGCAATTTGCATGATATGGTTCATTTATGATGTTGACGTCATTGGGACATTACATGAAAGTTATAAGCTAGGATTGTTGCGAAGTAAGAGCTTTTTGCGTAAAAGTTGACTTTATTTTGTTGTCTGTTATTAGTGTCTTCATTTACTGAAAAGGAACTGCTGTTAACTTCTATTGTTTAGGTGCCGAATCCTCTTTTTGATCTTGCCGGCATTATGTGTGGACAATTTGGTATTCCGTTTTGGAAGTTTTTCCTGGCAACTTTGACCGGGAAGGCAATCATTAAAACTCACATACAGGTATGTGTTAATTATGTTAATACTCTTGTGATCTTGGACTCTTAAGACCAAGTGTATGGTACCTATTTGACCATACTGCATCGAAGTTCTATTGTCTCTTTACTTCAAGCAACATTCCTTTCCTTTATCTATTTATTTTTTTAATGTGTGCATGATTTGCTGTATGGAACAATGTTTATTCCATTTTATGCTTTTATTCACATTAAATGATTGGAAAAATGAGCTCTAAGGGCAGACTTCTACAATGCATGTGGAGGATGTATACATCACTTGAGTTTGGAGTGCTATGTATATTCGCTCTCTGATTTACTTGGTCCTTTATTTTGTTCATGCAGACAGTTTTCATTATCTCTGTTTGCAACAATCAACTCCTTAACTGGATAGAGAATGAGTTGATATGGGTTCTCAGCTTTATTCCTGGTTTTGCTTCTGCTCTGCCTGGCCTCACTGCCAAACTCCACTCGCTCAGAGAAAAATACATGGCACCGGCGGCTCATACACCCTCGCCTGGGAAGGTACCTCACCAAAATATATTGAATGCACTTAAGTGGCTTTCAACTTCTCTGCAGTAATATTGGGCTTGAATAGTCCTGTTATATGTCATTTTTAACGTTCATATGAGCTTATACATATGGTATGTTCTTCCAATTCTAGGTGAAAAACTGGGATTTCTCATTTGCTGCAATCTGGAATTCTGTGGTATGGCTGATGCTTTTAAATTTCTTTCTGACAATTGTGACTGCAACAGCAAAGAGATATCTGAAAAAACAGCAAGACGAAGAACTAGCTACTTTGACAAATAATAGATCAGCTTCTACACATTTGGATTAGGCGTCTCACTTAAACAAGCAATGTTATGCATTTAACTCCTCATTTTTTCCCCGGTGTCACAATTATTTAAAACCAGGGAAGTCAAAAAGTACCATCTTCTTTTATCTCGACCTGTTACCCCAAAATTTGACCACATCAGGGAAGCCCCCATTTTAGAAGAATGTATAGAAATAGGAATTTGGTGTCCTGTGTCATTCTGGGGAAAGCATTATTTGGGTAGTTTTCATTCGCACTGCCATGTACCGACCATATTAATGGGAGTTGGAAGCTTATTTATATTCTTTGCAAATACAAAGACTAATTATGGTTTTGACTGAATGTCCTGATGGTATCTTTGCTGAACTTATATGGCATCTGTAATTTTCGTGCCTAGTGATTCAATAGTTTTCCTGAACATGGCTGTCCGCCATCTCTGTACATTCATTGCAGGGCTTTGGTGTCCATAACATGGTTTTATATTCAAAGTGAATCTAACACTTCTAAAGTTCTTTAGGATGCCTGGTGTTATGTCGGACTCGGACATTCTAAAGCATGAACTCGAGTTTGAAAAATTAATTTCATGTTTTGATAATCTATAAATGAATGAATTTTTGGATCTGAAAAATTATTATTTTATACGGAGTTATTAATTTATTGATAACTAAATATTTTATTAATTTATCGATAAATTGATATTTCTTAATTTATATAATAATTTTGTACATTATGTTTGTTATATTAAACAATTAATTTTTTCCATAATAAATAAAACAAATAAACAATTAATTAATAATGATGCATTGTATCTAAGTTTATTAATCTTAGGTTAGCGTGATTCAAAAGAGTGTATGTAGGTAAATTAAAATATGAAGTTTTGTGAATTGTTTCAAGTATACAATATTGTATTGAGTTTATAAATAGGTACATGTATTTTAACTTCATATATCAAAATATAAAATTTATATATTATATCTTCTCTTCCATGACTACTCATTTGAAAGATGTAAAAAGTTTACGCTAATTGATAAGATGAGAAAAGCATTATATGAGTACAAAATTAGCATCCTCTTCAAGTCAAAATATTTACAACAACGGATTTAATAAAGTTTGATTTCTAGTTTGATTATATCAAATATTATTCAATTAAGATATATCAAATAAGAATGTTAAAACAAGAGAGTATCTTGAATTAGAAAGATATCAATATCATATCAAGAAAGTGAACATGATTGGAGAAATGATTCAAATTAAAACAAGAGAGTTTTTATAGAAGATGTGTGGTGATGTAAATCTAGAATTTAACTTCTCAATTAGTTGTCTAGAGTGGTTCAAGGCGAGACATGAGATTAAATTTTATAGAAAGTTTGATGAAAGCAGTTCAGTTGTCATGAAGAATATTGAAGAAGGTGTACCTGAAATTCGAGCTAACGTGGACAAATTTCATTGGAGGGATATCTATAATATGGATGAAACAGGCTTATTTTATCTTTTGCAAGCAGATCATTCACTAGCTACAAAGCAATTAGAATGACTGGAAAAGGACAAGGAAAGACTTACTGTTGTTGTTTGTTGCAATGAGGATGGTTCAGATAAAGTACCTCTTTAGATTATTGGTAAGTATGCTAATCTTAAATGCTTTAAAAATGTGAATATTGACAATCGTAATTGTCATTATCGAGCCAACAAGAAAGCATAGATGACTGAATTACTCTTTTAAGAATTTGTTCGTTGGTTTGATGATAAAATGACAGGTAAAAAAGTGCTGCTTATACTAGACAATTGCCCAGCCTATCCTAAGGTTATTAAAGGCTTGAGAAATGTTGATTTGTTTTTTTTTTTTGCCGTCGAATACAACATCAAAAAATTCAACCTTGTGATGCTGAAATTATTCGTTCCCTTAAGATTTATTATTAATGTCGTTTTTATTCTAGTATCTTGGAAGGTTATGAGATGGGAGCAATAAATCTTAAAAATTTAATGTCCTGGATGCTATCTATTTTATTAATGCTGCTTGAAATATTGATGTGAAGGTCACAACTATTGCAAATTGTTTTCGACATTGCAAAATTCGATCCGAGGAAGGTATGCTTCTAGAAGAAGAAACTGGTGATGTTGAAAGCATTCAAAGATTAGAGGAAGTTATTTCTAATTTACATTATAAAAATGCCATGAATGTAGAGTAGATTTTGAATTATCCTAGTGAAAATGAAGTTTTAATGGAATCATCTACGGATGAAGAAATTATTAAAGGAGTAATGGGTATGGAATACGATGACAATCAAGATCTAAATGATAATAACGTTATGCTACATGCTTCTCCAAAAGAAGTTTTTCTTGCCGTAAAGACTTTGAAAAGTTACTTGCTTCAAAATGAAAAGAATTTGTCGAATGTAATTTATACCCTTAAAAAAGTTAACGATGAAATTGAATTCAGTTCGCATGAAAAGAAGAATCAATTGATTATAGATACATATTTTAGGACAACATAAAATTTAAATTAAAATTGTTTAGGAAGTGCTTTATTTTATGAATTATATATGTAAATTTCATACTTATTTAATGAATTATTATTTTATATTTTAGTGGGCCTCGAGGAATTTTTTAAATTATTATCTTATGCATTTAACGGTTATTATTTTATCCTCATTGGTCCAAGTCGGAATCGAGAAAATTATTATTTAATCGAGATTATTAATTTATCAAATATTTATTTATCGAGATTTTACTGTAATTAATTTCTTATAAAAGTAGAAATATTGAATTATAATTTATAAAAGACCTCTTCATTCATTTGTACAAAATATAGTGCCCTTTATGACTATTATAGAGAAAGAAGGCCATCACCAAAATGAATGCAATGACTATTGAAATAAGAATTGATTATATGACATTTGACATGTCTAATGGAGAAGATTAAGTAATTATTAGTTAGTGCTGGATCCAAGGTCCTTAAGACATAATAATTATATTGTCTAAATATTTAATGTATATATATATGATTAGGTGCTTCATAGTTTGACTTCATTTAATCCTAAAACTTGCCATTCAATAATTTTGTCATTTAACTAGATATGGGAAAAAATCATAACCAAGCAAACAAAAATGATTAAGTCACCCACTTCAATAAAAGGGGGGTTGAAAGAAGATGAGAATTAGAAAATGTTTATTTTATTATTTTCTTTTGCATAAATCCAAAATTAGAATTTGGCTTTTTGTGAATACAATTTTTTTTAAAAAAAGTAGGGATCTTTCCATTGAGTTTTGAATTTTAGAAAATTTCAAAATTTTTGTTTTATTTTTAAGTTGAGTCAAAATTTAAAGATCATCATCTATGTATAATCTTTTTTTTGTAAATTTTACAAAAAGAATTAGGCTTGAATTGATGACTTCTACCACATTAAGCTGACATTTTACTGTTGAGTTATATCATTTTTTTGTCCTTATCAAGAAATAAAACTAACTAATCCTAAGACAAATGATCGAGAAACTCAACATCGTTATTCTTAAACAATTTAAAGTTGAGCTTTTTTCCGCACTATTACAAATACGAAAATAATGAAAAAATTTGGCTTAAATTGTCAACTACTCCTGTCGGAAATAGGATTGAAATAGGATTAACTAAATTAATAAGGTCATAAATGAGAGCTTTGCCAATCAATTGTTAAATGGTACAATTCTGCAAAGTTCTCTGATCCTCGTATTAAAGTTCGATTTCGTCCTCAATTATGGAAAACACAATTAATAAGGTCATAAATGAGCAAGCTAACGGTCACACAATCAATTGTTAAAATGGTACATGCTGTCCAATTTATGAAGTCAGATTTTATATTTCAGTTGCCATAAGAAGCTGAACGATACGATGAGTAGCAGCACACTGTCACTATTCAGTATTCACTATAATGCGATGGGCATTTCAGCTTTCCATATGTTCTTTGTTTTCATTTTCATTTTATTTCTTTTTGTTTGGGTTATTTTTGTTTTTCTTTTTTATTTTAATTTATTCATGTTTTCAAAATTAATAAAACCATAAATTTTGTTTTTATTTCTTGTCTTTGTTTTCTCATAATTTATTTTTCCATAATCTGAATTAATAAAACTATAAATAATTCAATTATATAATATATATATATTTAATTAATTAACTAAAATTAATAAATAATTATTCATAAATATAATTAAATTTAAAATATCTTCAAAATATATAAATTTTGATTTAATAATTAAAATATTTTAAAATTAATATTAGTTTCAAATAAAAGTTAATTTCTAAATTATTTATTTTAATAGAATAAATTTTTTATTAATAAATTTTATACTATAGATTAAATTAATTTTATTTAATTAAAATAACGAACCAAGTTCATTGTCCAACAAACAACTAGTGAAGTCGACTAAGGGTTGTTCTCACAATATTTGACTGAAAAGGAGGCCCAGCTGAAGTTAGAATATGTATATACTATAGACTCAGGCTGTTGTTGCACATTTGACGACAAAAAAAAAGCATGAAGAACAGCTACATGTCATATTTAATTTCCATTTGATGCGACATAAATTTTGCTTTTTATCTTTTGCTATGTTATTTACTCTTATGTAACAAATATCCTCCTGATTATATTTGGTAGGGCATTTATTAATACAGTAAAATTGAATGTAATATTAATATATCTGTTGAGAGGATATTTTATAATAGAATAAAATAAAATAAGATGAAATATAAGAGTTTCATATTACATCCTACTTTATCTTAAACAGTAACAATTAAAACTTATAATTTAGAAAGTTTAGGATTAAATATAAAATGATAAACAATTTTACAATATATTATATTATAAACTCTTCATCCAAACAATATGTCAGTATATTAAATTATGAATCTTTTCATCCATTTCAAACAATAATTTTTAATATTATATTTATTTATATTTCATTCTATTATAAACTACTAAAGTCTAACTAAATATAGCTTAACATTCCACTCAAGATTCTTTTTTCTCGTAAGAAAATAACCTTTATTACATGAGTTAAGTTGTCCCATCACTTATTAGTCAGGGCCTTCAAATATTTGGCAATTCCAACATTTTGTACCACTGACTATAACATAAAATTCAATAGAAGCTACATAACTAAATACTAATATTTAAAAATTAATTTGACCATTAAAACTTTAAATAGATTAATTTTTTTTTCGATTTGATTTAGTTTAATAATTTTATTATTAAAATTAATAAATTTATTAATTAATCGATCAAGTTTTGTAAAATAACTAGTTTTTATAAACTAAAATAAATCAATTACTTTTCATTTAATAATTTATTTTTTGTTTAAACATTAAAATTTTTAATAAATAAAGATAATTTTTTAAATTATTGAATATTTAACTTATTTTATAATGATCTAATATTGATTAATATTTTAAACTTCAAACTTTTGTTTTACCTATTTAATTTTTTTCAGTGCTAAATACATGTAACAATTAATAAATTATATATTCAATTTAGTTAAGATTTATAAATTTTGATAATATATCTTTAATTCCCACTGGATTATACAAAGTTTCAGAGAATTTTAGAGGTAGTTGCTCCATTAATTTTGGAACGTCTGTCGGGGGTACGCGGGCGTTTTGCTTGTGATGAGCTCTCTCACAAAACGACGGCAAAGGGTCCATTCATGACCAAATGCCTTCATCTCTTTTTTCGTTTTTGGTCCTACAATTATGTCAATTACGGAGCGGTCTCAATTAGTAGTTAGTCATGCTTGTACCCTACCCTACCCAAGTGGCATACCCTTTTTGTTTCTATTTTAATTTTCCCAAACATTCATTTCAGGCGTAAGTTATTGAATTTTTTTTTTCCCACAACAACTATGTTTTTTCAAAAAAAATTTTATAGTCAAATGACACCTAAGGAATTCTAAGGAACTAAAGAAACTAGTGGGAGTTCAAAGTTTATAATATAAGTCAAGATTGGACACTTCCCTCCTATCCTATCTTTCTCCTAACAGGAGCAATATCATACATATAATTGTGGGGTCAGGATTGAGGAGGTGGGGGGCGTAACGTAACTCTATTTGGGTGGGGACAAAAGTACTCCTCCATTGGCTAACTGGTTTGTTTACATTAGAGGAAAGTGGCAATGGCAATGGCAATGGCATGGGCTCCTCCTCCCTGTCTTGACAACATTATTACGATACCCACTTTGTGGGACCTGTCTAAGATTGGTAGGAAGGTGGTGGCGTGGAGGATTAAAGAAAGAAACCAACACTTACATTTACCAAGAACTCATCAACTAACTGTTCAGCTGTCGACATAAAACTGATATTTTTATGAGACGAAGGAACAGGAACAAGCGGGGGAAAACAGAACACGTGTGTTAGTGACAAGTCAGTATCATCAGACACTATGCCCTACACATTTTATAAAGAGAAGGGAGCTGGGGTCCCTTGGGGACCATCAAGTCTTCAACATTTAATATCTTATCTAAAGGAAGATACACACACCATCTTTCCGCCTTTTGTGATTATCGTTTTAAATGAAGAATAGTGCCACGTGCTAGGAATTGCTTTGATGATTTGTCAACTATTAGTTGTCTGTTTGTTTGTTGGATTCTGCCACTCAAACTAGAAAGCAAAATTGGACACCAATACCAAGTTGGGATCATCTGGTCCCCACCTTAAAATACCTAACCTGATTTTAGAGATGGTACTCATGCTTTAGTTTAGTCAGATCCCCACCAAGTCACCTTTTGTCTTTTGCTCAAGTGATTACCGAATCCATATCTGCATCTGCATATAATAATATGTGAAGCCAAAGTTCAGTTTTCGTCGTCTTATTTTATTACTTGGGTTCACATGATAGCCTACCCAGAAGAGACTTAAGTAAAGAGAAGATCAGGAAAATTTGAAGAGAGTTCAACATCAACTTTCATATGTGCCAGAGTGCATATATGATTTTTCATATTCTTGATAAAGATTAAAAAAAAAAAACTGTATTTGCTCGTTCTAGAAAATGGAATTCGACTCCCA
This sequence comes from Erythroxylum novogranatense, assembly GCA_029891385.1. Classification (NCBI taxonomy): domain Eukaryota; kingdom Viridiplantae; phylum Streptophyta; class Magnoliopsida; order Malpighiales; family Erythroxylaceae; genus Erythroxylum; species Erythroxylum novogranatense. The sequence continues at coordinate 134,058,231 of CM057228.1, forward strand.
CTAAGAATAATAGGAAAAAGAAAATTCTAACATCTGAGTGAGTATTGAGTACTCCATCACTAGCAACCATAACAAAGACCTAGTTTCCCATCATACAACTTTCTATCCCTTTCAGCCCTACCAAAAACAATAAATTGTTTGACAACCTTAGATTATGCCGTGCACAAGCCCACCATATCATGAAAGCTGATCTCAATTATGCTCCTTTTTCCCCTTCCAATTAGAGGCTTGACAATCAACTAACCCAGTCAGATTATAAACAAAGTATACAAGAGAATAGTACACATTTTGCTGGCAAAAGACATTCCACATATTCGTTTGCATACCTTCCCAACTAGTTCAACTTCTTTCTCCAAAATTGTGGGTTCCAGCACAACAGCACCCTTCATTCAGTCCTCCCCATTTCTTTCAGATCTTCCTCATTCAGCCTGTGTGTGCTGACATTGTCATTGGCAGGCTTTCCAAAAGTTTCCAACCTTCTTGTACTTTTCACACCCCCAACTGGGGTTCAAGAGCCTGCTACACATTTTTAGTCCCCAGCTGGCTGTTTCTGTTCTGCAGGTTTCACCTGAACTGCAGCTGGAACAGCATGTCCATAAGGAAAGCTAGCAGGCAGAAGCTGATGCACCTTCCCGGAGGACTGTGCAGTAGCAGCAGCAAATTGGGCATGAACAAGACCTTGGGGAGGCAAGCCACCACCGGCACCACCTTTAATATCGCTAGCAGCAGCAGATACAACTGCCTTTGCAGGATCATTGGTGCTAGTATTTGAAAGTGTTACAGGACACAAGGAAAGGATTCCTGTTGATGCCCCTGATGATCCTGGCGGTTGCTTCTGCTGTTGTTCATGGTGTCTTTGGAGATAAAAGCCACTTGCAGGCGGAGAGGTATTTGATAAATTAGTAGCACGTTGAGCTTGTGATTGAGCTTGCATGTACGCATTCGCATACAGCATATGAGCTTGCTGCAATGCATGCCTTGGTACCTGTTGGTGTTGGTGCTGCTGTTGCTGCTGCTGTAATTGTGGCTTAGCTCCGGAGCTAGATGAATGAACAGTATTATGTGGATGACCAAGGATTGATTGAATATTCCTTCCCCCAACTGGGGATGACTTCTGTGTTGGCACAGAGTTTGTCTTAGTCTGCTGAGATGATAGTGAAGAAGCCTGCCCCGCTTTATTACTTGTAGAGGTGGAAGTTGTCCTTGGGCTTCCACCCGCACCTTTAGAAACAGACGATGTTGTTGGTGAGCACACTCCCATTGAAGGAGATGGGGACTGATTGCTATTGGCTGGTGGTTGGCCTTGTGAAGTCGCTGATGATTTTGAGTTAGTTGCAAAAGATATTTGTGTGTGGCCTTGTTGAGTCCGTCCTTGCTGATGGGAAAGGTTTTTGAGAGATGGTGAAGTTGAAGCAAAAGATTGGGAAGGTACTTGGGACGTGGACGACCTAATAGAAGTTTTCCAATGAGGAGATTGAGATGGGCTACTGCTGCCCTGCACGAGACCTTGAGGAAAGCCAGAGAGCGCATTCGAGAATTTACCAGGAATTGATGATGGTGCAGATATGTGGTCTGTATAAACATTTCCACCACTAGTTGTTGGTGCTTTGCTTCTAGTGGAAGCACTAGCAGCAGGTAACAATAAGTGCTGCTTCTGAAGCTGAACCATCTGCTGGTGCTGTGGCTGTTGCTGGTTCCGTTGCAGTTGCTGCTGCATAGAAGTAGTTGTACTATTCATAGCAACTGACATAACATCACTGGATGTCCGTGCTGCTGCAGATCCTAGGTTAAGATTTCGCGCAGCACTATCAATAACAGTGTTGCTAGGTGGTGCTGAAACAGATGCATCTGTCAGATCTGGATGGGAAAAAGCGATAGACTGTCCAGTGGTTGCTGGAGTCTTTCCACCTGCCATGGACTTTCTCTCATCTTCAACACCAGAAGATTCATTCTCTCTCTTCTTGTGCTGTGCTGCTTGAGCAGCCGCAGCAGCTGCCATATAGTGATAGCCATGCCTCGCAGCCTCAGGAAGGCTTTGAAGAATATGATTTTGTGCGATGGATGAAATATCCAAGCCTGCAGCTGTTGCAGCTCCATTGATGGAAGCAAATGACATGGCAAAAGACTGAGAAGGAAGAAGTTCAACCCCAGCCTTTGTACTGTGAGATTGAGGCTGCAGCTGTTTCTTCTCACTAGGATTGCCACCAGCATTGTTGGCACCACCACTTGTGCTAACTGATGCTGGATGCATCATAGCAAAATTCGGAGGGTGCATGGGGATTGTGATATTATGACCATATATATTCATACTTGCACGAGGCACTCGACTATCAGCACTTGAAGGGCTATCTTCACTGCCTAATTCACCCTCAAGCCGAGCCTGATGGGGGGCATTTTGGCCTTGCTGCCGCTGCTGAAGCTGCAATGATTGCGATGTCTGAGTTTTGGTGGTCGGAAAGCCCTGCAAATTCCCATTACTTCCATTCGTGACACTTCCATGTGGCCTCTGCTGATTGACTTGATTGTGTAAATGCTTCTGAGATGACGAGGAACCACTAGAAATACTTTGGTTTTGGTGTCCTTGTTGGCTTTGCTGCAACTGTGTTGGAGGGGGTTGCTGTTGTTGAAGCTGTGAAGGGTGGAGAATTTGAGAAGAATAGAAGGTCCCATTAAAGAAGGGCATGGGCTGAGGATGTGTCCCTCTATAAGCTGGCGCTGGCCCTACATGTGTAGGAATAGGAATAGGGTATGGTCCATTCTGCAATATTACGTACGGAGGTTCACTGCCAGGCATATTGGAGTAGTTGAAGCTCATTGATGGACCAGTAGCTACTGCTGTTGAACTGGTATTGACTGAGGCAGAATTAGATGCACTTGAAGTAGCCCCTCCTGCAGCTAGAGGCGATTTTGCAGTCGCCCGAACAGAGTTAGTAGACGCTGCCTGTTGTTGACTCAAAGGGAAGATAAAAGCAGGACCGTGCTGAAATTCAACAAAAACCGGAAAATCACTAACTGCTTACACAACAAATACTACTTAAATCTGAAGTGAAAGGATCATACCAGGATATTACTAGGTGCTCCAGGCGGTATAGCTTGCTGGAGTAAGATCTGCTTTCTCTGACCTGTTTCCATTATGTTGGCAGCCTGATAACTCTTGTCTTTACCCGAATGGGAAGGAAGACCTTGCCCCTTATCCTGCACAGTATTTAATCCTTTAGCAGCCTGCGTTTCTGTTGGGGGAACAGCATTCAAATTACAGGCCTTTGCCCCAAGCTGTAATGCCGAACCAGGCGCAGCTGGCCAAAATGGATTCATCCTTGTAAATTGCTGGTGATAGTGAATATTCCGCGCAATGTAGCAATGGGTGGCACACCTCTTTGGCCGTGGTTGGTTAACGAGCAGATGCGGAGGCTACACAAGTTTTCGGATAAAAAAGAAGAAAAGAGGATTGAGACGCAATCCACTCGACGAAAGCCAGAAGACTAAAATGGAATGCGTAATAAACAACAAGACGATGTAATGACAAACCTGTAGAGCTGCAGATGGAACAGAACTTCCTTCCACGGACACAACTCCTTGTAAAGGTGCCATATATCTGCTTGATTAGAAGAGCGATAATTTCTGAGACGAGGGAATAAAGTACTGGCGTACGACTTTCGATATTCGAAGTTAAAAATGAACTCAACAAAACAAAACAACACAACAGTACCCCATATGAGGAAGGCCACCAGGCCAGCCAGCCATAGACAGTGGCAAAGGTAAAGAGCTTGATTGAGCTGAAAAGAAGATTGGAAAAACCAAATTTATAACAGTAGATCAATGGGATGAGAAAATTAGAGAATAAAATTTTCCACACAAAAGTAAGGTCGTCTCCCAAAGAAGGGGGAAGTAGAAGAAGAAGAAAAAGAAAAAGAAAAGGCAAATATTACCATTATTCTCCGGATTGGGTTGTTGGTGTTGCTCCTGGATATTCTGTTGTGGCTTGTTTCCACTACGAGTAACAGGAATAGTACCACTATCTCTATCACTCTTCTCCAAATCCAGCTGGAGATCAATATTCCTCTCTTTATTATTAACAATTGGCTTCTGAGACTCAACCTCTTCTGTTGCTATCACTTTCGCCTTTTTCTCGTCAAGTTCCACATTCATATCTTCCGTCCCAATTTTCACTGCTTTCTCATTTTCTTTGACCGTGGCCTGTGCGCACAAACAAAGCAATCATAAATACACCACAATTAATTCTCAAGTCTCCACCTTTTACCAGAATAGAGCTTATGTAAGGACAAAACACAATGTTGGTGGTCCCCGCTCACCGTTTCAACATCTGTAGCCACAGCTTTCGGATCTACAGCCACAAAATCAATCCCATTGTCCCTTTCTGGAGATGATCTCAACGGAGGAGGAGCCTGTAAGACCGACACAAACAAAAAAGTTCAACAAAGAAAAAAATTTAAGAAAATTGAGTTTTCATAAATTCTCACCATCAGATCTATCTGGAACTTCTCTTCTCGCTGTCCTTCAATCTCAGAAGCCGTAGTTTTCCTGGAAAGAACAAAACCGATTCCCCAGCCATTGAGAATAGGACATCATCCTAGGATAACAGAAAATCAAAGCGAAGGAAAGTCAATGGAATGGATGCTATCTTACGGTTTACTGGGCGCCAAATTCTCGCAATCTTCTTCCAATCTAAGCCTAGATGGAGATTCCTTCTTTGGTGACACAGGCTCCTCCTTGGTCAAAGACGTATCTTTAGTCTCTGAATCTTCAGTCACCAGCTTCAAATCCGATAACAGATTCTCCTTCAGAGAATCCGGCTGTAATTGCAAATCTGCTGATGTAGAAGCTGAGTGATTGACCAACAAATCGTATGAAACTCCGCCATTTTCAACTGGGTTTGTTGAATTCTTCTCCACGGTGGAAGAACAATTATCGATTTGTGGTGGCAGATCCAAGTCCACCTTGGTTGTAAACGAAATGGGGCTTTTACGAACTGGGAAGTTTGACGGACTTTCATCCTCGTCCTTGACTGGTCGCGGTCTTTTCCTCTTCGGTGCTGCAAATTTGTATGAGAATTCACCAATACCCAAAAAGGGAAAAGAATTCGTCAGTATTCCCCAAAAGTGGAACCTTTTATGTTCTGTTAAGTTGACATGATCCTGGGAATTGGACTGAAAATATGGAATCTTGATTTGATCCCAAATTTTCTATCTTTCTCCGCCATTTTCTCCGCCACTGAACAGAACATTGGAGAAGAAGTTAAAAGAGGAGTTGAGTTTTGAGCCTTTTTGACAGCCCAAAGAAACTCACCAGTCGCAGACATAGGAGCAGCAGCGCAAGAGCTAGAATTAGTTGATGGAATAGAAGACGACTGAGGTAAAGAGTTAGAGATCGGCGACGAAACTCTGGATTTAGCATCAGCAGTGAGCTTGTGGTTGCTCACTTCTTTTGAAGAATCAAACTTCATGCCATCACCTGCAACCATATCCTGCCTTGAAGATCCTTGCGGCTGATTCATCAATCCATACAACACTTGAGCGATCTCCATCTCCATCTCAATCTCCTCTTGAGTCGATGAAGCAGACTTTGAAGACGATTTGGGCGGCCTCTGCTTCGAACCATTGGGCTTCTAGAGACAGCAAAAACATTTTTCACTCATTAGACCGAACCTATCAAGAAATTAATGAAAAGAAATGAATTTCCAGTGGAAAGTCCCAGACCATCTTCTTTTTAACCGAAGCATTAGAAGAGGAGGGCGAGACTGGAGCCGGCGACGCGGAAGCTGAAGCCAACACCGCCGTGGCGCAAGGACCACTGGATCTCACAGGTGAAGCAGAAGCTTGGCGGAGATTATGCTCCGCACCAACTCCACCATTTGAAGCCCAATAATCATGAGACCTCTTAGTAGACGCTGCGAAACATGAAGTCATTAGCCAAAAAAAGAACGATACGCACACTGAAAAATCTCAACCTCTATTAGGCCATAACAGAAAATTCTCTTCCACCTCTCTACCTGACCGAGCTTTTCTAGGCACTGAAACGCCAATCATCTCATCGGGAGCTTTCCACGGCGTCACCACCGCGGTTGTAGGCGGTGGTGGCGACGCTTTAAAAACTTTTGCTGGCGGGGGGAAAGTTTTGCGATGATGATGAAGATGATTGTGGTTATTCGAGAAGGAAGAAGGATTAGGTGGGAGCATCCTCATGGAACTCCCTGGACCTCCATCCATCCTCCTCCTCCTCCTCCTCCTCCTCCTCATCCTCTTCATTAACACTCTCCTCCGAACTATAATCTCCCCCATCCTCTCTATTGGTCCCGTGTAACAACCTATCTCCTCTCCGCCTGTTTCTCCGGCTGTTCAGTCGATCTCTGTCCCTATCTCTGTCCCTGTCCCGCTCTCGATCTCGATCGATCTCGATCTCGATCTCGATCCTTCTTTCGCCTCGCGGTGTCCGGCAGGTCCACCGGCCCATCGTCCTCTGCTACACACAAAAAACACAAAACTCTCTGTTAAAAAAGAAAAGGTCCTCTTATCTGAGAATAGTTGGATCTGATGAGAAAAATCACAAACCTGGTGAGTCCCTGATACTGCTACTTCGATGTCTTCTCCTAGATAACCCATTGCTTGTGATTCTCCTAGAGTCCCTGCTTCGTTCCATCTATTACCTTTCTATTCACTCACCGAATCAGCTAGATTGTTCTCACTACTCTCATCTCCCATCACCCGAAAACCATGCACCTATTTGATTTCTTTCAGCACACAGAGCTTTTCACTTATCTCTCCTTCTCTCTATCTCTCTACCTGTCTTTCTGACTCTCGTCTTCTCATCTCTTCAGCTATATGAAGCCCACTCCAAGGCCTAGTCAACGGCCGCGATCTTTCCTGTTTCATGCAAGGCCACATCTCAGCCTTCCATTGCACAACGCATCAGACGGACACAATTGACCAGGGCTGACATGGAGAGGTGAAGTCCGTCGGATACCCTTATTCTCTTTTGAACTTCTTTTTTGCCTTTTCTTCATTACATGTCCACGTGTCGTCCAGCTTTTTCTTAACCTCCAAGCATCCATGTTTGCTCCCTCTCTATCCCGATTAGGTATTATTTTAATCATGTTTGTGATTATTTATTCATTTTAGATTTTCGTATTAAAATATTATCTGTAATATTATAATACAATGTGTACCCTATCCAGAACCTCCCAAAATGTGATGTCTTCATACGCCATATATATATATATATATATATATTACATTCATTTTTATTTTTATTAATCTTTTACTTTTTTAAATTATTCCTTTTTTAGTTTATTAATGCAGATTAAACTCTATCCTTTAAAGACATTTTTCCATTAAAGGCATTACTAATTTGTAGATATTAATGTAAGGATTGAATTTCATTAATGTACGCATTTCTCATGCGATTCTTGTTTTCTGTATGAAATCCGGCGTTCGTGTACAAGAATAATGAAGTGGTAAATATTATTGTTTAATAGAGGCGGTCTTAATTTAATAGGGGGGTTTAGTGAGGGTAATTTACGCTATATATAATCTTCCCGGAGCTCGGTGGTCCCCACGATAAAAAGCCACCGAAGGCAAGGGAATTTAACGGATGAGATCTGCTGTAAGGAACAATATTTGGCCGTTAGATGACAACTTTACGTGGCAAGTACTTTCGTTTTCTCAAAGAAAACAAGGTACCCACACCCACACACCCACCCACACCTCAGAATAAACTAACAACAAAAAGGTCCAGATTACGGGAAAAAAAAAGTCCAAGCTGGCACCGAACCGCAAGGTTGGATATTGCGATTTCGATCACTGAGCCTGATCTGAACCGTTGGTTCCATTCCAATCAGACGGCGGAGCATGTCAACCCGAGCGATGATCACGGAACTTCCGAGAACCGTGGGACCCGCATGAATTAGCTAGGTAGCTGCTTATCTGGATACTATTTCCTCCCCCTTCGCCTCCTCGTCACGTTCGCTACTATAGACGGTGACGTGTACTGGGCCCCGCGCTGTGCAATAATAACAAATTAAAAACAAAAGAAAATAGAAGTTACAAGAGAGGACTGGCTCGGTCAAAATTCACTTTCCAGTAAAAAAAAAGCAACAAACATATAAAAAAAAAACAGTTCTAGTTTTGCGTTTTTTTTAATAAATGCACGCGCTTATGGTGGAGATTCGCATTCCGCGAGTGCACTGAACTAAAAAAAAGCAGACCAGTCCTGCGTGGGAACGTCGTTTTCGTGACGTGTCATGATTACTAAACTGACACGTAGGCAATTACCCTAACTTATTCTTCGCCTCGGATCTCGTTACAAGCGCTTACGCACTCACCATTTTCTTTTTTTTTCTTTTTCCCCACGACACGAACGAACAAAAAGCCCAGTTAAAAAAATATCTTTCCGCTAAAGACAGGGAACCAAAAAAAAAAAGAGATAACGTTACGGTATGGTTAGATATTATCCGATGACGTGGCGAGGGCAGCTTCTTTTGATTTTGTATCCAATCAGATACTCACCTTGTTTAAAGCCCCGGCGCTCTCCGTCGTTGTATCAATACCCATACCCGGAGAAAGAGGAATTAATTTAGGGGAGATCAAGGTTACCACGTCACACGCGGGGCCCACAGATTTCTTGACAACTTGCTCCCCTCCCTTTTGTCGCCTTTTGGAAAAGAGAAGTCCCGGAGAAAATGCCACGTGTGCTGGTACGGAAGGACGTCATCACCTATCCTACGTGGCTGTTTTAGTGACCCTTAGCCGTCAGTAATAGCTGTTGTGTCTTTACAGAGGAAGAAAGAGAATCACTTGGGACTCTTCTATTTGCCCATTTATAGCTTTAGCAAATAAATAATTGTCAAGCTTTGAAGGGGACATTAAATAATAAATAATGGAAACTTTATCTGACCTTATGTCCACGGAATCGAAAGTATAGTAACAAGTATGGTATTTCACGTTTTCAATTAAACTATAATATATAATTAATCAAACCTAATTAAATAATAAATCCAATTAGAATAATTTATCAATAATTATCAAAAATAAAACATGCTTAATCTATTTAATGTTAAACCATTAATTTATTAAATAAGCCATTTAAAATTTTGTTACCCAAAAAAGTGCCATGACTCATGACACGAAAAAAATTACGGAAAAATATATCATTACATTCAATTCGAAGTTCCGTAATAAAATGAGATATGTGAAACACGCAACTTTATTCTTACATATAATTATTAATATAATTATGAATATTAATTGATATTTATAAAAGTGTTATAGAAGCCGTATAATTTGAAGTAAATAGTTGTATTATGTCTTTGTTGGAGGAATACATCAAAACTTGGATTGTTTTGACCTAATCCAAGCTGTTGTGATTATTATTATTATTTTTTTTTAAAAGATTATTCTGGAGATTAATTCTCCATGACGGAAACATCTCAAATTAAGGAGGGCTATCGTTGGTTCAGAAATTTGCTGCATTCTCAAGAGTCAAACCTTCAACCTCTTGATTAAGCGACGAAGGTACGTGCGATCTACGTCAAATCTTCGATTTGTGATTATTAATTCTCCTACTTGTTATAGTGACACACCACAGGCAGGCTGAATTAGGCCGAAGTGAGTTAAAATAAGATGTTTAGTCAGAGAAAGACACCAATAATCAATCTGTGTATTGAAATCGGAAGATTCGAGCTTTTGGGTATGGACAAAAGGATTATGTTCTTTTTTCAAATTTTGGTGCATAATGTGCCACGTGGATGTGGACCCACGTGCAAGCAATATTAGTTAAAATGATAGAAAGCTTCCTCACACGTACTTCTCGTTTAAGCTTTGACTCCTACTTATTCAATCTTACTCTAATGTATGAAGTCCCTCTTTGATTAAACTATTAGAAGGTAAATAAATGCTTTTTTTTCACTGTAAAATTTATTTTTAAAAATAAATATTTTATTATAAAATAAAAAATACCACTTTATTATATATAACTTATTTAGTAGTTAAAATATAATTTTTAAGAAGTTCAAATTTGAAACTTATAAAATAAGTACATTTTATGTATATTTTTATATTAATTAATGAATATATTTTTTTTATTTTATTTTTTTTACATAATTTTCACAATACTCACAAACTCATTTTACATTTATTTTAAGATTTATATAATATTATTTAATTTTTAATATGTTTTAATGTTTATTTTATATTAGTTTTACTTATGTTATAAACTATATAAAAGATTTGATTAAATATATTTTATATAGTTTAAAATTATATAATAATTAATACATTATGTTTTGCATATTGTTTAATATACTTTAAATAATATTTATATGCATAAATAATTTTTATTATAAAATAAAATATAGTTAAAATTAATAAAAGTATTTTTATTTTTATGTTACCAAATTGTCTATTATATAAAGTTCTTTCAAAAATTATTATTTTTATTAACAACCAAACAGTCAATTACTTCTTAGAAAAATTATTCTAAAAATATTCTATTAATAAAATCTCTACTTATAAAAGTTCTATTGATATAAACTCATTTAAACATGCACGAATTCTCAAAATTGTGACAATAAATTTGTATAATAAAAATAAATAATTTTATTAAAATTTAATAATTGTCATTGTGCTGTGTAGACAACACGATATAATTCCTCTGGTTGTTCGTATATATGATATGATGAAAACTTTGTTTATGGTTGATCGACAATATTTTTAATATAAGATTTGATCTTTGTAAATCTTCAATATGTCTTTCGCCTATTACAGTTTTAAATTTGGCATTAGATTGTTTTTACTTCTCTAGTCCGCAAAGTTAGGATCGTTCTCAATTACAAATTAAAATAAAAAGAATTTTCTATTATCTGTTTTATTTTTATAAGTGTTAAGATCGGAAGTTAGGATTGTTCTTAATATTTTATAAGTCTTTACAAATTAAAAAGAATTTTCTATTATCTGTTTTATTTTTATAAGTGTTAAGATTGGAAGTTGGGATCGATCTTAATATTTTATAAGTTTTACAAATTTAAAAAGAATTTTCTATTATCTGTTTTTATTTTTATAAGTGCTAAGATTGGATCTTCGTATCAAACAAAATGAACTAAAATAAGAATAGGTCTCCCGAAAAGACTTAGAAAAGACACCGTTCAAGTATATCATGCCAATGCTTAATAACTAAAGCCCCATTATATTAAAGCATGGTCAGTTTGAGTGGATAGGTTCCCAAACAAAACATATCTAATAGAGACGAAACAAGCAAGTTTAAAAGATTTAATTAATATCAGACTATTTAAATATTGAATAAATTTTAAAACTATCTGTTTTTATTTGTTGAAAATTTTAAATTTTAATTAAAAAACATTTAAATAAAAATTAATTAGTTTATTTTACTCTATAAAATTGATTAGTTTATAAAATAGGTAATTAATTAATAAACTAATATATTTTAGCAAAAATATCATTAAATTAGATTAAATTGAAAAAAACTAAACCGAAAAATTAACAAGTTCAAAGATTTCACTGATAAATCAGTCGAACTAATTAAAATTATAAACTATTGATAAAAACATGTTTGTATTTTTTTTCTTTTTCTTTTTCTATACATGTTTTCTTCTTACATTTTCTTTTTTTAATCTATATTTTGTTTTCTCTTCTTTTCTTTCTATCTTTTATATCATCTTCTCTTTCTTTTTATTTCTCTTCATGTCCTTTTCTTTCGTTGCTTATTTATATATTTTGTGTTTTATATAAATTACTCACTTGTCTCATCAAGAAAATATGATTACTTCACTTAAATAATGTCATTTTGGATATTTATATTATAGCAACAAAAAATAATGTTTTAAAAACTAGATCAATAATTAAACTGATAAGACAAAAATTTAAAGTTTAAAAGTTCAGTTGATATTATATCATTATGAAATCGATTAAAGATTGAATAAAATTGAAAATATTGATATATGCTCGAAAGAAATCATCCTTACCAATCGAATAATTTGAAGTTTAATTAAAAAAGAAGATTATTAAAAAAAATTATTGATTTATTTTAGTTGATAAAATTTTATCACTTTAAAAATTGACTAATTTATTAATAAATTTATCATTTTTAATAACAAAATTTATTAAAAAATTCAACTAAATTGACTAATTTATTAATAAAATCATTTTTAATAACAAAATTTATTAAAAACTCAACCAAAAGTTAAAAATAAAATAAAAATTAGTGGATTAAAATTTTTGCAGTTGAATCCGTCGAATCAATTTAAATTTTTAGTCATCTACAAAAGATATAATTTTCTAGAGTGCCTTGCATCACTTTTAAATATTTAGTATTAGATAGATGGGATGAAGAAATAGAAAAAGAAAAGAGAGGAAGGTATGATTTTAAAATTAATTAATTAATTGTTATATTTCTCAATATCTGCAAATATCTTTCTTGTTGCAGATTCCAAGTCCTTGTCTTTTGACATAATAATTTATTAATGATAGTTGTCTTTTCTTTTTTATAAATAATCATTGCCTTTTTTCAAAATTCAACAAAATATTAATTTTAAATTGAGTTGCAAATTTTTAATACAAATTCCGATTTGGAGTTCAAATTTAACTTAAAATAAGATGGATTCAAAGTTCTTAAATTTGAATTAAAACAAACTTAGTCAAATTTAAATTTATATTAAATTATTAACTATACAATTTATTAATGAAGAGTAATATTCTTTTATCATTGACATATAATAAAAGATTATTATTGTATTTAAATATTATAAAGATGTTAACGACCTATCTTAATTTATTCAAATTGTAACAACAACACTAATTAAAATTTGAAAACTTATAACAAAAGATGTTGGAGTTGTGAATATATAAAGAAGACATCATTGTCCGTACTTATTTTATACTCTAATTTAAAATTTTAACTTAAAATTACAAGAAAATTAAAATTATCTATAAAATTATTCTTCTAGAATCACAATGTTATACATTTGAAGTTACGAAATCAATCTTTTATAAAATATATATAAAAATTACGTATATTATGACTCTCTTTAAATTCTAACAAAACGATAAATTCTGTACACGGCGTATGTTAACTTTTGATTATTATAGAATTAATTATACTATGGTTGTTAAATTTTTTATGCAAATCCCGATAGTGCATCGTTGCATTATTTTGTTAATATGTTATATAAAAGGACATGTGAAAGGGCTACCAAAAGTCTTGGTTTTTGGTGTAAAGGTCCCACCTTTTAGATGGTAAGCTTGACTTATATCATTGGTCACATTGTCTCTCCGTCTTGCTAAATGACCTTAAAATCAAAGTTCCAAAGGAATGTTTTGGAGTTTATTGTAAAAGAATAATATTACCATGAATAAAAGAATAAAAAAGCCACCAATTGAAATGGTTATTTCATTATGTTTTCATAATGAAAAGGAAAAAATAAATAAATTACAATTTTTAATTTTAAGACTTTTACGTATAATTTATTAAAATTTTAATTAAGTATTTACGATTTTAAAATTCAAAATATTCTTTCTGTTAATATTAATATTAATGTGATTGATTAATTAAAAGATTAATATTAACTTAGTTGTCTAATAATTTTAGACATTTAATTGAAAATTTTAAAAATTGAACACTAAAATTAAAAATTAAAATTAAAATTAAACACTTTCAATTATTTATCTATAAAATAAAATATTAAATAAAATAAATATCTATTATTTAACTAGATATAATGTCATACATTAGTACACAATTAATAAATCACAAATGAACAATTCCCACTGTCACATAGTTAAATTATTAAATTGGCACTTTGTCTCAGATTTTAGATCTAAGGACTAAGGATAAGCCCTACAAGGCAATGAGGGCAGCTTTCCCTATGTTCTTATTTTTCCCACTGGGAAAAGATAAACAAACAAAACTTGTAGTGAAAGTTTGGCATAAAGGGTCTTCTTATAATAATTGATTGAAAACGAGGGTCAGTGAGATGTTGATGTACAGTTGATGATGACTTACATTGGCAAGGGGTCTGGTCTCTCCATGCCCATATGCCTTTCCCTTTGTCTCAATTCTAATACATGCTTGAACACTGCCCAACTATAAAATAACATTCACATTCCCTTCTTGTTTCACAGGTACACGAGATAATCCAGCAGAAAAGATAAAAAGTAAACAGGAGGACAATTTGAACACTTGGAGGAGTTCAACACTTATACTTGCCAGACTGCATATATAATGTTCATACTGTTGATAGATGATTGAAACTGTCTAATTGTTCATTGTAGCAAATGGAATCCCTCTCCCATTAAGAATTAAGAGGAAAAAGAAAAATTCTAACATCTGAGTGAGTACCATCCATTACAAACAACAAAAAGAATAGGTTGGATCCTACCAAAATAATTTGTTTGACAACCTTACTTTATGCCCCATCCTCTTGTCACGAAAACCCATCTCAATTATATTTTTTTCCCCTTCTTGTAATTAGAGGCTTGAGAATCATCTAACTCGGTCAGATTATAAACAAAGTATACAAGATAATAATACACATTTTGCTAGCTAAACACATTCCACATATTCGTTTTGCATACCTTCCCAACAAGTTCACCTTCATTCCAAATTGTGTGTTGCAGCACCCTTCATTCAGTCCTCCCCAGCTCCTTCAGATCTCCTCATTCAGCAGGAGAGTGCTGACATTGTCATTAAAAGGCTTTCCAAAAGTTTCCAATCTTATTCAACCTTCTTTGTCTTTTCACACCCACATCCGGGTTCGAGAGCCCAATAAATACTTTTACTCCCCCGCTTGCTGTTTCTGTTCTGCGGGTTTCACCTGAACTGCAGCTGGAACAGCATGTCCATAAGGAAAGCTAGCAGACAGAAGCTGATGTGCCTTTCCTGCGGACTGTGCAGTAGCAGCAACAAACTGGGCATGAACATGACCTTGTGCAGGCAAGCCACCACCTTTAATATTGCTAGCTGCGGTACCAGCAGAAACAACTGCCTTTGAAGGATCACTGATGTTAGTATTTGACAAGGAAAGCATTCCTGTTGACACCCCTGATGACCCTGGTGGTTGCTTCTGCTGTTGGTCTCGGTGTCTTTGGAGATAAAAGCCACTTGCAGGCGAAGAGGTATTTGATAAATTTGCTGCACGATGAGCTTGAGCTTGCATGTATGCATTCGCATACATCATCTGTTGCTGCATCGCATGCTTTGTTACCTGTTGTTGATGCTGTTGCTGTTGCTGCTGTAATTGTGGCATAGCTCCGGGGCTAGATGAAGGAACAATGTTATGTGGATGACCAAGGATTGGTTGAATATTCCTTCCCCCAATTGCACATGACTTCTGTGTTGACACAGAGTTGGTCTTAGTCTGCTGAGATGATAGTGAAGAAGCCTGCCCTGCTTTATTACTTGTGGAGGTGGAAGTTGTCCTTGGGCTTCCACCCGCACCTTTAGAAATGGATGATGTCGTAGGTGAACCCATTCCCATTGAAGGAGATGGGGATTGATTACTATTGGTTGGTGGTTGTCCTTGTGAAATAGCTGATGATTTTGAGTTAGCTGCAAAAGATATTTGTGTGTGGCCTTGTTGAGTCCGTCCTTGCTGTTGGGAAAGGTTTTTGAGTGCTGACGAAGTTGAAGCAAAAGATTGAGAAGGTATTTGGGATGTGGTCGACCTAACAGAATTTTTCCACTGAGGAGATTGAGCCGGGCTACTGCTGCTCTGCACGAGATTTTGAGGAAAGCCAGAGAGCACATTAGGGAATTTAGCAGCAATTGATGATGGTGTGGAAATGTGGTCCGCGTAAACATTTCCACCACCACTAGTTGGTGCTTTGCTTCTTGCAGAAGCAGTAGAAGAAGGTGCCAATAACTGCTGCTTCTGAAGTTGAATCATCTGCTGTGGTTGTGATGTTGGCTGTTGTTGGGTCCGTTGCAGTTGCTGCTGCATAGAAATACTTGTACTATTCATAGCAGCTGATGTAACATCATTGGATGTCCGTGCTGTTGTAGATCCTAGGTTAAGAGTTCGTGCTGAACTATCAATCACAGTGCTGCTAGGTGCTGCGGAAACAGACGCATCTGTTAGGTCTGGACGAGAAAAAGCAATCAACTGTCCGCTGGTTGCTGCAGTCTTTCCACCTGCCATGGACTTTCTCTCATCTTCCACACTAGAAGATTCATTCTCCCTCTTCCTGTGCTGTGCTGCTTGAGCAGCCGCAGCAGCTGCCATAAACTGATAGCCATGCCTTGCAGGCTCGGGAAGGCTTTGAAGAAGAGCATGATTTTGTGCGATGGCTGAAATATCCAAGCCTGGAGCTGCTGCAGCTCCATTAATAGAAGCAAATGACATGGCAAAAGCCTGAGAAGGAAGAAGTTCAACCCCAGCCTTTGTACTGTGAGGTTGCAGTTGCAGCTGTTTCTTTTCACTAGGATTGCCACCAGCATTGTTGACAGCACCACTTGTGCTAACTGACGCTGGATGCATCATAGCAAAATTTGGCGGGTGCATGGGCATCGGGAAATTATGACCATATATATTCATACTTGCTCGAGGCACTTGACTATCAGCACTTGAAGGGCTATCTTCACTGGCCAATTCACCCTCAAGCCCAGCCTGATGGAGGGCATTCTGGCCTTGTTGCCGCTGCTGAAGCTGCAATGATTGCGATGTCTGGGTTTTGGTGGTTGGGAAGCCTTGCAAATTCCCATTACTTCCATTAGTTACACTTCCATGTGGCCTCTGTTGATTAACTTGATTCTGTAAATGTTTCTGGGATGATGAGGAACCACTAGAAATACTTTGGTGTTGGTGTCCTTGTTGGCTTTGTTGTAACTGTGTCGGAGGTGGTTGCTGTTGTTGAAGCTGTGACGGGTGGAGAATTTGAGAAGAATAGAAGGCCCCGTTAAAGAAAGGCATAGGCTGAGGATGCGTCCCTCTATAAGCTGGAGCTGGCCCTAAATGTGCAGGAATAGGGATAGGGTACGGTCCATTCTGCAATATTAAGTATGGCGTTTCATTGCCAGGCATATTCGGGTAGTTGAAGCTCATTGCTGGACCAG
The DNA here is from genome assembly GCA_029891385.1 of Erythroxylum novogranatense. Lineage (NCBI taxonomy): Eukaryota > Viridiplantae > Streptophyta > Magnoliopsida > Malpighiales > Erythroxylaceae > Erythroxylum > Erythroxylum novogranatense. The sequence goes on from CM057228.1 coordinate 134,075,307, forward strand.
TAACTACCGTTGTTGAACTGGCACTAACCGACGCAGAACTAGAAGCACTTGAAGTAGCCCCTCCTGCAGGCAGGGGGGATTTTGCACTAGCCCGAACAGAGTTAGTGACTGCTGACTGTTGTTGATTCAAAGGGAAGATAAACGCAGGACCGTGCTGAAATTCGACAAAAACCCAAAAATCACCAACTGTCAGGAAATAGATCCTTAACACAATTGCACAATAAATACTATTTCCAGCTGAAGTAAGGACTATACCAGGATATTACTAGGTGCTCCAGGCGGTAAAGCTTGCTGGAGTAAAATCTGTTTTCTCTGAGCTGTTTCCGTTATGTTGCCAGCCTGAGAACTCTTGTCTTTCCCTAAATGGGAAGGAAGACCCTGCCCCTTGTCCTGCACAGCGTTTAATCCTTTACCAGCTTGCATTTCTGTGGGGGGAACAGCATTTAAATTACAGGCCTTTGGCCCAAGCTGTAATGCAGAACCCGGCGCAGCTGGCCAGAATGGATTCATCCTTGTAAATTGCTGGTGATAATGAATATTCCGAGCAATGTACCAATGGGTAGCACACCTCTTTGGCCGTGGTTGGTTAACGAGCAAATGCGGAGGCTACACAAGGTTTTTGGAGAGAGAAAGAAGAAAATGGAATTGAGACGTCAGAATCCACTGGAAGAAAGCCTGAAAATAAACTGGAAGGCGTAAACAACAAAACGATGTAATGACAGACCTGCAAAGCTGCAGATGCAACAGAGCTTCCATCCACGGATACAACTCCTTGTAAAGGTGCCATATATCTGCTTGATTAGAAGAGCGTCATTTTCTGGGACGAGAGAATCTAAGTACTGAGGTACGACTTTCAATATTCGAAGTTAATAATGAACACAACAAAACATAACAACACTACAGTACCCCATGTGAGGAAGCCCGGGCCAGCCAGCCATAGACATTGGCAAAGACAAAGAGCTTGATTGAGCTGAAAACAAGATTGAAAAAACCAAATTTATGACAGTAAATCAATGTGGAAAAAAAAAGAGAGTAAAAATTTTCCATTCACAAAAAGTAGGGTCATCTCATCCCCCAAAGAAGGGGGAGGAGAATGAAGAAGAAGAAAAAAAAAACGTAAATATTTACAATTTTTCTCAAGATTGGGTTGTTGGTGCTGCTCCTGGATATCCTGTTGTGGCTTGTCCCCACTGCGAGAAACAGTAACAGTACCACTATTTCTGTCACTCTTCTCCGAATCCAGCTGGAGATCAACATTCCTCTCTTTATTATTAACATTTGGCTTCAGAGACTCAACCTCTCCTATTGCTGCCACTTTGGCCTTTTTCTCATCAACTTCCACGTTCATATCTTCCTTCCCAATTTTCACTGCTTTCTCTTTTTCTTTGACCGTAGCCTGTGCGCACAAACAAAAGCAATCATAAACACGCCACAATTAATTCCCAAGTCTACACCTTTTACCAAAATAGAGCTAATGTGAGGAAAAACAGTGTTGGTGGTCCCCGCTCACCGTTTCAACATCTCTGACCACTGCTTTAGGATCTACAACCACAAAATCAATCTCGCTGTCCCTTTCGGGGGATGACCTCAACGGAGGAGGAGCCTGTAAAACCGATACAAACAAAAAAGCTCAAGAAAGAAATAAAAAAAATAAATTAAATTAAATTAAATGGAGTTTTCATAAATCCTCACCATCAGATCTATCTGGAACTTCTCTTCTCTCTGTCCTTCATTCTCAGAAACCATAGTTTTCCTGTGAAAGAACAAAACCAATTTCCCAGCCATTGAGAATCGGACATCATCCTACAACAAGAGAATCAAAGTGAAGGAAATTGAATGAATGTTATCTTACGGTTTAGGGGCCAAGGTTTCGCAATCATCTTCCAACCCAACCCTAGATGGAGATTCCTTCTTGAGTGACAGAGGCTCTTCAGTCTCTAAATCTTCAGTCACCTGCTTCAAATCCGATAATAAAGTAGAACTACTTAGGTTCTCCTTCTTCAAAGAATCCGGCTGTAATTGCAACTCTGCTGGTGAAGAAGTTGAGTGATTGACCAACAATTTGCATGAAACTTCTCCATTTTCAACTGGGTTTGTTGAATTCTTTTCCGCATTAGGAGAATAATTATCGATTTGTGGCGGCAGATCCAAATCCACCTTGGTTGTGGACGAAATGGGGCTATTACGAACTGGTAAATTTGATTGACTCTCATCCTCGTACTTAACTGGTCGCGGTCTTTTCCTCTTCGGCGCTGCAAATGTGTACGAGATTTCACCGATACCAAAAAGGCAAAAGAACCCGTCAGTTAATTCCCCAAAACTGGAACGGTTTATGTTCTGTTTAGTTGACATGAACCTGGGAATTGGACTGAAAATATGGGAATCTTAATTTGATCCCAAATTTTCTATCTTATTCCGCCATTTTCTCAGCAACTGAACAGAACATTGGAGAAGAAGTTCAAAGAGACGGAGTTGAGATTTGAGATTTTTGGCAGTCCAGGGAAACTCACCAATGGCAGAAATGGGAGTAGTACTGAAAGAGCTAGAATTAGTTAGAGGAATTGAAGACGACTGAGGTAAGGAGTTAGAGATCGGCGACGAAACTCGGGATTTGGCATCAGCAGTGAGCTTATGGTTGCTCATTTCTTTTGAAGAATCAAACTTCATGCCATCACCTGCAATCGTATCCTGCCGTGAAGGTCCTTGAGGCTGATTCATCAGTCCATACAACACTTGGGCGATCTCCATCTCAATCTCATCTTGAGTCGAGGAAGCAGACTTTGAAGACGATTTTGGCGGTCTCTGCTTTGAACCAGTAGGCTTCTACAAAAAGCAAAAACATTTTTCACGCGTTTGAACGAACGCATCAAGAAATCAATAAAAAGAAGTGAATTTCCAAAGGAAAGTCACAAACCATCTTCTTTTTAACCGAAGCATTAGAAGAGGACGGCGAGACTGGTGCCGGAGACGCGGAAGCTGAAGCCAACACCGTCGTCACGCAAGGACCAGTGGATCTTACGGGAGATGAAGAAGCTTGGCGATTAATTTGCTCCGTACCAACTCCACCATTTGAAGCCCAACAATCATGAGACCTCTTAGCAGATGCTGCGAAATATAAATTCATTAGCCAAGGAGGATCGATCCGCAGACTGAAAAGTCTCAAAAACTCTTTTAAGCCATAACAGAAAATTCAATTCCACCTCTCTACCTGACCGAGCTTTTCTAGGCACTGACACACCAATCATCTCATCGGGAGCCTTCCACGGCGTCACCGTAGCAGTCGTAGGAGGCGGCGGCGACGCTTTGAAAACTTTTGCCGGCGGGGGGAAACTTTTGCGATGATGATGAAGATGATTTTGGTTATTCGAGAAGGAAGAAGGATTGGGTGGGAGCATCCTCATGGAACTCCGAGGACCTCCATCATCCTCCTCCTCCTCCTCCTCCTCCTCATCTTCCTCTTCATTAACACTCTCCTCCGAACTATAATCTCCTCCATCCTCTCTATTGGTCCCGTGGAACAACCTATCTCCTCTCCGCCTCTTTCTCCGGCTGTTCAGCCGATCTCTGTCTCTGTCTCTTTCCCTGTCCCTTTCCCGCTCTCGATCTCGATCCTTCTTTCGCCTCACGGCCTCCGGCAGCTCCACCGGCCCATCATCCTCTGCGACACAGAAAACACAAACTCGCTGTTAAGAGAAAAATAGAAGGAAAAAGAAAGAGGCAGCTTATCTTATCTGAGAATAGTTAGATCTGATGTGAAAAATCACAAACCTGGTGAGTCTCTGATACTGCTACTTCTATGTCTTCTTCTAGATAAACCATTGCTTGTGACTCTCCTAGAGTCTCTGCTTCGTTCCATCTATTACCTCCCTATTCACTTACCGAATCAGCTAGATTGTTCTCAGTCCTCTCATCTCCGATCACCCGAAAACCATGCACCTATTTGATCCTTTCAGCACACAGAGCTTTTCACTTATCTCTGCTTCTCTCTGTCCGCACCTCTCTATCTGACCCTCTCTCGTTTTCTCATCTTTCCAGCTATATGAAACCCACTCCAAGGCCTAGTCAACGGCCATGATCTTTCCAGCTTCATGCCCTGTCCAATCTCAGCCTTCCATTTCAGGACGCATCTGACGGATACGAATTGACTAGGACTGACATGGCGAGGTTAAGTCCGTTGGATATTCAATAGGTATTATTTTAGTCATGATTCTGATTATTTATTCCTTTTAGATTTTCATATTAAAGTATAGTCTCTCCTTGTTTGTAATATTATTATTTAAATGGAGACGGTGTTAATTAAATATGGGGCGAGTGAGGGTAACTTACGGTGTATCTTCCATGGGCTCGGTGATAATGCCACCGAAGGCAATGAAATTTGACGGATGCGATCTGATGTAAGGAACAATATTTGGCCGTTAGATCAAGATTTTTACGTGGCAATTATTTTCATTTTCTTAAAAGAAAATAAAAATACCCCTCTCCCTGTCATGCCTCAAAATAAAGTAGCAACAAAAGGCCCCAGATACCAAGGAGAAAACATGCCCAAGCTGGCACCGAAGCACTAGGTTCGGTAATGAGATTTTGATGGATGAGCACCATCTGGATCGTTGGTTCATTCCAATCAGACGGCGGAGCATCTCGGTGAAGCGGCGGGAACTGGAGCCCGGATCACGGAGCTTCCGAGAATCGTGGGACCCGCAAGAATTTGCTAGGTAAATGCTTATCTGGAAATTAATTCCTCGCCCTTGGCCTTCTTGTCACGTTCCCGGGCCCCACTTTGTACAATAATAATAATAACAAAATTGAAAAACAAAAGAAAGAAGAACAACCTACTAGCTCGGTCAAAATTCATCGCGCAGTGAAAAAAGCAACCAATAGGGAAAGAGGAAAAAAACAAATCCCTCTTGTTTTGCGCTTTCCATAAACGCACGCGCTTACATTCCGTGAGTGCACTGAATTAAAAAAGCAGATCAGTCCTGCCTGGGAACGTCATTTTCGTGACGTGTCACGGCTATCAATTCGACACCTATGCAATCACCCTCGTTCATTCCTCGCCTCGGATCTCGTTACGCGCTACGCGTCGACAATCCTTCTTTTTTCTTTCGCCCACGCACGAACAAAAAGCCCTGTAAGAAAATATCTTTCCGCTAAAGAAAGGGGGGAGAGAGAGAGAGAGAGAGCAAGAGCATTACCATGGCGTCAGATACTGTATTATCCAATGACGTGGCGAGAACAGCTTCTTTTGATTTTCTATCCATTTCAGATACTCTCCTTATCTTAAAAGTTAAAAACCTGAACGATGCTCCGTCGTTCTATCCATGCCCAGAGAAAAGAGGAATTAATTTATGGGATACCACGTCACATCTGGGGCGCATCGGTTTTTATGTAATTGACAACTTGCTCCCTTTCCTTTTGTCGCCTTTCGGAAAAGAAAAGTCTCGGAGAAGATGCCACGTGCGCAGGTTTGGTAGCGACATCATCACCGACTCCGATCCTACGTGGCCGTTTCGGTAACCCTCAGCCGTCAGTCTCAGAAATAGCTGTAGCTGTAGTTTCTTTACTACTGCAAGTCTAAGAAGAGAAAAAGGGCATCACTTGGGACGTCTATTTGCCCATTTACACCTTCATTAGTTCAACACTGTTTTGATTGCATCAGTAGAGAGAGAGCATTAAAAATGGGAAGTGTCAACATCATGTATTAGTTTGGATAATATAAAATTTAAAGAATACAAAATTAATAATATTACTTACTATTGATTCCAGTACTTGGAAACAGCTAATCAAAGAAACATAGTTTCATGCTTGTTAAATAGTTTTCTAATGCATGTGCGTTATTATTTATGTTAACTTTATATATAATGCCAAGTAAGCGACCACTGCGATGCTAAGTATGACAGTACATTTTGGTCACAGTAAGGCTTACATTACTCACATTTTAAAAAAACAAAAAAATTAAAATAAAGGACCCCATGAACATGAGTGAAACATGCAACTGTGGACCAACCAGTGGTGGCAGGTTTCTTAAAGTTTGAGTTCACATTAATTGAATTTAAATAGTAATAAATTAGATTTAATTTAAATTATTAGGATAAATAAAATAATATTATTTTAATATTAATTTTTATTAATTAAACTTTGACGAGGACATTGGAACTTGGATTGTTTTGACCTAACTCAAGCTATGATTGTTAATTCTGAACCAACTCGGGATAGTGGCACACGACAGGCTCTCTTGGACCATTGTGACCTGAAAAACATTATTTAATCAAATCTTTGTAATTGAAATCGCAAGATTCGACCTTTGGCTATGGACAAAAGGATTACGTCCTTCTTTTTCAAATTTTGGTGGTGTGGTGTAGGGGGAGTGGGGACACCGTCTAATGTGCCACGTGGATGTGGGCCCACGTGGAACAGCTTAGGAAAGTGCAAAGCTGCGATACGTTTTAGGATAGTCATCTTTAGAAAAGCGCGAGGGAATTAAACTAAGTTATTAATTGAAGTAGAAGCAATAGGAAACGAATCATATGCATCTCATTTAAAGCTTTGACCACTAATCATTCAATATATACGAACATTATTTAAGGGTATAGTTGTGTATTACTAAATCTCTTACAATATTTTATAAAAGATAAGATTGTGTAGATAAGATTGTGTAGTATTAAATTTCTTCAGATTTAAAGTGTTATCAGAAATTTGACTGAATTGTAAAATACATAAACAAATGCTATTAAAATTTTTAAAGGAATTTAATTTTATATTAAATATACTAAATTTGTATCTATACTATAATTAAAAGTTAAGAATAACTTGTACACAAAAATTACTTTATAATATAATTTTTGAAGTTTTATAATAATTATAAATTTTTATATACAAGTCATTCATCTTTTTTTAATTTAGAGACAAGAATAAAATAATAATATAGTATTAAAATTTAAATAGAGTTTTTATATATTCAATTATGCGGACATTAGTAATTATTCATTCTTATACAATTTATAGATTGAATATTTTATTTTATAGTGTATTAAATATATTAATTTATATATAAAATAATTTCTTGACCTAAGTTTTTACTTTTTTTAATCATTTATCTCTCTGTTTAATAATGAAAGAAACAGAGTGAAACAACTCTACCGTGCAAAAAAGGCAAATGCGACATGTGATGGAATAGAGGCAATGGGATGGACGTTTTTCCATTGAAAGGGCCTTTTGGGTACACAAAAAAATTAATGAGAAAGTGAAGCACTACTAAGGAGGAAGGAGGGTGATGGATGCAGGAGGAAAACCTAGAGTGGGCTTTGGAGTTTGGACACAAAAGTCCTCCGAAAACAACGTGTATCATTCTTGTGGACCACTTCGTGTCTTTGTTGTGTATCTCACTACTTCACAAGTACAATAGTGGGCTAGAAATTTATACATGCACTACACAATTTGTTTAATATATATTTAATAATTATATAAAAATATTTTAATACATCCTTACATATTTAGTGAAGATATCTTAATAAGTATAAAATTTTAGATTTTACGGATGATTAAAAAACTCGATTGTTTTGATCGGTACGAACGTAAAATTTTAAATCCTCTAATTTTATGGTTCAATTGACATTAATAAGTTAAGTCTTTAAAACCGATCAATTTATTAATAATAAATTAATATAAATTAAAATAAAATCAATTAATTTTATTTGACGATCTCTTTTTAATTAAATTTTCAAATTTTTCGATGAGTACGGAAAATCTCTTTCAATCAAATTTTAAATTCTTTATTATTATTCAATTTTATGACAATCTAATATCATTTCAATCTTTTAAACCTTAAACCTCTTGTCTTACAAGTTTAACTTTCACCTTAGATTTTAAAACATTGGATTTTAAAATGTAATTTGTTTTATTAAGCATTTTAACAAAATGAATTATGCTAATTTTAATTTTGTATCCTTATTTAGGTATTTATATAAGTAATTGTTGAAATATTTTAATTATTATTATGTTATAACTGTTTAAATTATTATTTTAAGTCTATTTATAAGAGTAAGGATTTTTAAATATCAATTGAATTTTTTATAAGAACTAACATTCTTCCATTTTATAAGAAATAACATTTTGAAAATTATATTAAATGTTTAACACTAGGAATTATAAATTCCAAGTATTCTTAAAATAAATATTCATAAATTCAAAAGTGGGATAAAAAAGTTTTGTTAGGGGTGAGCATTATTGAGATGATTCGATTATCCATTTCTACCGAATTAATTCGAAAAGCAAATGTTAAATTTTGAGTAATTAGTTTGGGATATTACCCGAATTATTTTCGCCAAACTCAAAAAATTGGTAGGCAGATTACCCGAATTAGGTTTAAAAGAATTATGAAATAGGATAATTAGGATAATTCAGGTAAATCGGGCTAAATAATTCAGGTAAATTGGGTAAATCAGGCTGGGTAAATAGGTAATTCGAGTAAATCAGGCCAGGTAAATTCGGGTAATTGAAAATTCAAGTTCGGGCCAGGTAAGGGAAAAAAATTGGTAATTCAGGCCGGACCCAAACGATAAAAATTGGACCCAAATTACCCGAATGCTTACCCCTAAGTTTAGTTGCTCTCTGCACTTGCATTCTTTCAATATTTAATTTATATGCAACCCATAAGCATTCCTTAGCTTTAAATGGAGAAGTTGCTTTAAGTCTCTTTGCTCCATTAATTTATTAAGCTTTATTATTAATATAAAGTGTTTTTTGGTTTAGTGAAACTCTGGTTAGCTTTATCAAGGAAATACTATTTTATTTACGGATTAATTATAAAAATTAAAATTTTATTCAATTTTATAATAGTGTTCATTATTACAAAAATCTTATATTTTACTCAATTATAGCCCAATTAATAGTGCTAATTAAATATTTAAACTTTCAAAAATTTTAATTCTAATCCAATGTTAGTATTTTTGTTAACATTACTGATGTAGCTTGCTATATAAAACAAAAACATAAACACTTATATCGTAAAACGTAATTAAGTTTAACTAAACTACAATGTTTCGATATTGAAATTTCTAAATCAAATTTATTGTCTAAATCGTTTGAATTGAAAACTCGAAATTAATTCATTTCGCCTAGAAAGAAAGAGGATCTAGGATGACAAATTAGGATTTCATTTAAATTGTTAGAAAATTATATCATTGTTGTCTTGTACCTACATGATAGTATTTGATTTAGATATTTTAATCCTAAAACGATGTAATTTAGTTAAATTTAATCAAGTGTTTATGATTTATGTCTTATGTAATAAGACATGTCAACAATGTTAATAGAGACACTAACAACGAGCTAGAATTAAAAAATTGAAAGTTTAAGTATTTAATTATTATTTTAAACTTTGGACTATAACTACAAAATTGAGTAAAGTTAATGATTTTTAATTAATCCTTCACAATAATAACTCAAATTTAAAACGTGACGTTAAAATGCTTTAGTTTTAAATTTTCAAATTTCTTTGATATAAAACTCACCGTATTAACATGACGAATCAAGTTAAATGAATATTAAAAAAACTAGTATTAACTTGTTACCACACCTTAATATATAAAATACATGATTGAATTTACAATAACTTGCATAATTTTTGTTAAAAATATTTATATTTTAGTTTTAAATTAATAAATTTTAATTTTGTATCGAAATCATTATTAGAGTTTGTTTAGTTGAGAGTATTATAATGGAATGAGATAGAACGTAACATAGTTTTATCGTTTAGAATGGGGTTTTATAATAGAATATAATAGAATGGAATGAGATACAAGCAGACGGTATCGTGTTACGTTCCATTCTATTACAAGCAATGAAAATGAAAAATCTCTGATTCGGGGAGTTTAAGATGGAACGTAAGCTAATAAATATATACTAGTTAATATACTCTCAATAATTTTCGTAATACCAATTATTTCTTACCCTACCCTAATAACAATCAACACAACACAATAACTTTTTATATAATTAACAATAAATTGTATATAATTAATAATATAATAATAATTTTTATTAATAAAATAGAAAATATATGTAAATACTTATTCTTTAATTATTTGTCACAATGTCGTGACATCTTTTGGTAAGTCACAAATATATTTTATATAAATTTAAATATAAATAAATTATTTTAAATATAAATAAAATAAAATAGAATAATATTTAATATAATAAATTTTATTAAATATTAATATTATTATTTTAATGAAAACAGAAAAAAAATTTTAAGTCACAACCGTGACATATTTTTATAAGTCACAGATTTTGTCGTTTTAAAATCATAGCATTAGAGTGTTTTGCATTTTCGATTCTAGATTATGCGAGAATGTTATATAAGAATATAATAATCATTCATTATACATTACATTATATTCTATTCCATCTAATTTTTAAATAACATTTCATTACGAATTCTTCTATCATTTTTAAACATTTTTTTATAATATAAACTATTGTTTTCCATTTTATTACATTCTATTAATTAATATCTAATCAAACACGCCCTTAATTAATGACCATTACAGCAAAGGGTGTCACCGTCAGTCTTAACTAAACACTCACCTTCAGCTAAAATAATCGGTTGAAAGTTGAAACTCGTGGGGGAAATCTCTTAAGAAAAAAACAATGGGGCTTGGGGGTTAATTAGCGGGCACGAAAGTTGACAAATATCAACTGCTCTTTGTTGGCGACACTTAGACAAATATCAAATTTCTTATGAAAACTCTTCAGGATGGATGCTGCTGGTGCTGGACATCGTCAGGTGATTGATATGTCAAAAACATTTTCAAATGTGGGGTCAAATGGTATAAATTAAACGAGTAGGTGGGGTCTGTCAAGTTGCTTCACATCAATTATTGTAAATTATTTAATTTTAATTTTATTGTATTTTATTACATGAAAAATATTAAAATGAATAATAATTGAATTTACTTATAACCAATATTAAAAAATTCAACTAATTTGATACTCCAACCGTAAAAATTCTGAGCTACCTATTTTTCTAATTCAACTGACTTTAATAATTTTATTATTAAAACTGATTAATTAATTATTCGGTTAATTTTATTTTAAAAATTCAACTAATTTGATAATTCAATCGTAAAAATTTTAAACTTTTCTAATTCACCTGATTTTATTAATTTTGTTGTTAAAATTGATTAATTAATTAATCAGTTAATTTTATTTCAAAATTTTAACAATTTTATGACGGTCAGTTAAACTATTTAATCTGTAAATTTTTATTTTATGAGTTTAATTTCTGATATAATTTTTAAAATATAGCTTATAAATTTTATTAATTAGGGATAATGTTAGTTAAATTTTTATTGAGATATTATTGTTTTAAATCCTTTGATTTTGAAGGAGATCCTCTTGTGTTTTTTTAAGAGCACGTGTTGGTTGGATCAACTTTGAAGACAAACTGAACGGGGACGTAAAAAGAAAATGATTGGTCTCTCTCTCTAAGTAGCTGAGAAAGCCAAGCCCACAATCAAAATGGGCTTTAGTTTATAAATCTTTGTTTGGGTTAACTTATTGCTAATATCTTGTATTATTGGAGTCTAATTAATAAAATACTGTTGACACAAACACGTTGTAGACAAACTTTGGTATTGCTCCTTCTTGTTTGTGCAAAGAAGAAGAGGCACTTTTTGGTGTAGGCGAGATTTATAATTCGTTGTGTCTCAACTAACTCAAAGTTAATATTCGAATATTACAATTTGAGGTTGACAGTTAAATTTCTACCCAATAAAAGCAAGGAGCAACTTGAGAGAGATTAAAGAAATACCTAGGTAGGTTTAGTCCATCCTCATTTTGAGAAGATTGTAGTAGCTCTAGTACTCTTATAGGCATGCAAATCATGAACAGTGAAATCAGGTCAGGAATACAAGGTTCGATGGATGCTGAAATAGAAGATTTGATCTGTATCATTTTCTCACTCCACAAATCCGTCTCCGACAAGAGGTCCACCTTTAGAATGAGAGAAATTTCTTAGAGATCCAACCCTAATCTCTAAAGTTGTAAGAGAAGGAGATGTTTACCTGAAAGATTCAGACGGTTAGAAGAAGATTGGACAACAACATGGCCACTGGAACACTTGGTAGCTACAAAGATGTCTAAGAGGAAACCTTAATTGCTAAACATGGAATGTGAAGAAGTTGATTACTTGTGAAGAAGAATCCTTTGGAAGCCTATCAAAGATCTTGTCGATCGCCGGAGTTATCACCACCTTCGGAGCTTCTCTTCAGCGCCAAAGACAGCCACAACAAATCGCCTGTACGAATTGGAAAAAAAATCTCGAAGACACGAGAAAGATGTGGGTGTTTTTACCCTAATAGTCGGGGTAGGTAATACTTCAACGACGTCGTATTGTGCTAGTTATCTTGAGATAAAACGTTGTAGTATTGATCTTCTTATGAGTTGAGTTGTTGTGTTGATTACTAAGTTATTTTTTAAGTCTCCACTTGTAATTTTGACTATTAATGAAAATTTTACTTCGAATATTAAATTAATCAAAATCTTGCATGATTAATAAATAAATAAATAAATTCAACTCTAATTGTAACCGACTCTAAAAAAGGTATAGAAACAAGAATAATGTAACTATAATCTAAAGAGGATGAGCTTATATTAAAGATACCATCTTTGTGAGTTTATCTCCGTGGACATTTATAATGGTTTTGTTCTATTTTTATTTTTTGTTGTTGTGATTTTTAGTTTTTATTTTTAGTTTTTGTTTATATTTTAAATAAAAATAAAACTATTAACATTTAACCACTAATAATAATTACATATGGAATAAAACTTAAAATAATTTATTTTAATTCAATAAATTTATTTTGATATCTTATACGATATTTATTAACAAATTATTAAAGGTTATTTTATTTTCTTAAAATAAATAATTTAATACTTATTTTAAACATTAATATTTATTTTAAATTAATTAATTGTAATATTAAATTAAATTATTCATAATTTTATTGAAAGTTAATATATTAACTAATTGAATAATATATATTTAGTTAATAGTAAATCATGACATAAAAACAAAAACTACTTTTTACGATTTTCATAAGTTTTGAAAACATAAAGAAACTAAAACAAAAACATAAATCAAAAATTAAAATGAAGAAGTTTTTATTGAATTTGTAAATAAATAAAATAAACAATCTTAATTAAGTCGTTTGGTTCTATTCCTATTTTTTTATTGTAGTTTTTAATTTTCGTTTTAACTTTTGTTTTAATTTTCTTTCAAATAATAACAAAAATCAGTTTAGTTGTTAATATTTATGTAGTTATATTTTTATTACTGATAATAATTACACTTTAGATAAAACTTAAAGATAAATTAAAAAATATAATGTTGAATTAAATTATTCATAATTTTATTGAAAATTAAATAATTAAATAATATATATTTAAATGATAGTAAATCAGATTATGATAAAAAAACAAAAATAAAAAATAAAACTACTTTTTATAGCTTTCATAATATCTGAAAATTGAAAGAAACTAAAACCAAAATAGAAATTAAAACTGAAATAAACAAGATTTCTTACTGAATTTTAAAATAAAAATCGAAAATTAAAAATAAAATTGAATCAAAACACCCCATAAGTTAATACTAATTTATTATTTACCCCTTTGTTTCTTTTTTACAAATAGGAAGCCGTAATATTACAGCTAAATCATCATAATATTCACGTGTCTTGCGTTATTTAATCAATATTTTAATAGGTGAGTTTGTCATCACATATTAAAAAAGGTGAGTTTTTGATCAATATACCGTCCTCTTCTCCTCTTCCGTCGACTGACTACCCTTTTTTGATAATAGGTACTCGTGAACTACTCCACCGCGTATAGAAGAGGTGAAGTTGTAACACGTATATCATGAAGGGAACAGTATACCGACCACTTTGCCTCCCTCACCGTAATCTCAACTCCAAGCATACATATCCTGCAGGAGCCTCCAGCTGTTCTTATGGCTTAGTTACAGCGTGATCAACACGCAGCATTGTACCGCAGAGCTGTACGTTAGATAGGGTTTTTAATTGCTTTGTTGTATTTCTTTTCCAAAAAGGAAGAAGGTGAGTTTGTTATTTAATTTATTAAATAAATTATTTATTTTTTAAATTTGTTTTATCCATTATACATCTAGAAGATAACGAGTATGGTGTTCCACCTCATAAAAGCACGACTTGAAAAGATTTCTTTTCGCTATTTATTGCCCTCCAAAAAGGTTTCAATATTCTTCAAATCCATACACTCCCACAACCATGGCTAAGTATCGTGATTCGTTTTACTTTAAATGGCCGAATTATCTTAGTTCGGATCTTTATACAATATTATAGTGTTTTATTACATACAATAAATCTTAACTATTTATTTATATAGGTCTATATAAATTACGCATGAATTTCACAAAATAAATAATTAAAATTTTATTAAATAGAATAAGACAAAATAATACTGAACAAAAGATCTAATCTCGAATTGCACTATCTGAAGAAACTTCAAAAGTCCTACTCAGAAAAGGTGGGCCATGGCTAAGTATCATGATTCGTTTCGCCGGGTTGCACTACCTGAGGAAACTTCAAAAGTCCTACTCAGAAATGCTTAGCTTGTTATCTCCCTTTCTCGTGATTCCAAACACACCTTTTCGTTGCAGGTTGCACCATGTTTATCCATCTACTTGCCTTTACTATCTTCTTATCCGAAGACCCCACGACTTTCATGCCATAACTTCAAATTCTTTGTTTCCGATACCTTCGGGTCAAAATTAAGGTGCCTTGAAATCATGCCCGCCCACATATTTGCCATTTATTGGTTGGACCATAATCAAAAAGGCTGCTTTGAGTTGTCACATTACATATGTTTAGTTCATCTCATTCGCATGTTTTAGACCATAGTCAAATAAAAAACAGGTTTTAATGAAGAATGGTCAATGGTGGTTTTCAATTTGGAGTTGCTTAAATTTACGACCTAGTTAAGCTTAACTATATAAATGTGACTTTAATTACGGTTTGGTTCAAGTGATCAGAACAAGTTCTCCTGTTCATAACAATTACTTAATTGTCAACAGTAATTAATATGCTCAAGAAGAAGAAAAAAACATGCATTGATTTCTTTCCAAAAGAACGAGAAGTTTGAAATTTGTAGCTTAGGTGTTTGATACTTTTCTTCTACCATCATTTGGTTGACAAAGACACGGTGGCAACATTTATAACATAGTCCGGCATTCTAAAACAGTTTCCAGTTTCCAGTTTCCAGTTTCGTTTCTAGGATTATGATCCAGACATGTAATAAAAGCTCCTTCCTCTCGTTTCGGCACGCTGGTGAATTTCGCCGTAAAAAGGAAGATATCTGGTTGAACTGATAAAGTTAACGCGTCAGATTCCATTATGTAATAAATAAATTATTAAATATTTATATTATTTCGTAATTCATATTATTTTAATGAATTAATCTGTGTTCTCCATCGCCGTTGATTTTCTTCTATGACAACCATCAATCGCCACGTTTCTTATAACGGTCCAAAGTGGACCATATATCATACGGTCAAGCATACGTATACCATAATGCATGTTCCTACCACACGGATCCGTCACATCTCATAGTCGTCACTTCCAATAAAATTCAATAACAACAAAAACATCACTTTCGTTTCACACACGTTCCATAGAAACAAATATGCAAAGGAATATATAAATCATAATTTAATTTTTAAAATTATATTTTTTTGTTAGATTATTAAAAAAAAGAAATTGAGTTCCGTTTCTTCCACCGTTGAGAGGCGTTAGTTGACTAGCCAGCCGTCAGATTGAAAAAAATATCGATCCGCCCACGTGTATGGATGATAGTGTGCGTTGGCCCCACTCTGCATGATCCTCTTTGTGTTGTGCCTATATATAGCCAACTTCTAAAGAGCAGCTACGCTCACTTAACAACAATTGCTTCTTGCATATAGCTTCTTAAGCTTGGAGAAGAAAAGAAAAAGCACAGCAGAGGAGGTTCATTTCGGAGGAAATCATGGCCGGAGGGGGATTCTCAACATCCGCCGGCAGTGGAGCGGAGTTTGAAGCCAAGATAACGCCGATAGTCATTATTTCATGTATAATGGCTGCCACTGGTGGTTTAATGTTTGGCTATGACGTTGGTGTCTCTGGTATCTTTTCTTTTCTCTGTGAAGCTTTATGTTCACAAAATAGAGAAAGCTTTAGGATGTTGAAAACAAAAGTTCTTGCTCAGATTTAGGCATTATTTACATTAAAAGTTCAAAGTATGAAGTTCTCTTCTTATACTAAAGTTCTGTTGTTTGCGTTCTTAAAAGTGAACAAAAAAATCGTAAGATAGGATCATGAAAAAGGTACCTAGAGATCTCCCGCGAAACTGGAATTCAAAACAGACGGGGCGGTTTTAATTTTCTAAGAGTTCCAGTTTGGTGTTCGATTTGTTTATTGTTCTGAATTTTGATGATACAAAGAATGAGTTGAATTGAGATCGCTTGGTGTTTGATGTAGGGGGTGTTACGTCGATGCCGGCTTTCTTGAAGAAATTTTTCCCAGTAGTGTACAGGAGGACAAATGATTCCTCCATTAATAGCTACTACTGCAAGTATGATAACCAAGGCCTCCAACTATTCACATCCTCGCTCTACTTGGCTGGGTTGACTGCCACTTTCTTTGCATCATACACTACCAGAAAGCTTGGCAGGAGGCCAACCATGTTGATCGCCGGTTGTTTCTTCATAGTTGGTGTTATTTTTAACGCTGCTGCTCAAGACCTCGCCATGCTCATCATTGGCAGGATTTTACTTGGCTGTGGTGTTGGTTTTGCTAATCAGGTAATAATATCTTTGCTATATCCAGTCCTTTTAATTATGTGTTGCGATAAAAAAAGTATGCATCTTTTGCATTTGGGTCTTATGCATCTTTTGCATTTGGGTCTTAAAAAAACTTCATAAGTACTTGACTTTTAAAAAGCAATTCAATCATATCACGTAAAGAAAAAGTTGGTAAAGTGAGAAAATTGTTATTTTAGTGAATTTCATAATTAATATTGAAAAAAAGTTGTAAAATTTAAAAATTGTTATCTTAGTGAATTCCATAATTAATATTGAGTGAATTACTTCTGTCTATTATCAATCATATAAAAAATTACTTGTTCATATGTAAAGATGATTTGATAAATTTTTACCTAATATACCATAAATATTATCTACAAATTGGTTGGAGACACACTGTTCCTTTGTTAGGTGGAGCTTTGGCCGACGTGTGCGCCAATAAGTGTGAACTCCTGACCATATATTGGATATCTATAATCTTATGGGTTTTGACGATCTCACATGTGATGGAGACCTTGTCTCTAAACTTTACTCATTTTTGGCTCTAATATATAGGATTAGAAAAGTAGATCACATGAATAACGGTGTTTTTAAAATTTGATAATGATATTGGCAAACAACAACTGTCATTGCATATTATTTCTTGCTTTAAAGAATTACTTCTCCTGTTGAAAGTCTCCTATTCATCTTTCTTCTGTTATCGTCATCATTGGTGGTGAGAGGTCCCCATCTTTTACAATCACTTGTCTCCTAATTTCAAACTTGGCTTCACTTGCAGCTGACATAAACATACATAAAGCCTATAGTTTGCACCTTAGTCTCCTCTTACTTGTCTACTAAGTATTAAACTAGTTATAATACAATTGTGCCAGGACTAGATGTTATACCAACTTTGACAAAAGTTTAAATCTTTTGTCTAATTTTAGTCTGTCCATTCTATTTAACATTTAAAATAACATTATTTTGACCATTAAATAAAAGTTTAAAAACTGTCTAATTTTACATAATAATTAAAATAATATTCGTTTTGGACATCACATATGATTAAATAATATAAAATTAGATATAAAATCTTAACTTCTGCAATCATCATTGATTATATAATTATTTGTAGCATAAAGATGCACGTGTGATTTAGTAGAGATTGAATTTGATAATCTAAAGTTGTCTCTGTTCAGGCGGTGCCGTTGTTCCTATCTGAGATAGCACCTACCAGAATTCGTGGAGGATTGAACATACTATTCCAACTTAATGTCACCGTCGGCATTCTTTTAGCTAATCTAATAAACTACGGCACTTCCAAGTAAGTTCACTTTTTCCCTCAGACGACGTAATTTCTTTCAACTTTCCTGGAAGGATATGAAGTTTCAAGGTGGGATAAGGCTAGTTAATTACATACCTTTCGACCTTGTTTCCATCTATAAAACTAACGCAATAACTATGGATGTCCAAACCTGGTGCGTGGATGTCTCTGTGTGGTCTTGGTCATAACAGGGACCCCTGAGTCGAAACAAAGTCTTGTGTCTATTCTAGAAGGGCGACAACGGAATCAATGTGCATTATGTTTTCTAGAAGTTTGAAACCAATAGATTTTTTAAAGAAACGTAAAGTAACAGACTTCCTTCCCACTAATGAGATAAGAAAGAGGAAAAAAAATGATGGTAGATTTTGGAGACGATGACAAGCATGGTGTGGTTAGTGTTATAAATGATGAAGCAAAAATCTTGGAATTGTGTTCATAAAGATATGCCTCTTAATTAAACTATTTTGTTAGCTTGGTACTAATTCTGTTGTTGTTCCGGTATACGATTGAACAGAATCAAAGCAGGATGGGGGTGGAGGTTGTCATTAGGACTTGCAGGAATTCCAGCACTTCTCTTGACTTTTGGGGCTCTAATAGTGTCAGAAACTCCCAACAGTCTCGTTGAGCGTGGTCGGTTAGAAGAAGGAAAATCTGTTCTCAGAAGAATTCGGGGCACTGATAATGTTGAACCAGAATTCTTGGAACTTGTCGAGGCAAGCCGTGTGGCCAAAGAAGTGAAACACCCCTTCAGGAATCTCCTCAAGCGTAGGAATCGTCCACAACTGGTTATAGCAGTAGCTTTGCAGGTCAGCTCAGTACCTCTTTTAAATCTTATCAATTCAGTTAACAACATCCAATAATTATTTAGAATTGGTGTTACAGATCTTCCAACAATTCACGGGCATCAATGCAATTATGTTTTACGCTCCAGTATTATTCTCCACCTTGGGATTTGGCGGTGATGCCTCTCTTTACTCAGCTGTCATCACAGGGGCTGTTAACGTGCTTTCCACTGTCGTCTCCATCTATTCAGTCGACAAACTAGGCCGAAAAATCCTATTACTGGAAGCTGGCGTCCAAATGTTCTTCTCTCAAGTTATAATAGCAATAATACTGGGGCTTAAGGTTAAAGACCATTCTGAAAGCCTTAATCACGGTTTCTCCATCTTCGTTGTCATTATGGTGTGCACTTTTGTCTCTGCCTTTGCATGGTCCTGGGGACCTCTTGGATGGCTTATCCCTAGCGAAACCTTTCCACTGGAGACCCGTTCAGCTGGCCAGAGTGTGACCGTTTGCGTCAACTTACTCTTCACCTTCGTTATAGCACAAGCATTCCTCTCCATGCTCTGCCACTTCAAGTTTGGTATCTTCTTGTTCTTCTCTGGTTGGGTGCTGATCATGTCCGCCTTTGTGGTGTTTCTAGTACCTGAGACCAAAAACGTGCCCATTGAAGAGATGACGGAGAGAGTGTGGAAGCAACATTGGCTTTGGAAGAGATTTATGGATGATAATGACGGCGGAGTCAGCAAACTTGAAGCTAATGGCAATGGAGCATATAAAAATGGGCATGCAAATGGGTTCGATCCTGCTTCTCAGTTGTGAGAAATGAAACATACAAATCAGGAAGAAGATGATAAGGTCAGCTACGTAGCTACTACCAACCATCCTACAGCAATTAGAAGCCTGTCTCTACTTATGCCTCTCATATATTTATGGTATTGATAGTATCGGAATCTTCTTTAGTCTTGGAAAATCTTGTCGCTTTCCTATAAATCTCTCAACCCGAGTCCTCTGTAACTCCGTGTTGTGTCCTTAGGGTTAGAACACTTGCGTGAAGCTCTAATGTAAATCAATGGAAGTCACTCCATAATGGACAAACGTGCGATGTTTAGACGAATTGCTATTAGTCTTGTAAGGAATTGGAGTTATATACAAAGGAACGTACTTTAATTATCTTAAAGCGTATTCGAATGTAGGTGAACTCAAGCTCGACCCGACCTGTTGGCAACTTTACTATTAACTTTGTACTTTCACCTAAATAGACAGCCAAGATTGAGTTACTTTATCGTTAGCAAACATAAATAACCTACTCGTAAGAGGTTCTTAACAAAAATAGGACGTGTCCATTACTGTTTTGAATATGTATAATGGTTAATCTAAAATCAAATACAATATATTATTACCACTGAATTTATATGTTTATATACAAATTCTTGCATTTAGAGAACTTTTATCTACATTTTAATTGAATTAGACTGAAGGGATGATCAAGCTTTTATAAAATTACAAACAACAAAAACCAAAGTACTAAATAAGGAGTTAGTGTATATTTTAACAACAAAACAACAATATTCAGTATAAATTTTGTTGGTACGTGAATTCTGGAAAAGTTCAATAGTGCGTAACTTTATCCCTAAGATAATTTTAAAAGAATTAATTATAGATTTTAGATTTTGATCATATCCTAATTAATGGAATTACCAATTAATTATGTATTTAAGGAAAGACATCAAGGGTGAAGAATTTATAATCGTGATGACTCTGAACCATATACTATGATTTATAATTGGTGGTTAAGTAAAGAAAACGATCAAAGTCTTTGTTGCTGCTGATCAAAGTTTCAATCTTCAAAAGATACGAGATTTGGAATAAAATGGAACTCATTAGTCATTGCTCATAAGGCAATCTCAATAATAACAATAATATAATATATGCAATTCCCATTGTTTTATCATCCCTAGCTATTGTTGGGAAATCGGGCAATAATGTGATTTTTAATTTCTTGAAAATTAAGATTTATTTAATTATATAAACTGATTAACAAAAATCATAATAAAGCGAAAACTTAATTCGTACTTTATTTCGAAGCTTAACCTTTATCTTGTCGTATCCTTCGAACCATTTTTAAAACCGATCCGTCTCAATCACTGTAACCGCATAAGCGTCCGACTTTTAATGATATCTATCGAATGGATTGAGAGAACTCTGTAATTCTTACAGAGAAGATTAAGCATGAAATGCTAACTTTATAAAGCTTTATGACCTGTTTGGTTCAAGGAATGTAATAAATAGGGAATAGAATAGTTATTCCTACAAATAGAAAAATGAGGAATAGAACATAATGAGTATTACTTTGTTTGATTTAGAAAATGGAATAGAAAAGAATTTTATTTCAATGTTTGGTTTGAAAATATAAACTTGGAATAAGAAAGGAATAAGTAACAAAAGATTAAAATGTCCTTATTATTATTATTATTATTATTATTATTATTATTATTATTATTATTATTAACTTTATTATTCTTATTATTATTAAATATTGTTATAAATTTTCTACTTATTATTATTATTATTATTATTATTATTATTATTATTATTATTATTATTATTATTATTATTATTATTATTATTATTATTATTATTATTATTATCCAAAATTAATTATCTTAAGTTTCATAGGCTTGATTGTGAGAATGATAAAGTTGTCTTCAATTGAAAGAACTATTCTTGAAAAAGTTAAAGATAGGTAGAGATAGGTTTTATGTATTCCTCAAAATTCAAGAATAGATTTTTCTGATGTATAACTGTTCTGAGTTTAGTTTCTACCCAAACATAGGTTTAATAATATATTAGAAATAGGATACCTATTCCTTTAAACCAAACAACCCGTAAGTCTATTTATAATAAACTTTGGACGTTTTAGTAATTTAATTAAAATTAAACTCTAATTTCAATTAAAATTTAATTAGAATTATAAATAATTCTAATTAAATATCAATTATCTAAATATAAGGTTCAATATCTTATCTTGATCCTTATTTATTAAATATTTCATATTTAATTATAAAGTTTCTCAAACTTTGATTAAATTAATTTTGCTCTCTTGACTCATTCTATATGTGAGACTCATTAGATTTTCAAATATGTTGATAATGATTATAAAATCTAATTTTAATTCATAATTAAAATTAGATAAATTAAAACTCCTTTTAATTTATCTTTAATTCTCCAAGTAAATAATTTATAATCATAGATCAAGATTGACATCTAGTAACGCATTATGACAACTCAAATATTTAGGAATGTCAAAGTGGTTTTGACTAACCTTCCCGTGCATAATTTTCTCGTATAATTCAATCATTTCGTCATACAATGTTACGATTAGACATAAAGCATGGAATTAATGTTTACTCTATTTTAAGTCTAATCATATTAGTTTTCTACCATTAACTATCAATTCAATTAATGACATTTATAAACTATTTACAAAACATCATTTCATTTTGGCCAAGGATTTCTTGAATTAATACTAATCGAGATCAATGAAACATTCTCCTTAATTACTTTAGAAAGATGAATCCTATCTTGATCATTCAACTATTTTCATATATTTCATGTTACATCTAATGACTCGATTAAACAACCTATGATTAAATATATCATAAGCAGTATCAAAACATAACAATCCTTATACAAGTAACTTTGATGACTTTAACTCAAAGAATCACTTATGCAATCATCACAATGGGAATTCCATAAACATACAAGTAATGTTTTAAATGGATTTCTCATATCGGGTCTGTTCAATGAACTTGTTTTCTAACAAGCATCTATACGTTTATTTAAGTATCTCTATACTCTAGCCTATGAGATCGACTACTTACTTTATAAGAAAAAATAAAATGTGTGATAGTGTTTTACTTTCTATTAATGTCCAATATTAATAGAACAATGATTAGTAACATTTAGAAAAATACATAAATGTAATATAAATCTCATAATTATAGTCTTATTATAATTTCATTTGTAATGTATAATTATCCCATGAATTTTATCATATATATCTAAATATGTACAAGATAATGAATACCTTTAAATCATTTGTCACTCAACCGAAGCTAAAATAATTGACTGTAGCGCATAAACCTTCCCCAAATAGGAAAGCCACTGATGTTCTTATCTGAGTCGACAGTGGCTAGCTTTGCTCGAGACAGTTACAAAGAGTTGGTTACGGCGAGAGGGGCTAACTGTTTGTGTTCTAAAGGAAAGAAGAGGCGTGAGCTATTTTTATTAATCCAAAGAGACGAAAAGAACTTGCATGCCAAGAAAAGAATCACAAGTACAGTTCTAATATTAATGTTTTATAGATTTGGATAAAGTAAAAAAGAATTTTTATTCTGCGTCTTTTTGTTTTTTTAGAGTGTTAAGAGTGAGATATCATAAATAACATAATGAAGCAAAATAAGAACAGATAAAAAAAGAGCCTTAGGTAGGTGCCCTTCCTAGTCTTGCCTCGAGTCAGGCTTATGCATAAGTAACATGCTACTGTGTAGTGTACTCCATAGAGATGAAGTCTCTCCTGTAGATTTATTGATATTGAATCAATTAAAGGACTTCTAACATTTGTTACACTTTTGGAAGACCTTGCGTTATGTCACTCAAACTTTTTTAGGATAATGGGAATATTTTTATAATTTAAAAATATATTTATTTTAAATTTTTGAATAAAACTTTTCCAATTTTTAAAATTTTAAAACTAAAATTAGACTTTAATTAAAAATAATAATGAAATACACACATGAATAACAAATTTGGACTAATCAAAATCATTAATATTATAATTTAACTCAATTTTAAATTTGACCAATTAAATTTAATTTTAATTAATAATTGAAGATAATTATAATATATTATCAATTTGAATTTAATGTAATTAGTTTGATTTAAGTTTAAAATTTCGTTGAATTGTTATGAAAATAATGTTTGAATAGTTAACACTTAACTTTTGTATCTTATTTATTTTTAAAATTTTAAATAAACAATTTCTTTATTTATATTTTGTCATATTTTCATTGTCTTTATGGTGATCAAAACTCCCAACGTT
Organism: Erythroxylum novogranatense; assembly: GCA_029891385.1. Lineage (NCBI taxonomy): Eukaryota > Viridiplantae > Streptophyta > Magnoliopsida > Malpighiales > Erythroxylaceae > Erythroxylum > Erythroxylum novogranatense. Next base: position 134,099,364 of record CM057228.1, read on the forward strand.
CTTTCCTGTGAAGAGTTTGAACCAAATTCCTGACAGTAATATTTTTGTGTGTGCATAAAATGGGAGTTAACAATTACATAATAAAGCGGGGGAAGCTAACCCCAACGATATCCTCGAGGAGGACCGAAAGGCACCCGTGGGGTGCAGTGAAAAAAGTGATAATGCTAAGATTAAAAAAAGCAAACAAAGTTCGCGAACGATCGGCACTCAGATTGACTTCCCTATATATGTGGCGAGGGAGGACCGTCCGATTCTGGTGAGGAGTGCGTGAATGCCAAGGAGGAGGGGATTGGCCGAGGTAGCACAGGAGGCTGGGTTCAGAAATAGAACTCAATGCTGCGGCGGTATCCGAGGTCCCAAGCGAGGTGTAGGCCAATGAAGACTCCCCACAGCTCAGCGGTAAAGGAGGAGAACCATCCCAGATTGTGGACAAAGCCACCAAGCCAGTCACCAGTGGGGCCACCGAGGAGGCCGCCGGCGGAGGCCACGCGGGGGTTGGTCTTGCTCATTCCGTCAGTGTTCAGCGTCACCCATCCCTGAGGCGGAGAAGTCCAGCCAATGTACTGTTCCTATCGGGGCCACCATCCGGGGATGAGGCGCTCTTGCCAGACCGCAGCTAGAGTAATCTACTGGACATATTGGAGGATGCAATGGACTGAGGAAGTGGGCCAAGAGAACTGAGTGTCAAAAAGAGCTCGATTCTGCAAAGACCATAAAAACCAGCAAGCAGTCCCAAAGATGGTGGACGATCGAAGCATGTCTGCGATGGCATTGAAGATTAAGGAGAGCAAGCGGCGAGGCGGTGAAGAACGCCGGATGGAGGGCTTGGCGGGGGAAGGCGAGCCACATGCTCCGAGCGCGGGGCAATCGCGCATGACATGCAGGGAGGTTTCTTCATTCGGGTAGTGAGGACAATCCGCCTTCGGAGTGAGGTGGCGACGACGTCGTTGTTGGTTGGTGAGTAGCCGATCACGGGCTAGGAGCTATAGGAAGGAGCGAATATGGGGGGAAATTTGGTCATCGCCAAATCGAGAGCCAGTACCCTGTGCTCGGAGGAGGCGTGCTCTATGAGCAGGGAATAAGCCTCGGCGGTAGAGAAGTGACCCAGCCCCGAGTTGCCCCATGTCAGTTGATCGGGGCCCGAGTGTCTCTGGGGCGGGAGAATACTTGCAATCAACATACAAATGGTGTGAGGGAGCAAGTATTGAAAGTCCTGCCATAACCAGTTACCTGTATGATCAACATAGCGCTGAACCCGACTAGCATGCTCTGAGAGGGGACGGGGCCAATGGAGTGTGGGAGAAGGGGCTCGAGGTCCTCGACCCAGGGATCCAACCAAAATCGAGCCTGGGAGCCGTCATGGATCAACCATTTCGTGCCGCGAATGACGGAGGGCCAAACAGCCTGAATGCTTCGCCAAGTCATGGATCCGTGGGAAACCGGGAGGGAGGAGGGCGGGTTGTGCGCATCGATCTTGTATTTAGCGGTCATAACTTGAACCCATAAAGCATGTGACTTAGAGAGAAGCGTCATTCGATTCCCGAATGCGCCTAATGCCCAAACCCCCCAGCTCTCGTGGTTGACAAACTTAGTCCCATGGGATCAGATGAGGGCGGCGAGCGTCCGAGGACGTTCCCAAAAAAAATTGCAAATTAGCTGTTCGAGGTCGTCACATAGTCGACAGGGGAGGCAAACAGTCTGAATAGTGTAAGCGGGGAGAGCGGAGAGTACGGATTTAATGAGAGTAATCCGACCAGCGAAGGAGAGGAGATGGGTCGACCAGCCCGAGAGGCGCTGTTGGACCTTATCCAGAAGATGTTGGTACGTGGAAGGAAGAAATCGAGTATGGAGCAAGGGGACGCCTAGGTAACGCCCCAAGTCCGTCGTCAGAGGAAAACCCAGTGCACGACTCAAAGGGCGGGTCTGGGAGAAAGGAATATTGCGGGAGAAGTAGCAACGTGATTTGACACTGCTAATTTTTTGGCCAGAAGCACTACAAAAAGAGGAAAGGATGTCTCGAATGACCTGAACCTGGGCCGGAGAAGCTTCGACAAAAAGCATGAGGTCGTCAGCAAAAAACAAATGAGAGATGGGGGCGGATCGCTTTCATTTGGATAGGCGCTAAGCGGCCTGATTAACGAAGGAAGTGATAAAGTGGTTAGGCGTTCCATGCAGAGAACAAAGAGATACGGAGAAAGGGGGTCACCTTGGCGAATGTCCCTAGAGGGGAGAAAGGGTCACTGAGTTCGCCCTCCCAATTAACTTGCATGGAGACCGAGGAAACACATTTCATAATAATGGAGATGTAAGAACCAGGAAGGCCGATGTCGATCAGCGTGTCATGAATAAAGTCCCAAGAGAGGCGATCATACGCTTTTTCAAGATCGACCTTGATAGCTAGAAAGCCCTTCTTCCTCTTTTTTCGGCGCATCGTATGCATGATCTCCTGGGCTAGGATGATGTTATCAGTGATGGAGCGGCCCGGGACAAAACTGCATTGAGTTGGGCTAACCAGGTGATCGAGAAAAGGTTTCAATCGGTTTATGAGGAGTTAGGTGATGCCTTTTTAGATCACCGAGCACAAATCGATGGGACGGAACTGAGTGATCGACGTGGGTGCGGGTTGTTTAGGAATCAAAACCAGGATAGTGCGGTTCAAGTTCTAGTCCCAAATATCGTGACGAAAAATTTGTTGGAAGGAGCGAACAAGGGAGGGCCCTAGGGTATCCCATTGGGATTGGTAGAATAGAGCGGTAAAGCCGTCCACTCCGGGGGCCTTATTGGGAGCCATGGAGAAGAAGGCCTGGCGGACCTCTTCAGGAAGGATAGGATTGGTGAGGTCAAGCGAAGCACGAGATGGGAGGGGGGGAAAACCTCCGCGGAGGGGTGGAGGAGGGACGAAGGGAGACTCTATAGTGTAGACGGCGGCGAAGTAGTCTTTGGCCAGCTCTCGGATGGCCGTTGAGCCGGAGTTCAGATTCCCGGAAGGATCCGTTAAAGAGTCAAAGTGAAGCTAGCGACGTTTGGCAGTAGCGATGGCATGAAAAAATTTGGTGTTCTTATCGCCGTGATTGAGCCATTGGCTACGAGATTATTGGTGCCAGTATAACTCCTCCTGTAGGAGGACCTGGTCCAGGTTCCTTTGCAAGCGAGCTTCCAACGCATGCAAGGAATCATGAAGGCAATAAGCTAGGCGTCTTTGGATTCAGAGAGCCGAACAAGGAGCTGCTTTTTGCGCCAGAAGATGTTGCCAAAGGTAGAAGAATTCCAATGCAGTAATTGGTCACCCAGCTGTCGGAGTGCCACACTCAAAGGTTGGCAATGAGGGTTCCAGTGGTCTGCGACAAGGCGTGTGAAGCCGTTATGAGTCAACCAGGCAGATTGGAACCGGAATGATCGAACCGATGGAAGATGCCGGGCTAGAGGAAGGAAGGCAATTAAAAGAGGCCTATGATCTGATTTAATGAATGGGAGGTGAGTCACTTTAGTGTACGAAAAGGAATTGAGCCACGCAGAGGTGCAAAAAGCACGATCAAGGCGAGCTTGAAGAGGGCCTCGACGCCAAGTAAAACGAGGACCAGTAAAGCTAGGGTCCTGAAGAAGACAACACTGAATACAATCCCTGAAGTGTTTGTTAATAGACTGAGGGGTACGAGAGCCCCCTCGTCGGTCAGCCCACTCTAACGTAGTGTTGAAGTCACCCCCAAGTAGCCAAGGTAAAGTAGTAACACTGGCAATGTTCTGAAGCTGCTGCTAAAGGATAGGTTGGAGCGAATAGGTGGGGCTAGCATAGATAGTGGTGAAATTAAAAGACTGTTGATTCCGCTCGATTCGTAAATGGATGAATTGCCTGTGCGCAAGGAGAACATGAACAGATAGATCAGAATGCCATAGAATCTAGATGCCACCGGAGAAGCCATTGGCTTCCACCCGGTAGGAATTAGGAAAAGGAAGAGATCGGATAACCGTATTTGTAACACCCCACTCCCGCATAACCTGAACTCGACATCGACGGTGATATCCGAGTCCGTGTCCTGTGAGGGTGGCATGTTACATCACTCAGTAAAAACTTAATATCAATTTTTTTTGAAACACAAACATGCAAAATGCGGAAATAATGAACATACACAATCATTAGTAATTACATTAGCCACGGGGGCCCTTTTATAAATACCAGTTATTTGATCATTAACTTTACAAATTGACCTAATTATTAGTACAAAAGTTGAAAATAAAAATAAACTAATGGAACCTGAAGCTGATCCGACCACTTCTCTATTTCATTAACGGCGGTGTCATATGATTGCCTAACGGGGTATTCTTCTGAGTCTTGAAAAATATTTGCAATGTTGGGTGAGTTATGAATTGTTGAATATTGACTGGTTATGTGCATTTTGGTGGAACCTAGCCCTAAGTGTAGGTTTGTGACTCTTGTGATTGGAAGCAAATTTAGAGATTTCTGTGATTTGAATTGGTTCAAGTGATCTTCTGGAAATTTGTAGAGGAAGCAATTATCTTGAAAATGAGATATACTATGCTATATTTGGATATCAGAATTGGGAGTTATGAATTTTCAAAGATTGGACCTAAGTTAGGTCATTGACTAATGTCAGGCGATTACTTGCATGACAGTTTTGAGTTAGTTAGTAATGGAATTGGCTTCTAAGCCCTCATGAGAAGTGTAGTATGTTGTTTGATTTTTTCATGGGTATAAAGTATGAATTTTTTTGACAATTGTGCAAGGAGTTATGATTTTTAGAAAATTGGTGTTCTGTTCAGGTCAAATGTAGAGGCAGCATCATTCATTGATTTTTTTGACCCATTTAGCAATTGAATTTGCTTATAAGTTGTTCATGAAAGTTGTAGGTCTTGTTCTGATATTTCATTTCGCAAAAGATTGTAATTTTTAACAAAGGGAATGGGAAGTTATGGATTTTGGAAAGCGTTGCCTGTTTTGGAACCTATGACTAAGCGGTAGCTTTGATTGGATTTTGACACCCTTAGGGTGAAATTGATTTTATGGTCTTCATGAAACTTGTAGAGTTTTCATGATCTTTCCAACGAGATATGATTTGTAATTTTTAGATGCATTTTTTATGATGGAAAATTTTAGACTAGGGCCGGGAATATCATGAATATGCATTGTACACCTTTGTGCATCATTAACTAGTTTTGATTGGACAATTAGTAATGTTTTTGTTCTCTGATTTTATAGAGGCACATTTGGAGCGTCGACCTACCGACGTTGCAGAGACTTCCCGGCATTAGCTCGGAAGTAATAGGTGAGTAACCTAGTTGGTTCCTCAATTATAATTTGTTTATATTTTGCACTTATATCACTGTGGAGAATAATGGTGGGATTGTGTTTGTTTCTGACTAGATTATGGACAGATGGTCCGATAAATTGGAAGATCTGACATAGAAGTGTTTTGATGTGCAAATTGTGAATTGTTTGCTATTACTGTGATATACTGTGATCAATTGCCTTGCCTCGGATGTGACCTGATTGTGTTACATTGATTGATTGTGTTACATTGACTGTTAATTTAGGCATATGCATTTCATACACAAATGCATGAACTGATAATAATAGTTGTGATCGAAGTAGCCACTAATACTGAAAAAAAAGCCTCAAGCTTGAAGGGAGATAGTGCATAACCAGAGGGCTCTCCTACTCCCTAGGCGTGTCTCTCTCACATTTCCTGTTTAAGCGCTCGGTCACAACACTATAATAAAATGAGAAAGTGTCACATATGCATTGCATACATATTTGATTGAATAATTGAAATGGGAAAAAGGCAAGAATGCCTTGTACGTTTGTGATTTGCTTGGTTATAATCATGTGACATTTCTGAATGTGTTTTTGTGAAATAAATTGTCTATGAATTGTTTGTGTGATGCATGAATTGGGTGAACCATCGATGATGGTTCCTTACTGAGTTTGCAAACTCACCCAAAATTGCAACCTATTTTTTTCAGAATCGAGAGTAGACTCTTAGCTCCAGAGAGATTGTAGAGCCGTGTAGATCAGATTGACAAGAGAGGCTATGGCTCACAGGTCGGTCAGCTGGGATTCTTTTTGGACGATCTAGTTAGGACTGCTATTTTTTTGTCTTATTCTATACAGTAGTGGTGTGAAATTTTTGGAGGACCGTACAGACAGATGAAACTAGCAGTTGTGTAAAGCACTGAGTTTAATGATATGCAATGGAAACAGTTTGGTTTTAAAATTTTGCAATTTAATATTACTGTTTTATTATTGTGATGCCATATGGAGTATAGGGATGTTTGTTTGTAGTTCTCTCTTATCGTAAGATATGTACCGAAGTGACCTACAGGTATTCCGGTGGGTACTCTACGATAAGGGGGCGCTACAGTATTCGCCCGATTGCCACTGATTCGCGGCTCCACTATCACCACTAGCTGAGGTTTATGCATGCGGATTAAAGTGTTAAAAAGGGGTCGGAAGGTCTTCCTGCCGGCCCCCTGACAATTCCAAAGGAAGAACGTCATAATCAAAACGAAGAAGAAGGCCAAGACCTAGTCTTGAGGGGTGGTAGCTGAGGGAGACAAAGTAGTCGTAGCTGACAGTGGAGGATGAGAGACCTCCAGCGTAGAATGAAGGTCGGGAATCGGGTCAGGAGGCTTGGATGGAAGTGGAGGAGTAAGGGGGATATCGGAAGAAGGGGGGGCGTTGACTGGGGTCATGTCTTCTTCCACGGGAACCGCACCTGACGTGGACTGCATAACATGAAACAAAGATTGGTCATGAAAGAGGATGTCTGTGTGAGTGGGAAGAGAGACCGCGTGATGGTGGGGAGCTGGGGGAGTAAGTTGGGGCACAGGAGGACTGGGGCCTGGACCAGGAGGAACGGGGCTTGGGCAGGCTGTGGGGGCGGGGTGGGTCGGAGGGCCTTGGGAATGTGGAAGTGGACCATTGTCTGTGTGAAGGGCATATTGGTAATTCGGATGGATTAGGATTGGGTGCATGCATAATTTAAATTGCACATGCATATAGCCTCTATAAATTCTTGATAAATGATTATTATTGCACGAGCATATGTATATACATGCATGTATGACAATTTTTCGATTTAATTGTGTAAATTGGAAATTGGGTGATAATTGCATAGATTAAGTTTTGAATATAGAGATGGAGTGAAAAATTGAATTTTAGAGAGTTGAAAATCGAAATCGGAGTGTAAGAACATGTGTCATATTTTTTAGGATTTATAGGAGCTTTTTCGGAATTTTTGGAGTTTCATGTCCGGACCGAAAAAATGACTTAGAGACTGATGGATTAGATTCCAGTTCTGAAATTGTTGGGCAAATGACATGGAAAATTAGAATTTGTGATTTTAGGAACGAGAATGTTGAGCCATTGGAAATTAGATACTGAAATTTAATGAATTTGAGGACTATAATCTATAGGCTTAAATCAACCCTTTATATATATACTTTAGGTTTTGAAATTTAGAAACATATCTTTACCTAGGGCAAATTTCCTCTTCCCTTCGTTGGTGAATTCCGATTTCTCCTTTTGGTGTGAGCTTTCGATCGTTGCTTGCTTCTTCCCCCTTGTGTAAGATCTAGCTTGATCCTTGAGGAAGATGAGGTTTTATTTGACTTTGGGTGTTAATCGTGGGTGTTAGAGCTTGGAAAAGATTTTCGGAGGTTTAAGGATCTGAGGCTTGATTGGTAAGTTTAATGGTTTAATGTTGTTATTTATAGTTGTCTGATGCATATATGGTATTTATTGTGTAAGAATGGGTAGTTGAGAGTAGTTTTATAATGGTTTCTAGGGAGAGAATGATGATAGGTCGATCGGAGAAGGCGAACGAGTTAAATGCGTCATGACGTGTAATTAATTAGACGTCGCGACGAACGGAGAGTTGGACGTCGCGACGAGCAACTACTTTTACGCCGCGACGAGTGTTTGAGTTTATGCCGCAACGAGAGGCTAGGTGTACGTCGCGACGAGGGCGAGAAGTCTCGCCGTGGCGGCGACCTTCTTGTGCATGGCGAGAACTGATTTCGAAATTGAATTAAGTTGTTTAAGTAATGATTTTGAGGTTCTAGATTCTTATCGAATTGGATATTGATTGATTGTGATTTAGAGACTAAAATTTCAATTTAGAAGAATAGAATTTGAAATTTATTTTGATTGGTTTCAAATCGGTGGTGATTGAATAGTGAATTTGATTTCGATTTAAAAATAATTCCTATGATTTGGAATTGGACTTTAGAGAGTTCATAATTTAGTCAATTGAATTATGGTATTAGGAATTGGTATGAATTAGAGAGAGAGTTGAATTGAGATGATTCGGGAATAGGATCGGGAATGTCATAAACATGTATGATACATATTTATTCGCTACATATGCATTATTGAATATTAGAAATTGTGCAATTAGTAATGTGTGATTATTCTGATTTGTTTTAGAGGCTCAAGTGGAACGTCGATCGTCCGATATAGCTGAGGCTTCGGCAGTAGCTCGGAAGTTCAGAGGTGAGTAACCTAGTTGGTTTCTTAACCTGTATGTGTTACATTTATGTACTTATGCCATGTGGAGTTAATGATGGATCTATGTGTTTGCTTTTGATTGATTTCGGACCACAGGTGTCTGAAATATTTTGGACTTGTTATAGAAGCGTTAATTGTGCATAAAATTGAATTTGACTAGTTTAATTCGAAATTGGACATAGTATGATAGGTTGAGACATAACTATTGTGAATTGGACATGTGCATACATTCATAAAGGTATGATCAGATAAAGACAGTTGTGACCGGTGCAGCCACTGTATTTCAGAGCTTTAAGCTCAACGCATCAGGGTCTCGTGCCCAACGATTTTAGAGCCTCAGGCTCAATGTATTAGGGCTTCAAGTCAGCGAAATTGAGCCAGCAGCTCAGCGTTAATGAGCTCGGTATACGGTCACAACAACGAAATAAAATGAAAGAGTCACATGTATATCGCATATATGAATGTTCAAATGTGAATCGTATGAAAGGCAAACCGCCTTATAAATGTGAAATCGAATGCATGTGATTCTCTGGTTGTGATAATATATGATATAATGTGAACTGTGTGCATATGCATGAGTTGGGTGAACCATCGATGATGGTTTCTCGCTGAGTTCGCAAACTCACCCAATATTGCGATTATTTTTCAGGACAACGATTGTAGACTCATAGCTCCAGGGTTCGACTTTTCTCCTGTGTGAACGCATTGGCTCGAAAAGTATGGCTCACAGGTCGGTCAGCTGGGGTTGATTTTGGGGATGACCTAGTTTAGGATTTTGTCTCAGTTCCTTTTTGGAATATCTGTATAGTTTATGGAAACTGATAGACTTGTAAATTCTGTTTTAAGGTTATGAAATGAAAGTATTTTGGTTTCAAAATTTAGAAATGTTGTTATTGTAGTTTAAATTATATTGATGCCATGAGGTTTATAGAATTGATCGTTCGTAGTGCACCCTCATCGTGGGTCATGTATCAGAACGATCTACGGGCGTCTTGGTGCATACCCTACGGTAAGGGGGCGCTACAGCTGAGGACGGTAAGGGCAATCGGTGATACTGTGGCCGACCCGCCCACAGGAGTAGCAGATTGGGGGAAGGCCTTCATAGGCGATCTTGATCTGCTCGCCGTCGAGTTCCACTATAGAACGAAGAGGGAGACCGATATCCACGTCGACAAAGAACGGGCATAGCGGCAGCGTTGAGAATCTTTGAGTGGGTGTGTCAATCTTCCAGTCTGCCAACTAGATTACCCAGGCGGTGAGGATGGAAGGGTGGTAGCGGGCTACAGACAGTTCAGGGAATCGCACCCAGATGACGACGTGCGACACTTGACCAGAAGAAGGACTAAAGGAGGAGTGCCAAGGCTGAACCGATAAGGCGTGGCCGAGGAGGACCCACGGGCCTTGGGTGAGGGTGTAGACGTAATCTGCAACATCTAGAAATTTAATCAGAAAGAAGTCGTTATCAATGTCGACGATCTTCATTGGGCCTTAGAGCTTCCACAAGGAGGAGAGACGGTTTTTCAACATGGCAAAGCCAATGCGGCGTCCCAAGAGCTTGACTATGATGGCCTGTTCCCATTACTTGTTTAATCGTCCCTTAAAGGAATTGGAGAGCTCAAGGCCAGGGTCATATTCCCCAGGTACGATGTTAATGTCTCCATCTTCGATTTCTACTGGTTCTTCCTGAGGCCATTACATTTGTGTTGGGGTAGATTGCGATGTGAAACACGATAATTAGAAATTTGGAGGGGAAGGATGGGGAGGTGGAGGGTCTTCGTCGAGTTCTCGAAGGTGGACTTTCTTGGCCATATGACCAGTCGGAGCTGGTGGGGGAGACTCGGAGACCAGTTAGGTGGACGGTTGGGTGGAATCACTGTTCATCGGTTGGGTGGAATCACTTTTCGGCCTGCGACTTTGGAAAAGTCATTTTCCTGACAGTAATATTAATAGAACCAGCAAGAGTGATGGATGAGAGTGAGACCAAAGCTGACAGTTCAGTATGCATTAGTGACGTTGACAAGGAACTTTCAGTACCAAAAATGCTGAAATCCTAAGAAACATAAAATTAAAGAAACTATTCTTTGATATGATAAACGAAATGGCCCCTTTTTTTTAACATAAGGAAAAAGCAAAACATTGCTTAGAGAGGGGAGTCCACTGGAGGCAGCCACCCCTCCACCTGACAGGGAGGGGTATGCAATACATGGAGGCCCAATGAAAGAGCAAAACTCAGTTTGGCAAGTGCGTCGGCCAAGCTGTTGTGTTCCCTATAGACATGGCGGATGTCAACGTGCCAGTTCTGATCCAAGAGCAGTCGGATGTGCCAGACGATGGTGTTGCCCCAGTGGTCGTCACCGTCGGTGTTGAGGAGGTTAACGACCGTTTTGCAGTCGGAATGTAATTGGACCAATGGGAAGCCCAGTTGATGGGCCATGGTCAGGCCATGTAGGACGCCTCAGAGCTCAGCGTCGAGCGGGGTGCAGGATCCAATGTTCTGCGTAAACCTCATTAGCCAACGACCCTTGTGATCCTGAAGAACCCCGCTAGCGACCGCGTGATTGTTGTGTGTTGTCACAGCGAAATGGCCCTTTCTACTCTGGTTTTTCCCCTTTCACAGTATTATGATGAACTGTCATCTCGAAACTTAATTTTCTTAAAACTTATCGATGAATGCATATTCGAATGATAAGACGAAACAATTCGTTAATTAAATAGGTAAAACCATTAGTGTAGTTCCAACACCAACAATAAGAACAAACCAGTATACATCAAAATTCAAGGATAAATGATATTAGAAAGTAATAGGTCATGAATTTATACACGCAATGATTGATGATTCATACAATTGTCTGTTGAAACAACCAAAAAGTAGGATATGAGGTTTATAGTGACTATTTAATGATGTCTGAAGAACCCATGTGAGTCCGTGAGATGGTTATATAGCAACTGCCAAAGCTTTAACAAGTCTCCTCAGTTTCTCTCAGTACTATAACATCACGTGATCTTCAGGGCAATGGAGTTGGTGGAGACTGGAGAGGACTTTGGCTATTCATGTGTCAATGGCATTGATGCTGCTGCAGGTTATTGATGCAGCTGTTTACGAAGTTGGTGATTATGCTAGTTGGACCAACGTAGGTAATGTTGACTACAAACGGTGGGCGGCTACCAAGAACTTTCAACTTGGTGACACAGTGAGTAAGATTCTTCTTCTTCTTCTTCTTCTTCTTATATGCATATCGAATTGACCTCCATATACATTCATGATTGTTGGCTTGCTACTGCTTCAGTTTTTGAGTACAATGCTCCATTCCATAATGTGATGCGAGTGACTCACGCCATGTATAAGCTCGCAACACCTCTGCCCCTATAGCTACCTACACCACGGGAACGAATCTATTACAATTACAACTCGAGGTCACTCTTAGTGTCTTTATTTTCTATTTTTTGTGTGTTAATTATTTTTATTTTTGAGATTTGAAGTTATATTTAATGAGAATTAATCTTATTTTATGTCAAGGCATATTTTGAAACTAAATATAAAGAATTGCAAAGATTTTGGGATAAAAATAACTGAATTAGGCGTTGAACCTAACTAGACATGGCCTCATGAAGTGATACCTAATGGGTGGAAGCATGCATAAGCTAGAATGAACAAAACGCAATCGTTGGGTCTACATGCAAGCAGCAAAATGTGCAACATGCAAACGTTGAAAGTGAGAGGAGCTAAATTGCAAGAAAAAAAGAAGAAAACGTAGCAGAATGGAAACATAAAGTAAATGACGTAGTGCGGCAGATAAGAGCTGCATTTCACAGATGAAGACCGGAGGGTTTTTATGTAACATCCCACCCCCGACAGGAAGGGTAAAATAGTAAATTATCATAGGATGAGAGTGATAGGGATTAATTAATATTATTCATACCTTATGTGACATATTTGTATTGTGAAAAATGACATTGTTGCACATGAAAATATTGTACATGCATACATTGATGTTCCCGGTCTATTTGGTTATAACTGTAATTGGTTGAGAATTTCAAGAATTATGGGTTATTGATCTTGAAAAATTATTTGGAGGCTGCAATTATTGTTTTTATAATTTTGAAAAATTTTAGAGAATTTTCTGAAATTTTTCGGGGTAGAAACCCGGACTAGGAAAAATGTCGGGCAGCAGACCGATTGGTCGAGGGTAGTAGAACTTGTTGCATATGGTATTAGATTTAGACGTATGGTTATAGGGATGCGTTATTTTTTTGGAGTTTGGGCTTGAAATTGATTAAATTAAGTAGGAAATGAGAAATGATTGTGATGCCATGTGGCATTTTCTTAACCAAGTAATTTTATTAACTTAAGTCTACTTTCTTGAAGCTTCCTTTGGCCATTCACGATATTACTCTCCCAAAGGCTCCTTGAAGTGGTGTTTCGGTGGCTTTTGCTTTCTCCATTTTCGTTGATGCTCCATCTCCTTCTCTTCTTGAATTTTTGTTCACTTACAACCTAGTTATCATCTTTTTCTTGCTTCCTTGTTCTCTTGCTCTTCTTTGCTTGTCAAAGACCCATCTCTCTTCTCTTTGAATGATGGTGGTTGATGGAGGTGGAGCAAACTAGGTCTTAGTATTTTCTTTGAAAATTTGAAGATTTGTGGTTAAATCAAGTAAGTTGCATGCCTTGTGTTTTGAATCTTGTATAATTGAAGTTAGAAATGATGAATTGTTCATGCATATTTTACTTGGAAAGAAAGAATTAAGTGCTGCCAATTTTTTTGTATTAGCCCTAGTACATGTATAAATGGTATAAGAACTGATTTGTGTTCATTTGGATGTTTCATGATGTGTTAATGGCATTGGAAATGATAGAACTAAGGTTAACACCAAATCTGGAAAATTATGGTTTTCTTGATTGTCTTGTTGTTAGCATAACTAATTGTGTAGGAATGCAAATGAGGTGAGGTTTGTGGCCACTTAAACTTTGGGATGTTAGTTATATTTTGTGTGAAATAGGCATTGTCCACAGTTAGCTTGAAGAGGGTGCAATTTGGCTTGGAAAGTTACTGCTCATGACTGGAATGAACAGTACCCGAAATCATACCCTTGAGTTTTGCAAATTTTTATGAATTAATTGAGAAGGAATTAGGATAAATGGATTATATGGAAAATTGAAGCCTATTAAGTTATCTTTCTAATGTCACTGATTTTGCAATTTTTCGATAGGTATAGTAGGAGTTATGGACTGATGAGTGTTGGTTGTTTTTATGCATTGACTGAAACCTAGTTGGATTGGCACATTTAGTGCACATTAAGATTTGGAAGAATTTTAGTAATTTTTGTGAATTGAATTGTAGTTGGAAATGTACTGAAGAGTTATATATGACACATTGATCTTGAAAATGATATATGGATTATAATTTTTGGAAATCAGATGTGGGAGATATGGAATTTCAAAATCTGAACCTACATTGTGATGTTAAGTGCTGATTAGGTCAGAAACTTGAATAACAGATTTGAAACTGTTAGAGGCTGAATTGGAGTTTGGTTATTTCAGGAAGAATTGAAGTTTGAGGATTTATCTTTTCGGGGATACAAAGTTCTGATTGTTCTGACTTGTGTACAGGGAGTTATGCTTGTTATAAGTTTACTATTCAAATTGAATGATTTCAGGGACATCAACATTGAGTGAATTAATTGACCTAGTTAGCATGGGAATTGAAATTTGGGTTGTTCATGAAAGTTATAGATAGCATTGTGAACTTACTGAGCATATTTATTGTGTTATTTTGACTGAGGAAATGAGTAGTTCTTGAATCTGCAAGGTATTACCTTTGTTTGAGAGGTTTTGAGTAGGCGAGGTTTGATAGGATTTTGACACTCTTAGGGGTGAAACTGATTTTATGGTCTTCTTGAGAATTGTAGAGGGTTTCATGATCTTTCCAATGAGATATAGTTGGTAATTTTCTGAATTGTGTGCAATGAGTTATTGGTGTTGAAAGTTGGCTTGAAATCAAGAAATTAAAGAAGGAAATAAGAGTTAGGTATATATATATATATATATATATATATATATTATTTAATTTGAAATTTGGTTTCTTTTGTCAATTTCTTTTCCGTCCAGGCGTTCGATTGACATGATTCTTGAGGCATCGGATTGATAACACATTGAATTTCATTTTGTGAAATTGGAAATTTTAGGCGGAAATTGGCGTGGCCGGAGTAGCAGGCCTTTAATCACTATTTTGTTTAATTGGGGACCTATAGAGGTCCGATTTCTTGCCGTCGGTGCTAATAGGTTTCTAATTTTAGATAGATTTTCCTAATGAAAAAAAAAAGAATAGGTAGGAATATCATGAACATGCATTGTGCACCTTAAGTGTTACGTGTGCATTACGAAATAGTTACATTGAACAATTGATAATGTTTATATCTTGTCACTATTATAGAGTCACACTTGGAGCATCGGCCCACCGGCGTCCTTGAGACTTCAGATTTTGGCTCGGAATGCAATTGAGTAATCTAGTTGGTTTCTCGAATTCTGTTGTTTAAATGCTCAGCGTGAATTTAATTGCCAAATGAAGCTGCATGATTATCGAAATGTACGAAATGTCGTGATCAAATGACATGTTTCTCTTGTCTTTGGATTGGATTCTTTGTCTTTGAATTTGAGTTCTTATATATTCGAGAATCACAATCTTTGGGCTTTTGTAGCCATACTGTTTGAATCTTGAACATCGCATTGCATGCATAAATGCGTGACGGATAATGGACATGTGTCCCAGTGCTATTATCCTTTGAAAAGAGCCTCGAGCTCGAACTTTATCTTGACCGACCTCGAGCCCGAGGAGAAAATCTGACGCGTCCCCAGCTGAACAACGGCGAGCACTGGGGGCAATCTTGAATAAGCTGGAAAGAGTCTCATATGCATTATATACATGGTGATTGAATTGCCAAATTGTGTGGCGATTACTAAAGCTGCGTGATGCCACGATTTCTTGTAAATTATGATGTGATCGGTGGTATTACATTATTGTAAATTATTCGATATCAATGGCTGTTATAGGCTGCGTAAATTGTTATATATCTTTATTAAATTTAATATTCTTGTGCCATCTTATGCATGATTTGTGTAATGCATGATTTGAGTGAACCATCGATGATGGTTTCTCTTGAGTTCGCAAAACTCACCCAAAATTTGCACTATTTTCGGTCTTGAAAGAGTACCCGTTCGATGGCGGGAGTATGTGTCTTGTAGACAAGTGAAGATTAGGGGGTCGGGATCGATTAGATATCTGCATTAGTGTCTTATCAAATTGTGCTCGCGATCATTGTATAACAATGCTTTGTATTTTACTAAGCCCATTGTGGTTTTATTGTTTTACTCGTTGATTGATTGTAAATTATTCTTGGATGGTGTAATAAGCTGGCTGGTTTATTGTGAACATGGGTTTTGATTACTTACTTTTTTTTGCCGCGCTAACGTGGAATTAATGTTTTTAAAAAATGTATCTTGAGTTTTAATCTCTCGATGTAATCGCCACCCTCGTGGGGCACGGACTCGGATATCACCAACGATATCGAATTAGGGTCACTCTGAGTGGTGTTACATTTAGGTATCGAGCCGAAATGCGAATGTATCAGGCACGATCTGAAAATATAGGGTGCATGCATTTGAGTCGATGTCGTTGCGGACCGTGGCAATCGATCCCGATCCGAGTCGCAGTAGAAATCCTACGTGTGCATATGTGTTAAGTGACTAAGTGAGAGAAAAGTGAGACCGTGTTTGAATGTGAGCCCGTGAATGTGTATGGGCAATGAGGAATGGGAAAAGGAAACATCAATGTCTTGTGGTTAGAATGACTATGTTGGCTTAACTTGATTAAGGAAAGAAGTGATATCCTGATGAATTCCGGATTAAAGTGGCAATAGGACGTGACGAGAAAAATGAATATGTCTAGAAGCGGGAGAGGTCCACTGGAGATATGAGAAGTATCTTGGTTATAGTAGGCTTAAGTGAGATTAAGCGGTAGGGATGATGACGTAATTAGAGCTCTGACTGTATAAGCAATGAAATGGGAAACATTGAAATTGGGTAAAGCGTAGATGATCCGATCAAAAGAGATATTGATTCCTTTGTATTGGTGTTAGCTATCGGTAGATATCATAGATAGATGATGATAGTGAGATTGTGATAAGCTCAATAGTGTCTTGTAACGGTTTACCTAGGCTGAAATAACTGAGAACTAAATGAGTAAGGTGCTAGTGCTTAGTAGGGTAAGTAGACATAGTGAGATAAAAGTGTCTTGATAAGCTGAAATGAATTAAGTGAAATGGTTATGATCTGGACCGCATAAGCTTGCAATTGAAATGGGTATCTGAATATTGTGCTAAGAGTTTGGAAAATCGATATAAAAATATGGTAAGGGAAAAGACCAATTTGTTAATTTTCTACCGATTGTGTATCGGAATTTGGGATTGGTTGAAAAGATGTATATAGACACGAAATGGTAAATGGATAGGTAAATAGATAGAATCTGATGGAGTTGTGTCAGCGATTTTGTCGTGTATCGGGGAATTTGTGAATACCTTATCATGATCTGTTTGAGGAAAATAAAGAGATGCGTAGTAATAAGGAGATAACGGTGTATAAGTCAAGTCATTATAACCTTACAAGGTCAAGCTTGCGTGACGGATATGGAAATAAAATGATGAGACATATAGTTCAATGATCGTGAAAAATGAAACAATGATAGTGATATATGAAAAGAGTTGTCCCATTTAAGTCGATTTACCGTTGGGAGTATCTATTAGACGATAAAGTTGGTTGTGATTAATGAAACATATGTGAAAGAGACATGGAAATCATAGGAGATGATCGGTGAATGAGTATAGTGGCTATAAGTGTAAAGTTCATAATGGGCTAAAGTAAGACATAAGAGAAATTTGAGTGTACTGTATGAGAGGAAATGAAAATGATTACGGTATCGATCAATTATTTGAGGGTTAGCATAAGCGGAAAGGAGTTACTGTGGAAGTTTGGATTGTAAAAGTTACTAATTGGTTTCGAGATAAAATGAAATAAGTTCTACTTGAGGTGTAGATTCTTGAATAAGTGTTAAAGAAAGTGTTTATGTGATCATCACATGGGACCTTAGTCTGAGAATATTACGATCTTTACATGATGGCATGAAATTGATTTGATAGTGATAGTGCGTATAATTAAGAATGATTAAAACAATTAGGGACACTAATTGATTGATGAGACTTTGTGAACGATATAATGGCGATAGCAAGATTAATGGTCAAGCGAAATGAAGTATCAAAAATGAAATTGAGTCACATCTCAAGAGGAGTTTTAGACATAACAAGTGAAATATCCTACTGAGATTATACGAAAATGTAGAGTATCCAAAGACATGAGTGGAATTATAAGTTGAAGTGATTCTATTGCAATGTGAAGTGAATAGAGCTCCTTATGTGATGCAAAACTGTTGGGGAAATCTAAATTTGAAACTAAGAATAAAAGAGTCCCGAACTGTGAAGTGAAATACAAAAATGAAATGGAAATTTTGGAGGTCCAAGTGCGGATGATTAGGTATTGACATATGTCAATGTTAATGACAGGAAAGCTATTGAAAAGAGAAAATAAATAGAGACAAGAAGTTCTAAAAAATTGACAATGATGTGATGTAATGTTATCATCATAAAGGGATTGTAAATACACTAATTGTGGACTAAATGAAATGAATGATGTTTGGTAATGTATGGAAAAGTTCAAGAGGGAAGATCTGAAGTAAGCAAATGGTAGTGACTATGATTATCGACGGAATCGTTTGGAATTGTTGAGCAGTGAAAAGGAAAAGAATTATATGAATAATGGAAGAACACGACCTTTGGTAAGAAGCATATCCTTGGAGAGTGGGCGGTGTGTGATGAGCAGAGACAATAGGTGGCTGGTATAAGTTAAATGGAATGGACTTTGATAAATGGTATTGGAGACTTTAGATTCCTATAAGGATACATTGTGTTAATTCGAGGAAAAGGCGGGCATACATGACTATTATCTCGACAATTCAGAAATGAAGACAATTCTACCTACTAAATCCAAATAGTGAGCAGATAATGTTGCAATGAGCAGATTACGGATATTGGAATTTCCAATGAATGTCGAGTAGATTATGGGTAATTGTGAAGTATTTCTGTAAAATTGAAATATCGGATAAATGTAAGAAAGGTTATGAGTGCAGGAGTTAAAGTGGTGAGTCTATAAGGAATCGAATATGAAAGTGAAATCGAAAAAGAAAAAAAACAAATAATATTGAATGATTCAAAGAAAAGTACGAATTGCAGATAAAAGGTGCTAGAACGAAAGTGAACAATCGAAGCTAGACATTCTAGTAATCATATGCGAAAAGGAAATTGAATAGCGTGGGTATAGAATGAAGTGATTATTGATTCAAGGCTTATAGGAAAAATGCTTGATTATGATCGTGTTATAGAGTTCTGATTTACTGTAGGGATATACTGCTACACTGTACAGTGCCTAATGAGAGTCAAAGACCATATTGAATTTGAGACTGTGATGAGTAAAACAAAGGACAGGACTTAGGAAAACTGCATGGGTTAGCTGAAGTGGATCAGGATCGGACATATGAAATAGAATTAAATGTATAAAAAAAATGGTGAATGTCAAAAGAAAGCTAAATTTGGATTTCAATGAAATATGAAGGATAAATGCATCAGGTGGATACCACCGGTTATAGTGAAATTATTGTATTGTACGTATCACCTTAAAAGGGTGTACTCGGAATAGAAGTGGCAAAGATAATATCAAAGGACCGAGATTAGTACGTATATTACTAGAGAAAGGTATTGGATTAGATGCATATATTCTTGAGTCATAGCATTGGAACTAAAGGTAGTGGCTACTCGATAATGACAAGTGAGATAGGTAAGATAGCGAGAAAGCTACAGAGGAAGCGAATTTGTCTTCTGCGATCTTTTAATGTGGAAGTATTGAGTGGCGTAGTGTATGGGAGCTGTGGGATATATGATCCTTGTCATCCGGAACAGATTATTGAGAATTTCGAGGACGAAATTTTTATAAGGAGGGGAGTTGTAACATCCACCCCGATAGGAAGGGTAAAATAGTAAATTATCATAGGATGAGAGTGATAGGGATTAATTAGTATTATTCATACCTTATGTGACATATTTGTATTGTGAAAAATGACATTGTTGCACATGAAAATATTGTACATGCATACATTGATGTTCCCGGTCTATTTGGTTATAACTGTAATTGGTTGAGAATTTCAAGAATTATGGGTTATTGATCTTGAAAAATTATTTGAGGCTGCAATTATTGTTTTATAATTTTGAAAAATTTTAGAAATTTTCTGAAATTTTTGGGGTAGAAACCCGGACTAGGAAAATGTCGAGGCGAACGAACCGATTGGTCGAGGTAGTAGAACTTGTTGCATATGGTATTAGATTTAGGCGTATGGTTATAGGGATGTGTTATTTTTTGGAGTTTGGGCTTGAAATTGATTAAATTAAGTAGGAAATGAGAAATGATTGTGATGCCATGTGGCATTTTCTTAACAAGTAATTTTATTAACTTAAGTCTACTTTCTTGAAGCTTCCTTTGGCCATTCACTATATTACTCTCCCAAAGGCTCCTTGAAGTGGTGTTTCGGTGGCTTTTGCTTTCTCCATTTTCGTTGATGCTCCATCTCCTTCTCTTCTTGAATTTTGTTCACTTACAACCTAGTTATCATCTTCTTGCTTCCTTGTTCTCTTGCTCTTCCTTGCTTGTCAAAGACCCATCTCTCTTCTCTTTGAATGATGGTGGTTGATGGAGGTGGAGCAAACTAGGTCTTAGTATTTTCTTTGAAAATTTGAAGATTTGTGGTTAAATCAAGTAAGTTGCATGCCTTGTGTTTTGAATCTTGTATAATTGAAGTTAGAAATGATGAATTGTTCATGCATATTTTACTTGGAAAGAAAGAATTAAGTGCTGCCAATTTTTTTGTATTAGCCCTAGTACATGTATAAATGGTATAAGAACTGATTTGTGTTCATTTGGATGTTTCATGATGTGTTAATGGCATTGGAAATGATAGAACTAAGGTTAACACCAAATTTGGAAAATTATGGTTTTCAGATTGTCTTGTTGTTAGCATAACTAATTGTGTAGGAATGCAAATGAGGTGAGGTTTGTGGCCACTTAAACTTTGGGATGTTAGCTATATTTTTGTGTGAAATAGGCATTGTCCACAGTTAGCTTGAAGAGGGTGCAATTTGGCTTGGAAAGTTACTGCTCATGACTAGAATGAACAGTACCCGAAATCATACCCTTGAGTTTTGCAAATTTTTATGAATTAATTGAGAAGGAATTAGGATAAATGGATTATATGGAAAATTGAAGCCTATTAAGTTATCTTTCTAATGTCACTGATTTTGCAATTTTTCGATAGGTATAGTAGGAGTTATGGACTGATGAGTGTTGGCTGTTTTTATGCATTGACTGAAACCTAGTTGGATTGGCACATTTAGTGCACATTAAGATTTGGAAGAATTTTAGTAATTTTTGTGAATTGAATTGTAGTTGGAAATGTACTGAAGAGTTATATATGACACATTGATCTTGAAAATGATATATGGATTATAATTTTTGGAAATCAGATGTGGGAGATATGGAATTTCAAAATCTGAACCTACATTGTGATGTTAAGTGCTGATTAGGTCAGAAACTTGAATAACAGATTTGAAACTGTTAGAGGCTGAATTGGAGTTTGGTTATTTCAGGAAGAATTGAAGTTTGAGGATTTATCTTTTCAGGGATACAAAGTTCTGATTGTTCTGACTTGTGTACAGGGAGTTATGCTTGTTATAAGTTTACTGCTCAAATTGAATGATTTCAGGGACAGCAACATTGAGTGAATTAATTGACCTAGTTAGCATGGGAATTGAAATTTGGGTTGTTCATGAAAGTTATAGATAACATTGTGAACTTACTGAGCATATTTATTGTGTTATTTTTGACTGAGGAAATGAGTAGTTACTGAATCTGCAAGGTATTGCACTGTTTGAGAGGTTTTGAGTAGGCAGTAGGTTTGATAGGATTTTTGACACCCTTAGGGGTGAAACTGATTTTTATGGTCTTCTTGAGAATTGTAGAGGGTTTCATGATCTTTCCAATGAGATATAGTTGGTAATTTTCTGAATTGTGTGCAATGAGTTATTGGTGTTGAAAGTTGGCTTGAAATCAAGAAATTAAAGAAGGGAATAAGAGTTAGGTATATATATATATTAATTGTTTAATTTGAAATTTGGTTTCTTTTGTCAATTTCTTTTCCGTCCGACATCCGATTGACCTGATTCTTGAGGCATCGGATTGATAACACATTAATTTCATTTTGTGAAATTGGAAATTTTAAGCGGAAATTGGCGTGGCCCCGGGTAACGGAGCCTTTAATAATTGTTTTGTTTAATTGGGGACCTATAGAGGTCCGATTTGCGCACCGTCAGTGCTAATAGGTTTCTAATTTTTAGATAGATTTTTCCTAATGGAAAAAAAAAGAATAGGGCCGGGAATATCATGAACATGCATTGTGCACTTTCTAAGTGTTACATGTGCATACGAAATAATTATTTGAACAATTGATAATGTTTATATCTTGTCACTATTATAGAGTCACACTTGAGCGTCGGCCCACCGACGTCATCGAGACTTCAGATTTTGGCTCGGAAGTGCAGGTGAGTAACTAGTTGGTTTCTCAAATTCGATCGTTTAAATGCTCAGCGTGAATTTACTTGCCAAATGAGAAGCCGCATGATTATCGAAATGTCTCGAAATGTACGTGATCAAATGACATGTTTCTACTGTGCTGGATTGGATTACTGTATTGGACTGAGTTACTGTATATTACTGAGAATCACAATACTGGGCTTTTGTAGCCATACACTGAATTACTGAACACTGCATTGCATGCATAAATCGTGATCGATAATGGACATGTGACCCAAGTGCTATTATCCATTGAAAAGAGCCTCGAGCTCGAACATCAGATCTTGACAAGGCCTCGAGCGAGGGAGAAAATCACGACCGTCCCCATGAACACCGGTGAGCACTTGGGCAATCTTGAATAAGCGGAAAGAGTCTCATATGCATTATATACATGGTGATTGAATTGCCAAATTGTGTGACGATTACTAAAGCTGCGTGATGCCACGATTCTTGTAAATTGTGATGTGATACGTGAATCGTATTACATTCTATTGTAAATTATTCTTGATCGTAAATGGCTATTATAGTATGTAAATTGTTATATAATCTTTGTTAAATTTAATATTCTTGTGCCATCTTCAGACGCAATTTGCGTAATACATGATTTGAGTGAACCATCGATGATGGTTTCTCCTTTGAGTTCGCAAAACTCACCCAAAATTTGCACCTATTTTCAGGTCTTGAAGAGTACCCGTTCGACGCGGAGTATGTCTCTTGTAGACAAGTGAAGATTAGGGTCGGGATCGATTCAGTATATGTGCATTAGTGTCTTATCAAATTGTGCTCGCGATCCTTTGTATAACAATGCTTTGTATTTCTACTAAGCCATTGTGGTTTTATTGTTTTACTCATTGGTGATTGTAAATTATTCTTGGATGGTTGTAATAAGCTGGCGGTTTATTGTGAACATGGGTTTTGATTACTTCTTTTTTTGCCGCGCTAACGTGGAATTAATGTTTTCAAAAAATGTATCTCGAGTTTTAATCTCTCGATGTAATCGCCACCTCGTGGAGCACGGACTCGGATATCACCAACGATATCGGGTTGGGTCACTCTGAGTGGGTGTTACATTTATATTGCGTGAAACGATGGCGGTGACCCAATCTTTATTCGTCACATCAAGCTACAAAAGAGAGGGTTGGCGGCAAAAGTGTGAGGCGGAAGAAGAGAGTTTGCGTGAGGCATGAATAGTGCCTTGGTCCAAAATCTTAATTTATGCCATCGATGAATAGTGAGGAAAATAGAGAAGAGGAGTAGCGTGAAAGGAAGAGCGAGGGCTAGCGGCAGAAAAGAACAACAACGCCCGTGACAGTCCAAATAGTTAGGAAAAATTGTGATTTTGGATAACTAAACTTTTATTTCTTGATTTGCGAAATCCTAGTTATTGAACTATAAATGTTATAAGACTTTCGTTCTTTATAATCAAGTATTAATTATTCTTTTGGGTTATTATTTGATTGTTTGATTTTACAGCTAGGTGCGCAACTAGTTTGTGATTTTATTCAATCAATTGATAGACTAAACAGGTTGACGTTCAATTTGTTTAATCAAAAGCAACGACTATGATTTTTATCTACTATGTTAGGGACATGATTCTAGGAAAAATAGTTGTCTAGGCTAAATATACATCATATGTATGTTATCTAGTTTGTCGATTTTCTTGATTCGTAAATCTATTAATTAATTAAATCTGAGATCGTATCCAGGTTATTGATTAATAAGGGTTAATTCGAATACATGTTTTGGTTAACTAAACATAAGAGAAAATGGATAAAGAAATTTACCACGATGAATGCTTAACTAATAAATTGATTATTTTTAGTGTCGATGATCAACACAATTTTAATAATAAAGGAGATAGGAAACCAAGATTTGTTCTATTGATTGTAAGTTTCTCATTGTTTTGTTATTAGTTATTTTTTTAATTTAATTATTCCAATTAAATTACATTTAATTTACAATTTAAAACCTCACTTTTATTAAGTAACTACTAACGTCTCAATTCCTAGTAGGAACGATCCCTACTTTTCACTACTACATTAATTTGCACTCTGAGAAATAAGTGTTTTATCGACGGACATTCCGTCGGTAAACATCAATTTCGTCGGTATAATTAATCACCGACGAATATGGTGGAGCAAAAATCGGTCGGTGAAGCGCGAAGCAAAACTTACAAACCAAATTTTTACGTCGCAATTTTATGATGGAATTACCGAGAAATATTGTTATGCAGTATTTGTTTCTGACGGAATGACAATTACGATTAGTCGGAGAAATATTGCTACTGGTCATTAAGTGCATCGGTGAGGCGATGTTATCTGCTGACGACATTTATCGACGGTATATTATACCGTCGGTAAATTGAGGGAACATTTCGACGGAAAATTGACCGTCGGTAATGAGTGATATTTTTTGGCTTTTGTTGTTATAATAATAATTATATGATATATTCACTTTATTAATTTGTGTTGCATTAGAATAATGAATAATGAAAAATTAGTAATTAATAAAATATAAAATAAATTAATATAATTATTAAAAGTAAGAAATAACAAATCTCTGATTATTTTTTTATTGAAAACACATGAAAATGTTATAGTAATTATTGTCGTAATGATCATGGATGCTCTGAACTGTTTTCTCCCCTCTTTAACATTTCCATCTCCCGCCTAAGCTTAGCCATCTCCTCGCATCTTTGTTTGTCCTTGGCCATCTGCTCCATCTCCGCTCTCATCTTAGTCGATCGCTCCATCTCGTCTCTCATCCTACCGCTTGCTCCATCGCTCCAATGACTCTTTGATCTTTGAAACTTCTGCTGACTCCGCTCTCGGTTATTCATCATCTGCGGACTAATCTCTTCCTCACCTTAGCTATGTCCTCCATATCTTGGTGATGTTGAAATAATCATTTGCTGCGTTTGATTAGCTAGTTGCTCGTTTTGATTAGCTATCTGTTCCTTAATGAGTCCCTTGTGGCGGAGCTCCGATACATCATGAGATTGAGATGGCCGAGCGAGATCTTCTTTGTACTAGAAAGGGAAGCGCGAATAACAAGCGTTGCATATGAGCCCGGCCGAATATTCTTCCACGACGGTCCTGACCACCCGCGACATCAAGATATGTACGAGTCTAGCCCACGGTAGTTCCTCCCGAGATTGTCGTTGGATATTTTCTTGTATTTGGTCTATTAGGAAGCAATCTTTACGTTAGTAAATAAGCTATAATTGTTAAAAATTATTAAAATATGTTAATTTCACTAACATTGACTTCTCTACATCGACTGTTGATGAAGGTGGCACCATCATGTTTCTTTGTGTGGGTGTGCACAAATACCTGCATAGGTGTAGGCTTCGTGCCCAATGCCTTTTCCTACAGGTATAACTTAAATTTTCAGATGTTAACTAGTATTTTAAAAAATTTCGCCAGAGTTTCCTCTGTATATATGATATTTGCCCCCTGTTCAACAATGAAAATAACTTCACACAAACCATATGACACCGGACATTTATATCATAATCACATTGTTCAATAAAGCAAGTAAGATATATGTAAAATGTCAAGAGAAATTAGATACTTACTAGTCTATGTGCATGCTCGTTGTGGGTAATTGATCCTCCCGTATGCACTGCAAGACTCGGCCCCCCCGACCCTCCACGTCTGTTGGCCGAATTACGCTCAGATATGGACATTGCGCGGTGATGTCAATATTCGCTTCAATGACTCCAAATTTCCTCCGAATATAATGCGGTCGTGCACCAACCTTGCGTATTTGATTAATTAAGTCGCGATAACGTATGCGTGCTTTCTTTTCCCATTGTTTATACATGTTGGCGTCGACACAAGAATCCCAGTAAAATTCTTTCTGGAATAAGATGAGTAAGAATAACAAAATGTTAAAATGTTGTATGAACATTATGAATATAAAGCAACGTAACAAGAAAATAACAATGATGTGTACCTCAAACTCTTGAAAGTATAATTGCTTTGTAGTGTCAGCTAAATTTTTCCAAACATAACCCTCTGGTTCAATTCTTTGCTTGAACGAGGAAGTCATATTTCTTGAAATTGATCCAAATGGAACCAACCTAACATATAAAGTGATGTTACCCTATGTACATATTGGTAAAAGTAAAAGTTGATAATAAGCAAATTGTGAAGTGCTTTGATATCACTTACTGGCCATTGACAATAGAAACAAACTTTTTGCCATCAGGTCCCTCAGCGCCAGGCTGACGGACGTCTCCTGCATCTGGTACGCTAGTGTTGGACGATATATGCGTTGGGGAAGGGGATGATGTAGGCTGAGAAGTAGTCGGTGATACCTCAGCGCAACTCCGGCACCGGAGGTGGAGTTGGTGAGTCGATGGGTGTGGTGATTGTGACAAACCACCTTCTTTGTAATGTCCCCGATTATGGTTGAAACCTCGGTGGCATGAAGTCACGTTGTCTCTTGGTCCCATTTTTTCCAGAAATTCAATTTCCCACAATTTCTACATGTACAATCTATAATTTGAATGCAATATTCTACCAACACATAGAGGAGAAACTATGGCAATATATGAAGGTTAACAAATTGTTATCAACCATAAATGAACATAACGATAATATAAATATGCAATGTTCACTTTTAATGTGTTACGGATACAACAATAATTAAGCGTGAAGGCAAAGGGTAAACATGTCTGGTAGTACATATGCACATCGATCTATTCATTTTTTAGGATTCCATATAACATGGGAGTTGGTAAACGTGAAAGAGTCCCCAATGTCTGGGTTCCCGAGAAGGGTTCGCGCACGTTCAAAAGCACCAATTGAAATAGTGATACTCCGTCCAGCGACATTGCGTTGATGCTCACATTCTTGCAATAACATTGCAGCTATATCTAGATTTGTTGAGGAAACAGTGAATGAGTGCCCAATCTTAGAATGGTAGACTTCTTTGGTGGATGAACTACTAACAGGAAAAAATGTACCTAAAATGTAATCAGTGAAGAAATGTTCAAACCGTGATATTAACCAACCATATCAGTAACGAAAACGGTATATTATTGAATATGTGATTGTGCAGACGAGGTTTGGGGAATAGTAGAGGAGTTGGCAATACCCGATCTTCCTATTCCGTTATAAGCTGACGTGACATTGCAGTCACCTTTATCGGCATACATGTCCTCTTCGAGTTTACAGGAAGCTTAAACATGTAAGATTGACAATGAAATGAGAATATGTTTGATAATCTCCTCCTAATAAACCCTTTTACAGGTTCAAACCACGGAAATAGTCAACGTGCAGATCATACTAAACACCTTCAAGTAACAGATCGGCTATCGAAGGCAAACGTTTGGTACTATATGATGGGCGAGACTTGAAGTAGTCTTGCTTCCATTGAATTGGACAATTTTCCACATTCCTCCCAACGGAAAGAATTGCTGCCGTCCGGAACCAATCGCCATATCGACATACGTTTCTAAAGTAATGCTGATGAAAACCAAACATAATATAATTAAATAAAAATAACGTGACAATTTAACTTAAAATATGCAATTACAAAGCGAAGTCATTCGTATCATAACTTAATGGAAGATTATAATCATCATCTTCTTGAGATGAATAAGAATCAAATTCGGCTCCTCGCCCCGATCTCGACACTCGTCATCCTCTCGGATGAAATATCGGCAAATTCGTTTGATGGATCATTCAAAGGTTCAAGATCGTCATACGTAGCAGATCGTTGATAAATGTCGATCTTCTTGAAACGCCTCACTTTCAACACTATGCTCTCTTCTTCAGGTGATTCATAAACACCTCCGGGTTTAACTTTGCAAACCGCTAACCAATCTGCTTCGGAAAAGGATGTAACAAACTGCTTAGCTTGCACTAAGACGAAAGGTTCAAACCGACGCAATCGTCTTGAGTTATTGATTTCAACTAAATTGTATTGTCTATGCACCTTTACTCCAACATTTGGTATCGGGTCATACCATTCACATTTAAAATCACACATCGCTGATCGGCAAACCAGGGTATTCAACTTCCAAAGATTTCAATAATTTTACCATAGTAATCCATCATTTCTCCTCGTATTGAAACCCCATGTTTATTATTGACATGTTATGTCCATGACCTTCGTATGATATTTGTATCCATTAATGAAATACATCAATACGATTTAACATATCGTAGAGGTCCCTTTGCAAGATCACATATCATCTTGTTCTCGATTGGATTGTCCAATGCCTAAAAAATAAATTTAGCATCGCAACTAATTTAGCTTCATGAACAACGAAATACAACTTCAAAATATAATTTTGATGAATTGTAGAGTACAAACTTACATATCTCTCAAACCACCGAGGGAAGTGTTTCCGACTTCTTTATTTAAATCATCTTCCGTCATACTGTGCATTATCTCCCAACAATGTCTCGTATAATCTAAAACAAAATGACTATTTTAGGGCATGAAGATGACACAAAGGTAAGTACAGAAACATTCATATGCGATTTATCGCATTTAAAGGCAACAACTCTTCACAATTCAAAACAATATAACCATGTGCAGCCTCGATCTCTTCCTCGTTAACATTCTTCTTGTCGCACGCCCAGATGTTCGTCCACAGTATGAAAATATGGACAAGTTTCCATCAGCATGAGTCGTTCGTCCCCCATCGTCATTACGAGGAACTTTTCTTGCTCTTGTGTTAACATGCGGCTCAAAATAATACCCACAAAACGTACTCGCTTCCTCCACTAAATAAGCATTACATATGGAACCTTCAACTCTAGCTTTGTTTTTAACATTTCTTTTCAAGTGATGCAAATACCTACAGGAACCAAAATTGTTAGTAGAACACATTTGACAAAGCTTGTCAATGGTTACTGAAGTTATATTTGTCTACTTACCTCTCAAATGGATACATCCATCGATATTGAACTGGACCATCTAGTTTTGCCTCGTGTGCTAAATGCACAGGTAGATGCTCCATACAGTCAAAGAAACTTGGAGGAAAAATGCATTCTAATTTACACAAGATTACGGGAATTTCATGTTCTAGTTTTTCCATCTCACCAATGTTGATCGCAACAGAGGTTAAGCTTTTAAAAAACAAACTTAACTCTGTTATAGCTTCCCATACCTTAGAAGGTAACAACTCTCGGAATGCAATTGGGATAAGCCTTTGCATAAATACATGAGAATCATGACTTTTCATCCCAAATAATTTGTACTTTCGTCGATCCACACACCTCGCCAAGTTTGACACATATCCATCAGGAAACTTAACAGTTTTCAACCATTCACATATAAGCTCCTTTTGTCTCCTGTCCATAGTGTAACATGCTTTTGGGTATTTACATGTGCGAAGATCTTTATGTAACTCATTTCTTTTGCAAAAAAGTTGCAAATCAACTCGTGATTTTGCATTGTCTTTTGTCCTCCCTTCAATGTTCATTATCGTATTGAATAAGTTGTCAAAGATATTTTTCTCAATGTGCATCACATCTAGATTATGACGAACCAAGTTCGTTTTCCAATATGGCAAATCCCAAAAAATGCTTCGTTTCTGCCAACCAAAGTTCTGACTAATGGTTGAATTAACATCATCAGCCTCTAATTCTGTCACTTTCAACAACCCTAATTCTTCTATTTCTTGCAAGACCTCTTCACCGGATACTATCGGAGGAGGATGGGTGTGAACCGTCTAATTTTTTCTAAACTTATATTTATTGCGCCTAAACGGATGATCTGCAGGTAGAAATTTCCTGTGATTGTCAAACCAACAAATTTTCCCTCCGTTAGGCAGATAAAACTCATCGGAATCATTGCGACAATAAGGACAAGCCAATGTCCCAGCGGTTGACCATCCAGATAACATGACAAAGGCTGGGAAGTCACTAATAGTCCACATCAAAGCTGCTCGCATCACAAAATTCTGCTTCCTAGATACATCATAAGTTTGGACACCATAGTCCCAAAGTCATTGCAATTCGAGATATCAATGGTTGTAAGAACACATCAATTTTTTGCTTGATTTGTTGCCCCAGGACAATCACCGTCAAGAACATATATGCCTCTTTCATACACATCCAAGGGGCAAATTATAAGGAGTTATGATAATTGGCCACGAAGAATATTGCTGCCCAGATTGACCAAATGGTTGAAATCCATCCGTTGACAAACCCAATTGAACATTTCGATCGTCAACCGCAAATTCAACATGCGTGTCATTAAAATGTTTCCATGCCAATGCATCGATGGATGAGTCATTACTCCATCTTCTTGTTCGTGTTCAAGATGTCATCTCATGTGAGGCGCAGATCACATCGACGATAAAGCCTTTGCAACCTAGGGTGAGAGGAAATAATACATCCGCTTCCATGGAACTAATTTATGTTTCGTATAACGTTTTCTGGGCTTAAACCTAAGTTGCCCACAAAATTTGCACTGTTCTAAGTTCATATCGTCTCCCCAATACAACATACATCCGAGTCGACAACAATCAATTTTTTCCACAGTAAACCAAGACCACGAATAAGTTTCTTCATGTTGTAAAACTATCAACCATTGTATGCTCGGTGGCAATGATTCGTTGTACCATGAAGAATTTTGTCAAAGCTGCGATCCGAAATATGACCTCCACTCTTGATGTTCAAGATGCGAGCAATTGATGACAATCGAGTCATTGTCTCACAATTTGGCCACAATTCTCGATCACCGATCAGAAAGTAGAAGAATTGTTTTGTCATTGGTTAGGTTCTTCGTCAACATGTTCCACATTTGGCTCAAATGTATGACCGAGTCCATCGTGCACCATTTGCCTGTAAGAGTTTCCCGGCCCATCACCAAAATGTCTTCCATATCCATCCTCAACGTCATTCTCATTTAAGTTCATACACGTAGGCTCCTCAATTCTCCTTGAGGAGCTAGCAACTAACGGTTCCCCATGTCGGGTCCACTGAAAGTAGTTCGGAACAAACCATTTTCTCAACAAATGCAACTGAACTTCATCAATAAACAAGAAACATTTTTGCTTGCACTTTGTACATGGACATCTGATCTTTGGCCCATCCATATATGCAGGTTGCGAACATGCATAATGCATGAACGCATCAACTCCCTCAACAAATTCAGGATTAATGAAACCATCGGCGGTTAGCGTCTATACATCCAAGATCGATCGTTGAAACTCATAAGCTGGGAACTGTTATTCTACAACATCGGATGCAAAGTTAGGCATCTAAGTTAGCCACCTGCATAAACCAAATCATTACGACATGTGTTATAACATAAGCCTTTAACGTTACATATCATACTATTGCCAAATAACTATTCATACAAGATTGAATGTTATGTAAAAACCTATTCTAATAAATTAATCCTTCCTATACAATTTAACATAAGCATATCAAATTAGATTATTACAAGGTTAAGAGATATTCATTGTACACAACATCCATCTAATTATGGCAGTAATTGATTCTAGTCGGTCAACAAGCAATTGAATAAGGCAATACAATTGCTAACGAAAGCATAACCAATCGACCTAAATTGAAATGCAAAGAAATGTTGCTGAATCACGTTCTTACGGCAATGTCAAACGTCACGACGATGAAGATGACAGTACAAGACCGAAACCCAACAATAAAATCAGTCAAACCTATATTGGAAATATTTTATAAGCCATGACATAGTATTCTAAATCCTAAACATTTATCATCCTCACATAATTAAACTACGCGCTCTGTTCTAATTTACACACGAGCCACGACGAGGATCCTAGAAAAATTTGACATTTCCCTATAATTGGACACCCCTTAAAAAATAAGGGTCCCCGCAATGTAAACACACATATATCTCAACCAAGAATCACCTCGCAATAACAAATCTTGAACAACATGTGTTTAATATTTAAGTGCTTAACAAAAGATAATCATCAATAACTAATTTGTCACCACCATTGAGTTGTTTCTTACTTCAAACAGTAGAAAGTTTAAAGTTTTAAGTCTCTTAATAGTTTTCATATTTTCAGATAAGTTTTAGGAATAATTACATATATGTATTAACTATTAATTAAATGTCTGACTCAAGTTGTGAATGTTAGTTACTCTTGCAGGAATACTTACAACATTATTAGAGGAACATTAATCATAGAAGAATACTTACAACATTATGGATCATTAATCATGGCATATTAGAGGGAAAATATCATACTGTAATCGTCAGCTCACATCGTGTAAGACATCAATTAAAATTACAGGAACATGTCATACTCAATACATGACATTTATCATCCTCACAAACTTAAACCATTAACTAATATCCTAAATCATTTTCATAATTGTAAGTCACTTCCAAAATAAGATCAGAAGTTAAAACTAATGAGCTCATGTTCTCATTTAACCATCATGTACTACGACGATCCTATTGAAATTTCGGTAGCATTTCTCCTATAATTTGGACATCCCCCTTACGATATAAGGGTCCCCCTGCAATTAACACACTATTCTATCTCTTCCAGTAATCATAACGCAAATCACCTCTCCATTTCAATTTCAGCGACCGAATAGTTTTCGGTCGCAAAATGTTTAACGATAACCCAATTTCCCCGACGGAGACGATTTTTCGGTTGGTATTTTCAACAGTTTAAATACCGTCGGTATATTTCCGTCGCTATTCCTCATTTTCCTTGTAGTCATGAAAAAATGGAAGTTATTTGTACACAACAACGTACTTTTAAGTTATTTGATTATATTGGAAATGACGAGAAAATGTTTTGTCAAATAATATAAAATCAGCATAATTGTAACAAATTGCAATGAAACGAGTAAGCTAGGAAAAAAGGATAATAAACAAATTTATACATAATTTTTGGGACAATCTAAACTAGACAATTAGTCAAATGATTGATAATCTTCAAATAAAATGTGCATTATCAGTAATTACATCCCAATGTATATGGCTAAGTGGGAAGCTTTTATAATGCTTATAAGATCTATAAAATGACATTATATAGGTAATTTCATACTTTAATAACTGCAATGAACATTTTGTAGGTTATTTCATACTCTTCTTAACAATTGATTCCAATTCCTAAATCGTAATAAGCCGCAATGAACATTTTAAACATCTTTCCAGTTTAACAATCAATAATGGAATGAGTCAACGACTTTTGTCCATAAGTTCCTAATACCTTGCTATTTGGTTCTTCAACTTATTTGCTTAAAAATTACGTGATCAAATATTTGAATCACCTCAAGAAGACCCTCAAATGCTAACTATCTTCCTCTCTTTAAAAAGTTTTTTAAAAAGATGGCTAGTTAGAGCTATAGATGCATGTGTTTCTCAAGTAGGGAGAGTTCAACTTATAAAATTTATCCTGAATAACTTCATATATATTGTTCCTTATACTCCCTATTAGCATTTAATACAATTAAGAGGTCAATAAGAAGATTTCTTTGATTATAAAACCCTACTAAACATTCATTAGACAAATTCAAATAGAGTGATCCTTAGCTTCCTAAAGATGAAGTAGGATTAGGCATTATGTCTATTACAATTGAAATAAAGTTTATGATTAAGATAATTTAGAGGTTCATCAATGATAAATAAGAACTTTGAAATATAACTACATGCATTTTATATAAGGAATGTAAATTTCTGGATCATCTCACCCAAGAGTAATGCATCTTGGACCATAGTTCAATTTTCAAACAAAAGATCAAAATTAGGAGGCAAATCGAACATAAGATTAGCAATGGTGAATTGCATTATCTTTGGTGTCATAACTACTTTACGTGTCTTTTGTTTCTCCTTATAACTTTAATATGTTAAAGTACAAATTTTACTTCCTTTTAAATTACTTTTAAATTTTTTAATAACAACGGGAATATACAAATTTTTTGATAAGTTACATATGAGAACATATAATATCAAATGCATAATCCCACACCTTTCCTCATTCTTCATACTTATTAGTCAAATCAAATAATTATATATATTGTGAAGTAAATAAAATCCTATAGGGTAAAAAATTAATAGAAGACTACAAATATTGATCAATATCATAGGTGAAATAATCCAAACGAAACTTTAATGCTTAAAATTAATTTGTTACACCTAAAGGATAAAAGAGGTATGATAAAATCATAGACAAAGGCTTAACAATGGTTAATCTAAGTGTCTTTATCATCTCACGCCTTTAATTTAAAACTTACTGACCTTGGCATGTATAACAAACGTAAGTTCTAAAATCATCTATTATTTATGATATTTACATAATAGTGATAATAATAAATGCTCATTGACTTAAAACCTCTCAATTTAAGCTCATTTATGAAGAAATTATAAACACTTTCAACCAAATCAATAATGAAAAAATTCATTCATGCTTTAACCTATAACAATCCATCTAATCATATTTTTTTCTTTTACATTCTAACTTAATTCCTTAGTCACAAGATAAGAATTAACAAATTTAATATACATATAAAAAACTAATTAATAAGAGTTAAAATAAGCTTGAGTCAACATTAAATCCACCAAATTACTATATCGCCCCACACTTAAACATGTACATTATTCCCAATGTACATAACAAATAAAAAAATAAACAATGTATTGGGAAAAATACAGAAATTAATACTTCCCTACCTTATAATTATGAAGTTCAAATTAAAGGTTAATTTCCATCCCATATCATGCATCCTCGTAAATATTAAATAAAACAAACAAAACATTAAAATATGCAAAGATAATAAAATGAGCATAAATCTACCGTATCTATAGGCTGAAACTATATGCTTTATTATATGCAATGTAAAAATAATAATAAAAATAAATTGCATCATATGGGTTTAGGAGGCCAATCCTTTACTAATTATGAACATAAAATAACTTAGGAAAATACATTACAATAAATATTAACATACCCAAGTAAGGAGAGGGAGGAAGGAGAAAGAGGGCTCGTGGGAGAAGGGTTACTGCCGGGAGGCTGGCGGCGACTTTGGAGCAGACACGCGGCGGCGATGGAGGCTGACGGTGGACGATCTATCGCGCCGGTGGGAGAGGAAGAAATCAAAAGGTCGCGCAGCTGGGAGAGGAAGAAAGGAGAAGACGCGCGGGAGAGGAGAAAGGGTTCGACCTTCAACTTTAATCAGTTTTCAAAACGACGTCGTTTTGGGGAAATAACCCAAAACGACGTCGTTTTACTTAAAGTGAGGGGCTCTCCGCGGTTTTTTCCGACTACTTCACCTACCGAACATTCGGTCGGTATATTCATTCCCAACATTCAGCGACGGAATATCTTACCGTCGCAAAACTTGTTCCCCAAAACCAGCTTCCCCGACGGGTGCCCATTTTCGGTCGAAAATTGTAACGGTTTCAAGACTGTCGGTGATTTTCCGTCCCTAATTAACATCTTCCTTGTAGTGTTGTGTTGCAAGAAGTTGGTTTCTTTTTATATTTGGTTGTAGGCGACAAAAGTCATCAAATTTTGGTGTTGTTGATGATTTATGTACGTTACGAGTTCGAATTAATATAAAAATTTGTAGTACAATCCTGAAATTAAAGGCATTAAGAAAGCAAACGAAAGAAAGACAACAAGTACTGAGAGAAGAACGAAAGAGGGAAAGGAACATGGATGCAAATAGCACTTTATGCTAATTGGCTGCTCCAGCTGAGGACCGACAGCCTCACTGTATTAATTTTTTGAATTTGGGTGATAATAAAACTTTTGAGTTGAAGTTGGGACTGATTCACTTGTTAACCACTTTCAGAGGCACATTGATAGAGGATCCTAATAAGCACTTGAAGGAGTTTGATGTTGTTTGTATGGGGATGATGCCTACTAATGTTACAGAAGAGCAGATAAAGCTGAGGGCTTTTCCCTTTTCTTTGAAAGACGAAGCACAAGATTGGTTATATTATTTACCTGCTGGAAGTATTAAAATATGGGCAGATATGAAGAAGTTATTTTAAAGAAGTTTTTCCTAGCTGTTAGGCCCGCCAATATTTAAAAAAAATCTGTGGCATTCGACAAAATACCAGGGAGTCATTATATGAATATTGGGAGAGATTTAAGAAGCTGTGAAAAACCCAAAGGGGGGTAATAGTTTCGCAAACTTTCCGATTTGTTTCTAACAAACAAAAAAATCAGAAAAATTAGGAGAACAAAAAAAAATCAACACCGAAAATTTGGTAACGCAGTTCGGCACACCTTGTCTATGTCTATAGGGCCCTCACCTAGCTTAATAACTTTCACCGAAGTACAATAAATTTACTCAAGGCTTTACTGAGCTGACACCACTCAAACCTTGATACTATCTCTCAACTTCATTTTCTGCGAAAGAATTTCACACCCAATAGTACGACTACCTCATACTAACCTCAACAAAAGATTTTTTTAAACTACTTGTAATTAAACGACAATTAATAAAAATAACTCAAGTGATGAATAAACTAAGAATAAAAACATAATACACTTAAGACAAAAAAGACACTACAAGAGTTAAGACATTTAGTGACAATTGTTTTGTGACTAACTATTATTTCGTCACAAATGCGAGGTTTTTTGTGACAAGACAATGGATTGACACTATTGTTTAGACTAACTGTGATGATTTATTTTTTTGTCACTAATACAATAGTAATTATGACATTTTAGTATCTTTCACAATTAAGTTGTCATTACTAATATATTAATAGTGACAACTTTTCTTTTATCACTAAATTTTGTCATTAAAAGCCTATGCACTTTGGCGCCAAAATGTTTTTGGTGGGAATAAATTGTAATTGTGACAAAACATATGTTAGTAGTTAATATTTTATATTTGTTGTGACGAAACATAGTTTGATCACTAATATTTTGTTCTTTTTGTTACAAAACTGTTAATCGTCACATAATATTTTATTTGTTGTGAAAAAAAATTTTGTCAATAAATATTCAATTAATTAGTGCCTACTTTATATTGTCACAATAACCAAACTATAACTACGGTCACAACCATTCGTAATTTAGTGACAATTTTTTGTGACTAAATATTTTTGTCATCACAAATACGATATTTTTTAGTGCTAGGGCAATTGATTGGCACTATTGTTTGGATTATCTAAGATGATCTATATGTTTTGTCACTAATACAATGGTAATTGTAGCAATTTAGTATCTTTCACAGCTAAATTGTCACTATTAATATATTAATAGTGTTAACCTTTATTTTATCACTAAGTTTTGTCAGTAAAAGCCTATGAAATTTGGCACAAAAATAATTTTGGTGGGAATAAACTGTAATTGTGACAAAACTTATGTTAGTAGCTAATATTTTCTATTTGTTGTGACAGAATATAGTTTGGTCGCTAATATTTTATTTTTTTGTTATGAAATTGTTAATTGTCACACAATATTTTACTTGTTATGACAAAATTTTGTCAATAAATATTCAATTAATTAGTGTCTACTTTATATTATCACAATAATCAAACTATAATTACAATGACAACTATTCGTAATTTAGTGACAATTTTTTTGACAAAATATTTTTGTCATCACAAATACGATATTTTTTATTGTCAAGACAATTGATTGACACTATTATTTGGATTATCTGTGATGATTTATATGTTTTGTCACTAATGCAAAGGTAATTGTGGCAATTTAGTATCTCTCATAGCTAAATTGTCACTATTAATATATGAGCAGTGTTAAACTTTATTTTATCACTAAGTTTTGTCTTTGAAAGCTTATAAAATTTTCGCAAAAACTAATTTTAACGGAATTAATTGTAATTGTGACAAAACATATGTTGGTAACTAATATTTTATTTTATTGTAACAAAACATTATTTGGTCACTAATATTTTGTTCTTGTTGTGATAAAACGATTTATCTTCACACAATATGTTACTTGTTGTGATGAAAACTTTTTTCAATAAATATTTAATTAATTAATGTCTACTTAATATTGTCACAATCACCAAACTATAATTATGGTCACAACCAGTTGTAATTTAGTGACAATTTTTGTGTGCCTAAGTATTATTTCGTCACAGATACGAGATTTGTTGTGACAAAATAATTGATTGATACTATTGTTTAGATTAATTGTGATGATTTATTTTTGTGTTACTAATACAATGGGAATTGTAACAATTTAGTACCTTCACAATCAAATTGTCACTATTAATATTGTCAAATTTTCTTTTATCACTAAGCTTTGTTATTAAGAGCCTATGTACTTGTTATGACGAAAACTTTTGTCAATAAAAATTCAATTATTTAGTGTCTACTTTCCTTTTTCATGCAAGAAAATAACATAAAAAGAAAAGGGGAGAGGTTAGTAAATTGTGAGATCACAAGTTTTTTTTTAGAATAATTAGGTTGTAAGGTTATGATTGTCTGAGTTGGGTAAAAGTGATTTTGTAATTTGTGAGGGTTTTTTTAAAAGTTCTTTTCTTTTTGGCAGACTAAATTTAGTAGACGTTAATGTTAAGTATTATTTTAAATAGAAAGGAGAAAGAAGATTAAATCATGTGAATGTGTGTATGAATGATAAGATATTGCATTTTCATAAGCTTAATAACAAATGACTAGTTGAATAAACAAAGATAATGATTATTGTGAGATTTAATTATTAAGGTAATGGAGTCAATTAAAGGTCTTAAGTCTATTGTGAATAGCAAGTTAGAGAAAGAAGAGGATTGAGCCAAGCCCGAACTTTCGGGTTATTCCCTTGAAGGTTCGAACTTGAGCTCAAAAAAGACTTGGGCTTTATTGAATTCGAATTTGAGCTTGGTTAAAATTTTTTTAAGGTTGATTTGACTTAATTTTTATAATTGGTTGAACCGGAATAATTTTGTGATAGTTCAAGTTTGAGTATTTTGGCATTCAGATCCTAGCTTGGATTTGAGTTTTCTTCTCATGTCTACTATTTATTAATCAAAATATTAAATCTTTTTAACAAAACAATATAATGGTAATTGATAAAGTAACAAAATAATTTGATGGTCAAATAAAAAGTCAACAAGTAAGCATTATCTTGTGCATAAAGCTCCGCTTTGCAATGGTTGGGAAGGTTATTAATGATAGTCGAATAAGGTAGCGATTAAATAGCGTAATTCAAAATTAAAATTTTAAGTAAAATTTAAATTATTCATTTATGTTGAAATTTATATAAAATATCAAAGTTAAGAATTAAATTATGTTTCAAAGTTGTATGATTATTGAATATTTAATTTAATAAATAATAATATATAATTGAATCGGACTTGGACACTTAAAGCTCAAGCCCAATATAAATGAGTTCCAGTAAGAAGGGGTGGTAGGGTTTTAGTAGCCAAGATGATATAGCTTAACTGAGTGTGTAACATCTCGTTACCCATGTGAGGGATAAAATTGTGAATTTCGAGAATTACTGAGAAATTAGAAAGTGCAATTCATGTTTATGCTAAATTTGACATGCACATTTTTGCACATTAATATGATTGTACATGCATTCATGACATTTTTCGGGTATAATTGAGTTGTTAATGTGATTAAAATGTGATTTGACAAATTTGGTGATAATTCGAGTATTTTAGAAATTTTGGTAAATTTTTGGACTAAAGAATTTTTTTTAAAATTTGCACCAATTATAGTGTAACACGTGAACTGAGTAACTGGATGACAAATAGCATATGTATATGTGTGTCACGTGGCAATATTTATAATAGTGGCAATTGATGGGAGACACGTGTATATCAGGCAAAGAACCCACGTATTTTAGGGTTGCAATGAAAATATATTAGGAAGAGTTACTGAACTTTGTTCATCGGAAGCATGCATGTTCTACTTGGATTTGTTCATCACCGATCATGGAGTTGCTCTTGGTGGTTGTCTATCAGTTGCTCATATTGCTAGAAATAAAAACTGAAACAAGTAAGTAACTTAACGATATTTTATGGTGTAATATAAACATGCATGCAAGAGAGGGTAAGCAAAGTTTCGGTGATGAATGACTTAGATGATGGATTTATGAGATAAAAGAGTGTCCGGAAAAGTATGAAATAAGTTCTGTTTAGTTAAATTGTGTGTGTGTTGATGAGTTAAATAGATGAGTTAGAAGAATTGTATTGAGTGTGATCTGAGTTAATTGATGTGAGATTGAGTTTCGGGAAAATTACAGTGGAGTGAGAAAACGAAAAATCTGAGAAAAAGAATTCGGGGAAGACGAGTTCAGGACCAGACGTCGCGGCGTCCATTTTCATCTTTGTCGCGACTCATTCCTATTTGCATGTTGCGACGTGTCTTTTTGTACGTCGCAATGTGGGGCTATTCTTGTTTATTCGTCGCGGCGTCCATTTTATCCTTACCGCGACTCGTTCCTATTTGCACCTCGCGACTTGTTCTTTAGTACGTCACGACGTGTGGCTTATTTTGTTTGTACGTCGCGGCGTCCATTTTATTCTCGTCGCGACTCATTCTTAATACGTAGGAGAACCCCCTTGAACTCGTCGCTACGAATGTTGCAAAAATCCCTAGAAAAACTGAATTTTGGGCTGTTCGTCACGACGTCACTTTTTGTCCTCGTCGCGGCGAGCACCCCTCCTTCGACTGCTTAAACATACTTTCATATTTTGACCATAACTTTCTCTATACTGATCCAAATTGTGTGATTTTTGATTTTATGTAAACTAGAGACATAGGGCTACAACTTTTATGAAGAAATTGAGTCTTAATTCTGTCTATAAGAGTTTCAATTTTTGGTTGGAAGTTGAGGTATGAGTTTTGCTGGAACTTATGAACCGCCTAGAATATTATGAGGATATCTCTTGGTATACTGATCCAAATTAAATGATTTTGGTGTATTTAGAAAGCTAAGAAATGGGAGAACAACTTTATAGAAGAAAGTTTTGTCTATTTTGGTCTTTTACTTTATCAGATTCAGCATGGAAAGTTGACCCATATGTGTATTATAGGAAAAAATCTGAAGTGGTCAATGAAGCTATGAAATTATTTGACATTGTTTGGTCCAATTCAATTGTAATTATACATGGTATTAATGAGGTATTTATATCTGAATGATTTCGATAAGGATCGCGTCTTTATACCCCAGAATTGTCATTGAACATGCATTATGCATACATTCTATACATTGATGTTGAAAGAACCACTTGTGTATTTATGCAAAAATGTGATATTTGTGAATATGTTTTGCCTATTTTAGAGGAGCATATCGGACGCTAATCGGACATTGCCGGACCATCCAGGCAATAGCTTATTGGAGCGTACTGTGAGTCAACCTAGATGATTTCCTAGGATTGATTGATTTGATTTATTTACAACTTCCCATATTATTAAATTGCTTGCAATTGTCTATGAATTCCAGACTTTAATTGTCCGAGGAGATCAATATTCGGGAATGTATTGGAAGTGCTTTGATTGTGGCTTTGTGTGCTCTGAAATTCTGAATATTATGTGAATTCTCAACGGATGTTGAATGCCAGACTTAGGTCTAATGATTATGAGTTTTTGACTGAATATCATATGTGATTGTCTGATATGGCATAATTAGTATTTGATGCATTTCATAAATGCATGCTCAGATAAAG
Organism: Erythroxylum novogranatense; assembly: GCA_029891385.1. NCBI lineage: Eukaryota > Viridiplantae > Streptophyta > Magnoliopsida > Malpighiales > Erythroxylaceae > Erythroxylum > Erythroxylum novogranatense. The sequence continues at coordinate 134,141,239 of CM057228.1, forward strand.
GCGTTGTGACTTGAGTTGCTAGTATGAAGCGCTTCCACGTAGAGCTTTACTCTGTGATATATATGTGTGTGCACGTAGAGCTATGCTCTGTGATTCTGTTCTGACTGAGCCCTATGGGCCAATATTTGTATAAGTATGTGATAGGCACTCAGTCACATCAATAAGAACGAATGTGAGTCTCATGCATATAGCATTCATATAAGACTGAAACTCCTTGAATGATTTGCAAAGCTGAAGTGAGTTATACATTGATATGAACCGTTGCTATACTTTGCTACGTGAATTGTATGATCACATGAGATGCCATGTTATGTGAATATCAGAAATAGTTATATGTGTATGTAAACGATTTGGTAATGAAATAACTTTATGGTTTCAAGTGTTTTGTATCTAAAATGGGCCCAAATTTAAAGTTGAATACTAATGCTTGTAAAGATTGTAGCTTGGAAATGGAAATGTTTTCAAATGACATGTGCCCAATTTGATTATTATTTTCCGCTTGCATGTTCCTTATTTTAAAGAAACAAAAGTTTTATAATGAATTTTGACTGAATGATCGTTCTAGCATGCCACCCTTGTGGGGTACGTACTCGGATATCACTATGGATGTCGGGTACGTGTCTTGTGAGAGTGGGGTGCTACATTTTAGTATCAGAGCCCAGATTTAGTATCTTACATGGGCAATTTTTGACATATGTGTTAAGTTACATGCATTTCAGTCATGTCATAGCAGGTAGTTGCAACTGATCCCTAGTCTGAGTTGCATTTATATGAGTCACATACATGAGCATTTGTTAAGTGATTGAATTGATGGAAGTAGTGGGAAGAATGATGATCTACCTGACTATGAGAAAATGAAAGTTTGTGGATATTTAGAAAAGGAAAATAGTATATGGCTAGATATGACAAATAATGATGTAATGTATATGTAGTGGTGGTTGTATTATGGAATACGATATCGATATTGTATTGTGGTAATATATCCCCGAATGTGATATAGATGTGAATACATTGTCATGGATTGATTAAGGAAAGTAATGATATAAAGATGAATGACGAGATTTAAAGTGTACAAGCCAAGGTGAAAGAAATAAATTTTTTCTATGACTTTGAGAGGTCAAAATTGGACTTGAAATGATTGTCAAATAAAGGTGATATGAGTTATGACTCACTATAAGAATATGTTGGTAGAATTGCGATCGAAATTTTAGGATGATTATGTATCGATAAGTCTAAATTGATGGTGAAAATACGTATGTATGACGATATAGTGGTAATTGGAAGATGGGGTCAAGATAGTGAGAATTGTGAAAGTTGTCATGGTTAAGTTAATTTGTTATTTTGTGAGCACATATTTAAGAATGGGATTACTATGACAAGTGTGAGAATCGAGCACATAAGAATTATATGTGTGGAGAGGATATAAGAAGCAATCTATGAGATGTGAATAAATATTTAGTCATAGTTCCCATAATTTAACGTCTATGATGAATTAGAGTAATGAATGAAATTGCTTATGGTTATCGATCGGGGATAGATTGAGAGTGTTAAAGATGATATTGTGTGTGATGAAATCGAGGAAAAGAAGAAGGGCAAGATCGTGGCATAGTTCCCACGACCGAGGTTAGGCGCAAAAAAAAACAAAAAAAGGGAGATAAGTGTTTTCCTAAATCGAATGAGATTAAGATATTTTGAGCATAAGTTGTTAATTAGTGAATTTTCTTAAATACATCTTTAGATGAGATGTAAAGATCATGAATAGTTGAAATGACCTTTTGGGGTACTAAGAATGTTTGATAAGCAATTATGGGAATAGTTGATTGATAAGGATTAGATGAACAATATAGTTGATCGTAGCAAGAAATCTTCTTTGCCAGAAGAAGTTCACCGAATATAGTTAAGTTGACCTAAAGGTTTACTTTTAAGAATGAATGAAAACAGAATAAATTAAAAGAAGAATATTGAAGTTCTATGCCCAATGAATACTTAAGCATAAGATGTAAAATATGCTACTGTGAGTGTATGCATTTTGTTTGAGGTAAAGTATCCAATTATGTGATTGGATTTTTGAATTTGAGGTGACACCCTTGCTAATGTGAGGAGAACTTAGGCCACATTATATTATGTGAAACTACATTCGGGGAATACACAAGTGATTTGATGAGTGTGTCGCCAACACAGGAAGTTAAATTTGTGAATGTATTGAAACAAGAGGAGAAATTAGTAAGAATGGTTCAACATTATGTCAATGTGAAATTAGAGGAAATAGTAGGAGTGGAAGGATCTTTCAAGAAAATAAGTCAATTGAGAAATTAACAAAAATATGAGATAATATTATGTCATTGAGGAATTAAGTGCGTATGGAATTATGAGAACTAATTATGGGAATATAAAGTTATGGCAATATTATTAGAGTTAAAAATACCTCTAAAAGTGGCATGGTATTGAAGAATAAAGAGATCCAATTTTGTTTGATCAATTAGTGGTTGTGATTATATCTTGAATGTACTCGAAGAGTTGAAAGGAATATTGTGCTTACTTAAGAAAATCTATGGTTTTGAATGTATATGAAATTCTGTTTGTGCATTAAAGAGAAAGCTATGCATAACATATTTTGTTATTTGATACATATCATACAAAGCATGATCTGATAAAGGTGTTGTGATCAGAGAAGCCAGTCTAAAAGAGCTTTAAGCTCAGAATTCTGCACGTAGAGCTTTGCTCCGTGATTTCTATTTCTGACTGAGCCTATTGGCCAGTACCTGTATCGGTATCTGAGAGGCGCTTGATCACAACAAACAGTATCGAATTTGGAGATTTTGTAATATGCAATGATGTTTCACTTCAAAAATTAAGATGCACTTTGTTGTAGCATACCAAACTGATCTTGTATGCATAGAGACAATTAAAGTCTCATAAGTTGAATGTTTGACACATAATTTGAAATTTGTTGAAATAGCCACTGCTTTGTAAGCTTGGAGACACTATATGTACAGTGAAACATTTCGGATTTTATATTCAAATAAATAAAGTTTGAGGTACTTATTGAGTTTAAAATAATTTCGTGTGAGACTGCGACAATGGATAGAAGTATTAAAGGACTATGATTATACAAATAAGTACTATCTTGGTAAAACTAGTGTACATATTTGTTGTTTGACCAGAAAAGTCAATAAAGGAATAGCACAAATTCAGACATTGTGGATTTCTAAATCTTGTGCAATAAAGAGCATAGAATACTGAGTTGACCTTAAGGCAAATCGAAGTATTATTAGCTAACGAATGTAAAACCAGTTTCGCATGGACAGATTGACAAAGCCCAAATAAAGGATTTAGAGTTGATGAATCTTATTGAGGAAATTGTAAGTTGGTAATGAATCTAAATATTGAGTTTGAACAGGAAAAGAGTACCATGTGATTGTAATATGAAGTTTGTGTGCACAATAAAGATTATTGAGTAAAAGATTGTCAGAGATAGCATATATAACAGCCTATGCTATACATCCTAGTAGGAATTCGATGAAATAATGTTTAAAGTGACTACATGTAATTGTGCCAACAGTCTTAACTATTAGGGATACGTCTCCTTAAAGTTTATATTTTGGAGTTCATGTTAAATGAGGTCAATGTTTAGTTTTAATTGACTTGAAGCATAACATTCAATATCATTGTGATATCATTCGAAGCTCATATAAGATGTTACATTACAATGAGTCGACCACCTTTATATTTGGGTGAATAAGGCCTAAAAATAGTTTAAGGCCAGAAGTGATAGGAGACGTTTATGATAAGTGAAATTGATGTGTATTAGAATTAAGCGACTCAAGAAAAACGAATGAATTAGGTGGATCAACGCCAAAGATTGGAATGAAGTGAGTTAGACACATGAGTTAAGTGTATTAACACAAAAGAGATATGAAATACCAAGCAAGAGATGAATTGTTTTTGACAGTATCACCTTGCCAAGGTGTACTTAAGATAGGAAAAAGGGCGAGTTAACCCGACATAAAATTGTCCATAGGAAAGTTTTGTAAGAAAAGGACTATTAACATAAGTTTGTAACACCGACCAAGATGTCTTATATGCATTAAGTATGATATGTGAGTGTGATAAGACATAGTGATATGATCTGACCCAGTTAAATGTGGAATTAGAAAGGAAACTTTTGAATAATCTGAATTATATTGAGGAGACAAACAAGATTGTGTGATATCTGAATAAGTAACAGAAAAATTGATTGATTCCATTGACCATAGTCAAGTAAAAGAAATTATTCGAGTGATAGTATCAAAAGGGAAAAGGTAGAGCGTATGATGAAAACACTTACCCCTACCTGTTTGATTAATCAGGTAAGAATTTCGAGGACGAAATTTTTGTTAGGAGGGGAGAGTTGTAACATCCTGTTACCCATGTGAGGGATAAAATTGTGAATTTCGATAATTATTAAGAAATTAGAAAGTGCAATTCATGTTTATGCTAAATTTTACATGCACATTTTTGCACATTAATATGATTGTACATGCATTCATGACATTTTTCGGGTATAATTGAGTTGTTAATGTGATTAAAATGTGATTTGGCAAATTTGGTGATAATTCGAGTATTTTAGAATTTTTGGTAAATTTTTGGACTAAAGAATTTTTTTTAAAATTTGCACCAATTATAGTGTAACACGTGAACTGAGTAACTAGATGATAAATAGCATATGTATATGTGTGTCACGTGGCAATATTTATAATAGTGGCAATTGATGGGAGACACGTGTATATCAGGCAAAGAACCCACGTATTTTAGGGTTGCAATGAAAATATATTAGGAAGAGTTACTGAACTTTGTTCATCGGAAGCATGCATGTTCTACTTGGATTTGTTCATCACCGATCATGGAGTTGCTCTCGGTGGTTGTCTATCAGTTGCTCATATTGCTGGAAATAAAAACTGAAACAAGTAAGTAACTTGACGATATTTTATGGTGTAATATAAACATGCATGCATGAGAGGGTAAGCAAAGTTTCGATGATGAATGACTTAGATGATGGATCTATGAGATAAAAGAGTGTCCAAAAAAGTATGAAATAAGTTTTGTTTAGTTAAATTGTGTGTGTGTTGATAAGTTAAATAGATGAGTTAGAAGAATTGTATTGACTGTGATCTGAGTTAATTGATGTGAGATTGAGTTTCGGGAAAATTACAGTGGAGTGAGAAAGCAAAAAATCTGAGAAAAAGAATTCGGGGAAGACGAGTTCAGAACCAGACGTCGCGGCGTCCATTTTCATCCTCGTCGCGACTCATTCCTATTTGCACGTCGCGACGTGGGGCTATTCTTGTTTATTCGTCGTGGCGTCCATTTTATCCTCGCCGCGACTCGTTCCTATTTGCACGTCGCGACTTGTTCTTTCGTACGTCGCGACATGTAGCTTATTTTGTTTGTACGTCGCGACATCCATTTTATTCTCGCCGCGTCTCATTCTTAATTGCACTCCGCAACGTAGGAGACCCCCCTTGAACTCGTCGCGGAGAACGTTGTAAAAATTTCGAGAACAACTAAATTCTGGGCTGTTCGTCGCGACGTCACTTTTTGTCCTCGTCGCGGCGAGCACCCCTCCTTCGACTGCTTAAACATACTTTCGTATTTTGACCATAACATTCTATATGCTGATCCAAATTGTGTGATTTTTGATTTTATGTAAACTAGAGACATAGGGCTACAATGTTTATGAAGAAATGGAGTTTTAATTCTGTCTCTAAGAGTTTCAATTTTTGGTTGGAAGTTGAGGTATGAGTTTTGCTGGAACTTATGAACCGCCTAGAATATTCTGAGGATATGTCTTGGTATACTGATCCAAATTAAATGATTTTGGTGTATTTAGAAAGCTAAGAAATGGGAGAACAACTTTATAGAAGAAAGTTTTGTCTATTTTGGTCTTTTATTTTATCAGATTCAGCATGGAAAGTTGACCCATATGTGTATTATAGGAAAAATCTGAAGTGGTCAATGAAGCTATGAAATTATTTGACATTGTTTGGTCCAATTCAATTGTAATTATACATGGTATTAATGAGGTATTTATATCTGAATGATTTCGATAAGGATCGCGTCTTTATACCCCGGAATTGTCATTGAACATGCATTATGCATACATTCTATACATTGATGTTGAAAGAACCACTTGTGTATTTATGCAAAAATGTGATATTTGTAAATATGTTTTGCCTATTTTAGAGGAGCATATCGGACGCTAATCGGACATTGTCGAACCATCCAAGCAATAGCTTATTGGAGCGTACTATGAGTCAACCTAGATGATTTCCTAGGATTGATTAATTTGATTTATTTACAACTTCCCATATTATTAAATTGCTTGCAATTGTCTATGAATTCCAGACTTTAATTGTTCTAAGAGATCAATATTCGGGAATGTATTGGAAGTGCTTTGATTGTGGCTTTGTGTGCTCTGAAATTCTGAATATTATGTGAATTCTCAACGGATGTTGAATGCCGGGCTTAGATCCGATGATTATGAGTTTCTGACTGAATATCATATGTGATTGTCTGATATGGCATAATTAGTATTTGATGCATTTCATAAATGGATGCTTAGATAGGCGTTGTGATTTGAGTTGCCAGTATGAAGCGCTTCCATGTAGAGCTTTGCTATGTGATATATATGTGTGTGCATGTAGAGCTATGCTTTGTGATTATGTTCTGACTGAGCCCTATGAGCCAGTATTTGTATAAGTATGTGATAGGCACTCATTCACAACAATAAGAACGAATGCGAGTCTCATGCATATAACATTCATATAAGATTGAAACTCCTTGAATGATTTGCAAAGCTGAAGTGAGTGATACATTGATATGAACCGTTGCTATACTTGGCTACGTGAATTGTATGATCACATGAGATGCCATGTTATGTGAATATCAGAAATGGTTATATGTTTTGAATGAATATCTGTGATATATGTGATGTTTGTTTGTAATCCGGTGAATTCATCAATGATGGTTCACTCATTGAGTTGCAAAACTCATAAAAAATTGCAATATGGCTTTTCAGGTTCTGAGGAATTATTTCAATTAGGCTAAATAGAGTATAGCCACTGAGGTCTGATATGGATTAGGGTGGGGATCGGTTTGCACCGCACATGTCTTCATTGACTTTATTTTTGAATTATGTTCATCAAGAATTGTACAAAGTGTATGTAAACGATTTGGTAATGAAATGACTTTATGGTTTCAAGTGTTTTGTATCGAAATGGACCCAAATTTAAAGTTGAATACTAATGTTTTAAAGATTGTAGCTTGGAAATGGAAATGTTTTCAAATGACATAGCCCAATTTGATTAGTATTTTCCGCTTGATGTTCCTTATTTTAAAGAAACAAAAGTTTTGTAATGAATTTTGGTGAATGATCGTTAAAGCATGCCACCCCTTGGGGAATGCGACTCGGATATCACCATAGATGTCAGTGCGTGTCTTGTGAGAGTGGGGTTCTCAGAGTGTCCTTCGGAGATTACGTGAGAGAGTATTTCCAGAGATTAAATGCGTCCACAACCATTGTGGAGAGCGTATCGATACTTTTTTAGCTTCTGGTAAAGATTTTGACGAACTTGGGTGGTTTGGGTGTATATATAGGGGAGGAGATGGTCTTTCTTATGCCGACAGGAGGCTGTTAGTTAGATTTGTTGCTTTTGAGAGAGTAAAGCGACTAAAGAAAGAGAAAAAGGTTGGAGATTTCAGTGGAGAAACTGAGATTTTCTTCTCGTTTCAACAACTGGTCTTGGTACGCTCAAAGTTTCGTTTTTCCTATACGGGTTTTCTTCTGTTGTTCCGGTTTATTCTTTCTCCTTATCTGTTTCTGGGTATCTCTCACCTTGAGATTAAGTTTGAATCACTTTATGTTTTTTGTTTCAACCAGTTCAAATTTTGAATCTCTTTCGATTTTTCCATCGTTGAACCGAAGCCTTCCTTTGTTTCAACCAGTTCGCTTTCTCTCAATATTTGCTTCTTTCCTTTCATTTCGAATTGCTTTTATTGAAATTGTGGGGGTTTAACTTCTTTGTCAAAGGTGCTTGGTGAGAAGCACCTTTAACATATTCTCAAAAAATCTTTTTTACTTCTCTTTCCGCATTTATGAGTGTTGATGAGTTTTTCTTTTTTGGTTTTGTTATTCCAATTTTGTTCCATTCAATGGCTATCATTATTCCACAGATGGCACAGGATTCTATGTTCATTTGAATATTTTCATCATCTTTATATTTCATTTCTTCTTTGGTTATAAACTTTTAATTTCTTCAAGTTACAATATTGGATTTAAGGCTACAAAGTATTATCGAATCATTCACCTACCCATCCCCCTCCCCGTGACTAGCTATGACCAAAGGGAACAAATGAAGAAGAAAGAAATATGAATAATTAGATTGTGATGCTACCTGTAGGAATGCTAATTTGTAAGAAAAATGGTCATACTGCCAGAGCTTCCTCTGGAATTGCAAATCTGACACTCAAGTTAGCAAGGGGTGTAAGAAATAGAGGAATGAAAGAGTTCTTTTCTTTTTTTGACAAGAGTATTGATGTGTATACCATTCTCATATTGTTTCTCTTTCATATAGATGATATTTAGTAAAGTTTCAATGCAATTTTAATATGAGATTTGGTATATAATAGTGTTGGACCTCGTTTCCGGAGCTCAACATAGGACATGGGAGCGTGGTGCTGTATGCGTGGGGCGAAACATGTAAATTAAACGATTGAGGAAAGAGACCATCGGAAGTTCAATGGACCCATCGTGAACAAACTCAAAACTTACTTTCATGCTTTAAAACAAACATATCCATAAATCATTATCCAAAATATGAGTTTTACTAAGCTTTAAGAACATCTCAAACCAAATTACAACTTTGAGTTCAAGAGCCAAAAATACAAAATACCCTTGAACCAATAATACTTGAAATGTAACTAAAGCCTTGACTTCTAAAAATATAATATTGAAATATAGTAAACAAAACAAAATGAAGTGCTGCCATAACTCGTGACTCACTCGGTCTCTTGCTCGTCACCTGAATGGGGGAGAATAGAGGGGGTGAGCTATAAAGCTCGTGGGAACATATTCATAATATAGCAATAAGCAAAAGTATTCAAAAATAACTCATTGACGTGGTACTTGTTAAAATCATAGCAATTGAGCATGTATGAGTCATTATCTTGAAAAATGCTTTATTCTTGAACAATTCATGATGCATGAAACATAACAACAGATCATAAACACATAACATAACATGATGGTTTGGGTTAGTCCCTGATTCATGACGTGCTACACATTCCCATCGAAATGGTTATGTGTAGACGTAGTTTCGTGAGGGAATCCTTATGAGAAACCCTGTGCCACTTGCGGGCAGGCGGGAGAAGTCTTTTCGTGAGTCAATATGCACTTGACTGTTCGTGAGGGACATACCGCAAACCCACATAAATATGCATGATTCATGTTCTTGTAAACGTGTTTGCCAAACTAGCACTTGCTTGTAAACTTGCTTGTCATATATTTCGTAAAACATGATTTCATGTACATGTATTCTTGAAAGGAAAACACCCCCTTTTTGAAAACCTTGTTAATAATCATGAATGCAAATCATATAGCAAGATATAATCATTTCACAATAGCATGTAATGTAATCATTGATGATGCAATTTAAAGCATTAAATCTTTCTTGATTTGAACAAAACAATGAGTGACTTATTTACTATATTATAAACATGAACCCACCTTGGAATTCTTGCTTAAAACTTGCTTAGGAATGTCTTTCCTCTTGTTCCCTTGCTCCTCTTGCCTCACTTGATTTCTTGATGATGCTTTAATTCCTCCCAAAATCCTCAAGAATGCAAAACCCTAATTCTCTTCTTCTCCTTAAGCCTGTGACACTCCTCTCTTTTCTCACTTTCCTTCTTTCTTTCTTTCTAATTTCCTACTTTCACTAATCATACAAATGCCCATTATACCCCTCCATGTAATGCCTTAGCCTCTCAAACTTAAGTGACCTTCCCATTTTGCCCTCAAACATTTTTACTCTTTCATTTCCACTTACACCATACTATACTCAAATAAATCCTAATTTTCCATTAATACTTTCAATAAAATCAAACTATGCCATAAATCATACAACTAACATAATTCATACTTAATAACATCAAGAAAAACAATTTGGGGCCCAACATTTCTCCCCCTCTAAAAAGAAATTTCGGCCTCGAAATTTACCTGAATCATCGAAGAGACTTGGATACTTCTCCTTCATAGCGTCCAATGGCTCCCACATGGCCTCTTCCACTGAATGGTTCCTCCACAGGACTTTGACTAGCTGAACCGTCTTATTCCTGATGACCTTTTCCTTGGTGTCCAAAATCTCCACTGGAATCTCCTTATAACTCAAATCATCTCTCAACTGTACTTCCGAAACCTGAATGATATGAGAAGGATCTGATCTATACCTTCTCAACATGGAAACATGAAAGACATCATGAATCTGAGACAACTCTGGCGGCAATGCCAACTTGTAAGCTAGTGGTCCGATTCTCTCAAGAATCTCATAAGGACCCACATATCTTAGACTCAACTTGCCTTTCTTGCCAAACCTCATTACTCCCTTCCAAGGAGACGTCTTGAGGAAAACTTTATCACCGACTTCGTACTCCATCTCCTTCCGATGAGCATCAGTGTAACTCTTCATCCTATCCTGGGCTGCCTTAAGCCGCTGCTTAACCAGATTGACTTTATCCACTGTCATCTGAATCAACTCTGGTCCTACCAGTTTCCTCTCTCCTTCTTTATCCCAACATATCGGAGTTCTACACCTCCTTCCATATAAAGCCTCATATGGAGTCATCTGAATGCTCGAATGGTACGAATTATTATAAGCAAATTCGACCAATGGCAAATACTCATCCCAAGCTCCCTTAAAATTCATCACACATGCCCTGAGCATTCCCTCAAGTGTTCGAATGGTCCTCTCAGATTGACCATCCGTCTGAGGGTGAAATGTCGTACTAAAATGCAGCTTAGTACCTAAAGCTTCCTGCAAGCTTCCCCAGAATCTCGAAGTGAACCGAGGATCCCTGTCAGAAACTATAGAATCTGGAATCCCATGCAATCTCACTATCTCATCAATGTACTTCTTTGCTAGCACATGCAAAGAATCAGTCTGCTTGAATGCCAGAAAATGGGCTGACTTCGTCAACCTATCCACAATAACCCAAATGACATCATGCTTCCTACTGGTCTTGGGCAAACCCATCAGAAAATCCATGGTTACTTTTTGCCACTTCCACTCAGGAATGGACAATGGCCTTAACACTCAAGGCGCTGTGTTCATCCTTGACTTGTCGACACACGAGACACTTCATCGACATACTCGCTACATCCCTCTTCATGCCCTTCCACTAGAAATGCTCTCTCAAATCTCTGTACATCCCGGTACTACACAGGTGCATGGCGCGAAGGCGATTGTGCCTCATCCAAAATCTCATCCTTAACCTCCTTTCTATCTGGAATACAAAGTCTGTATGTCCCCCACTGTCATGAGTCCATCATCTCTCACTACGACTTCAGAAACCTTACCATTCTGAATTTCCTCTCGAAGCTTGCTCAACTCTGCATCCTGTGCCTGCAACTCCCTAACCTTCTCCCGGAGTATAGGCCTTACTCTGAAATTAGCTAGAAGGCAATTTGGCTCCTCCTGCTTCAAGCTTATCTTAAGCTTGGCCATCTCTTCCAATAAAGAAAGATAAACTGTCTGAACATAAGCAATGGAAGACTTCCTGCTCAATGCATCAGCCACTACATTCGCTTTGCCTAGATGGTACTCAATCAACAAATCATAATCCTTGAATAACTCAATCTACCTTCTCTGTCTCAAATTCAATTCCTTCTGGCTTAGTAAGTACTTGAGACTCTTGTGATCAGTAAAGATCCTTGTTTGAACCCCATAAAGATAATGCCTCCATATCTTCAAGGCAAAGATCACTGCTGCCAACTCCAAATCATGAGTCGGGTAATTTAACTCATACGACTTCAGTTGCCTTGAAGCATATGCTATCACCCTGTCTCCTTGCATCAATACACAACCTAGACCCTTCCTCGAAGCGTCACTATACACTGTATAGCCCTCATCACCAGAAGGCAAAATCAGCAATGGAGCGCTTGTCAACCTGTGCTTGAGCTCCTCAAAGCTCTTCTGGCACTCATCGGTCCAGATAAACTTCTGATTCTTCCTCAATAGCTTGGTCATCGGAGCAGCTATCATGGAGAATCCTTCTACAAACCTCCTGTAGTAACCTGCCAGACCCAGAAAATTCATCACCTCTGTCACTGTCTTGGGTGCATGCCAATTTACCACTACTTCAACTTTTCTTGGATCAGCATGCACTCCATCCTGCGAAATCACATGTCCAAGGAATGTCACCTCATGAAGTCAGAACTCACACTTGCTGAACTTAGCATAAAGTTCTCTCTCCCTAAGAGTCTGCAATACAATCCTGAGATGCTCCTCATGTTCTTCTTCACTCTTAGAATACACCAGAATGTCATCTATAAACACTATGACAAACTGATCCAAAAACTCCTTGAAGACCCTATTCATGAGATCCATGAAAGCAGCTGGAGCATTGGTCAAACTGAATGGCATAACCAAAAACTCATAATGCCCATATCGAGTCCTGAATGCTGTCTTGCTTATATCAGACTCCTTGATTCTCGGTGATGATAGTCGACACGAGATCAATCTTGGAAAAGACCCGTGCTCCCTCGTGAATCGATCAGATCATCATCTAAGTGGCGAGGATACTTGTTCTTAATTTTCACCTTGTTGAGTCTCCGATAGTTAATACACATCCGCCATGATCCATCTTTCTTCTTAACAAACAGAACCGGTGCTTCCCAAGGAGACGAACTCGGTCTGACATACCCCTTCTCTAGCAGTTCCTCCAACTGTTCCTTAAACTCCCTCAACTCAGCTGGAGCCATCCACATTTGCTGACGGTATTGAAATTGGCGGTTCCGGAATCAAGTCAATGGCAAACTCGATTTCCCTCACCGTGGCAAACCCGCAATTCATCCGGAACACATCCGAAACTCCTCACAATCGGAAATCCTCTAACTTCTCTTCGCTCACACCGACATCCACAACGCAGCCAAGAAAGCTTCACACCTGCGTGGCCCATCATTCTTTCATTAACATATAGTGAAATCAATCTTAGCGATGGTGTCTTCTGTCTCCTCTGAAGATCACCTTCTCACCATTGCCCAGATCAAACTCCACCTCTTCCGACCACAATCCAGCTTGGCGGATATTTCTCCATAGTATCCATCCCGAATAACATCTAACCCTTGAAGGTCTAGCGGTAGTAAGTCCACTACCAATCTAGCACCATCGATGAAAAGCTCACACCGCTTCATACACCGATCGATCACCACATTCCTTCCTAGAGGAGTACTAACCAATGTTATGAATCTGCATCTAGGGTTCGATGAGGATTGAGCTCGAGCAGGAATCTGCACTCTGACATTAGGTTGGTACAGGATCACCGCTTCGGAAATTTTTAAATTTATGAAATAGTCCTAAAATTTTAAGAATTGCAAAATAGTCCATATTAGATCAGTATATTTTACTAGTTTATTGTTTACATCAATCATGCTTTCAAAAATCTTAATAATAAATAATAATGACAATTATTATGAAATAACAATAATTTTAAATATTTTACATATAAATAATAACCACAATTAATATAAATAAAACAATTATCATCATACAATTATAAAATTAAGAATAATACAAAGTATTTAAAATATTACAATAATACAAAAATATTTTTAAATTTATAAAATTGTCTCTATTTTTTTAAAATTATAAAATAGTCCATTGTCATATTGTAGATTATTTAATAATTATTAATAAATATAATTAATTTCAAAATATATAAATTTTAATTTAATAATTGAAAATATATAAAATAAATATTAGTTTATAAGTAATAATTTTAAAATTATTATTTATAAACTAATTTATTAGTATTTATTAATAAATATTATATAAAATGTTAAAATAAATTTTAAAAATAATTTATTAGTAATAAAAATAAAAATAATTTATTGGTAATAAAACTAAAAATAATTTACTTTAAAGTTTTATTTAATTTATAATTATTATTAGTAATAAAATATTTATTATTATTTTAAAAACTAAAAAAAAAAGGGGGGAAGGAGAGGTAGAGAGAGGAGGAAAATTTAAAAGTTTGAAAATTTTGCAAAACCCCTAATTTTTAAAATTTCCTAGGTCTTGGCGGTATTTTGACCTATATTTTGAATCTGCCGATACCGAATTTGCATCGCTGAATTGGTTTTGATCGACCGGAATTCATCCCCGGTACCTTTATGTCCGCTCCGATCGTTTTCCTGCGAAGATGGAACGTTCTACTTGATGCTTACGGAATAGGAGCGAACTAACTCATATCATTGGTACTAACAAGCAAGGGCCTATCTAAAGACACAAAATTCACACCATGTAATGCTATGCTTGCAGAAACAAAAGAATGCGTGGAACCAGAATCAATCAAAACAAATACTGATGAATCAAATAATCGAGCCATACCTGTGACAACCTCAGGTGCAGCTGCAGCTTCCTCCCTATTCGTGGCAAACACTCTTGTCGGCGCCTGACCCCTTGGCCTTTGATAGGATTGAAGTATCTTATATTTTCTTATACATTCACATGTGATTTCAATCATATTTTTATGATAAAATGCTCAATTTGTGTTCAATTTGTGTTGACTATGAGATTGGATTTATTGATATATTTTTAAAGCCAAAAAGACAAGATTTCCTAAAGTAAATTAGAGCATAATTTTCTCACTAAGTAAAAGGTTTGGAAAAAAAAGAAAAAGAAAAAAAGAAAAAAAAGAAAAAGGTTTTGGTTCTTTGCGTGAAGCAAAGAATGCGTTGCGTTGCTTCACGCAGCAATTGCTATGCTCACTGTTGCTTTAAGCGGCGTTACGCAGCAGAGAGCAAAAGGTTTTTGAAGGGTTTTAACAACTGATTTTAATTGTCTTGTCTTGGGGAAACAACACAGAGACGGCGGTAGCGCAGGCGTGAAGCTGCAGCTGCAGCTTGATGTTCGACTTGTGACTTGGAGGAGCTCTAGCAGCAGATGAGGAGCCACGAGCTGGGAGAAGGGTTTGTGTGTGCAATGAACAATGCGTGAAGCTACACTAAGGAAGAGGGCTGCGTGAAGAACAAATCAAAGGGGTATTTAAGTAGGGACATTGAATGGGGCTGAAGTAATTTGTTGGGAGAGATCCATGAAGAGCTAAACGTCTTGATACCGGTTCGGAGGTAAAATCGATGCCCACGACCCGGGTTAAGTATTATTTTAATTATTTTGTTGTTTCTTTCTCTCATTAGAAATTGATTGTGTTGTCCTGTTTTAACCGATTTGGGTTTTGTATATGGATAATCGGATTTTCGTTATTATTAGGTTATTTGTGTAGGAACCTATCGGGTATTGTGGATTGATGATTTTAATCGTTCATTGAATTGTCAATTTCAAACCTATTGCTAAATTTCAATTTAATCCGTAATTGTTATGTTGAAATTCATTTATAGCGACTAATGATTCGTAATCATTAGGGATGACATGATCTAGGTTAAATGACCAGAACTTACGTGGTTGTTGCCTTGATTAATCAATTTTCCTAATTCGTAATGGTATGCGCCTAATTAAATCTAGAGGCGTATCCTAGGTTGTTGGGTGGTTAGGTTTAATCAACGATCGTATCTTGATTAAACAAAACCTAAGGAAAAATTCAAGTTAATTTTTAACCCTGATTAATAATTTCTAGAGAGGTTAAAGAACAACAAATTAATAAAATCTGCTTGGCAGGTTTAGGTTTAGAGATTGAACCAACGAACAGAATCCTCTTGAATTCCCTACATTTGTCATTTTATTGCATGTTTTCTTTAATTTGCTTTTATTAGATAGTTTTATTTTATTTTCATCTTTAAAATCCAAAACCCCCTTTTTTTCATAAACACGATTAATTTCATTTCTTAAACTTTACACACACTCTACGTGGGATCGACCTAGACTTGCCCTTGCTACATGTAGTAGTCTAGTTATTTTAATTTTGATTAGCGTTACGACAGCGGTCAAATTTTAGCGTAGTTCTTAGGAGTGTGGTGTTTTAGTTTTTGTTTGTGTTTTAATTGGTGTTTTGTATATATTTGTTCGTGATTGATTTCTTTTATGTTATTTTGTTATCTTTTCAGTTTTTGTTTAAAAACAAAAAAAATCGTTATGGACGGAAGTAGTTTCTTTTATAATTCATATTCTCACTCTTATAACAATGTTTGGTGATCAACCTAACTTTTGTTATGGATGGGATAATCGTGAATTACTTCCATGATAGTTTGCGGGGATTTACAACAATTCTCGTCTGATGCACTGTAAGCTTCCTATCCTGACTCCGCCCATCTCTGGAAGAGTTGATGTTACAATTGCAAGAGAATACTTTACAATTCCTGGAAGGATGGAGGCAATTTCAAAAGACACATATTATAGCGCAAGATCCGGAGAGCCAACATAATTCACTTGCACCTTTAGAAAACTTGTTAATACTATGGCGCTAACAATTTGCAATTTCAACGGGATATGCGGCATGAGATGCAAGAATTTCGACAAGAGACAAAGCTAGCCCACCGGTTCGGTGCATCTTTAGAAGAAATGGTTAATGACTTGTTGATAACACTTTGCAATTTCATCGGAGACAAAGGCATACCAACAAAGGATGGAAAACCTCTTGGGTCGATGGCGCAAGCCTCGATCGCCTAGAAGCCCAAAGAGAAGAGGCACGGTAGATCAACCCGAGGTGTATCCAATCGAAGTCGGTGCGAAAAATTTGCAAAGTGATGAGGAGCTTGAGAATTTTGAGATCAATCCTCAACGAATTGTTTGTGTCGAAGAAGTGGAGAAGGAACTCGAAGCCACAAATGACATATCTTTTAGCTCGGAGGTAAGTAATGAGTCCATAATTATTTTTGAAACTAATTCTTTACCTTTACATTACAGATTGGAGGAATTGAATGATGAAGAAACAGGTGAAGAGACGTTCGAAATATTTCCAGATTGTATGGACTCGGTCAAAATTGAGAAGCTGAGGATAGGGAAGATACTGAAGGAGGATGATGATCAACTAAAACCCTATCCGGAATTACCTCACGTAGAGAAGCCGCATGTGATACATGAAGATCATAATTTTGTTACGTGAGGAGAAAAAGGAGTCGAGCCAGCGACCCTAAACAAAGGCGCTTCTTGGGAGGCAATCCAAGGGAAGTAAATTTCTTTTCCTTTACATTTTCGCATTTTTTTTATGCATGAGTGTTTTTGAATTTATTTGTTTTACTTGTTTTTTTTAGTTTTCAACGAAAATGAGAGAAAGAATAAAACAAATGAACCAAGCATTTTCTCATTTTCTATTGCTTCTAGGATTATATAATCATGATTAAAGTGTGGATTGATTGGATAATGTCATAGCAACTTTAGCATGTACTTTTGCTCTTGTGATTGGTCGATATGCATTATCTTTAGAAGAGTAGTGATTAATGGTAGACAAAGCCAGTGAGAATTTGAGCCTTATTTGACTGACACATCTATATCAGTCTCATTGCTTTTTGATAATGTGTGACCTTCATGACATGTACGTCTCGATTTTGCATTGAATTTCTATTCGAGACCACATTTTTATCACATGCATTAATATGGAAATGATTAGGCATTCTTTGTTTTTCATAAGCTACATTGGCCAAATGACCTACCCTATTGACATGATTTTTCCCTTGAAAAACCCCTTTGAGCTTTAATCTTTCTTTTTGTATAAACCACATTTTATGCTTTTAAACTTAACCAAATGTCCTACCTAAGTCATAAAACTAGTGGAACATTTGTGATTGTTAAGGTGTGGATATACAAAATTCTTAGTGTGGGGTGTATATATGTGAGGGTTGGTTATAATCTTGGGATGTTATTTTATATCTTATCATTGAGATTCCTATGTTGATGTAGTTTATTTTAATTTTACAAGAAAAATGAAAAAAGAGAAAAAGAAAAGAAAAAAGAAAAAAAGAGAAAGAAAAGAAATTGAAAAAATGAAAAAATATTGAAAATAATTATGAAGGAAGAATTGCATATGTGTTTAAAAGTTGTTTATGATTCATGCATCTTCCTAGAGTTGTAATGATTGCGTTATTTGAGAATGTTGAATATGAGGTTGAGGTTTCTTTGAAAGGTTCACTCTTGTTATTTCATTGAGATTAATTGTATGAGTGATCCCTTTGGATTGATATATGCTTCATGTGGTTTGTGTGTGAGAGTTGAATGGGATTGTGAAATGTAATTGTTGCATTCGTCATAACTAACGGTACCCAGTTTTTGGTTGAGTATTACTTTTGTTTCACTAGCTTTGATGACTTTCATATGCTACTTAACTCAAATATACCTCACCTTACCCTTGCCCACATTACAACCTTGAAAAGTCCTTTGATTCATGATTTTGCATGTGAACATTAGTGGTGGAGAAATGAAATAATATGCAAAGTTATGGATTGTCATGATCATGAATGGTGTTGAGTGTACCCTTTGATATATTTTAGTTAAACACATTTTCCGAGTCTACCATTAGATTGCTCAGTTTTTGAAGATATTGAATGTTAATTGATCGTGAGTAAAAGCTTGGAATGTTGACTTCTTGCTATGATTTTTTAAAAGTTATTCATCTTTGTTTATGATTATATTGTCTTGGAAAATGTGGGAATTGAGTAAATGTTTTGGGTTATAAGCTTAATTTTGACGATTTGCCCGAGGACGGTCAAAGACTAAGTGTGGGGGTATTTTCCTGGAGGAATAGCCTTCCTTGCAGTCCCAGAGCTGCCTACCTCAATAACTGGCCTGGTTCTCACTGTTTCTGCACGCCTTGGAACTTGAAACTGCGACCCCTCTTGTCTCGGTGCCTGTGGACAATTCTTGACTATATGTCCCTTCTCTCCGCATCTAAAACAAACTCCAAGTAACTTGAGGCACTCTCTTGGTAGCGTTCCCACATGGTCACATAGGGGTTGGTGAACCAACTCTTTCCCGCTTCTTCCGGTGCCTCCACATTAGAGGCTTGCCTCGACATCGCCCTCACCGCTTGTCCTGGTAGCCCCACTGCTACCCACTTCACTCGACTATAAGAGCTCCTCGTGCTCCTCTCGGGCATTGGAGCACTAGCACCCTTCTTGAAAGTCTCGCCTCTGTTCCTCCTCTTCCCGCTTCATTTCGATATTCTCCGGTTCTCACTGAGAGCAAAGCATCCACCAATTCTTTGGTAGTCACAGAAATTGTGGATCAGGACTTTCTCCCTGATCCCCAAGTGAAGACCTCCTTCAAACTTACGACACTTGTCTTCCTCTGTCGCCACGATGTTGGCTGCATAACGAGAAAGCTGTGTGAACTTCAGCTCATACTCGCTCACACTCATGTCTTTCTGAGTGAGGTTCAGAAATTCCCTGGCCTTATATTGCACATAGACTCTGGAGAGATACTTCTTTTTGAACACTTCCACAAAGTCCCTCCATGCAAAGACTTGGTGGCACAACTCGACGCGAGGAATCGATTCCCACCAATGCAGTGCATCTCCCTGCAACAAACTGACTGCATAATCTAACTTGTCCTCATTTGAGCATTTCATCTGTACTAGAACCCTCTCGATCCTCTTCAACCAAGCTTCAGCCTCTTCTGGATTTGTCGTCCCACTGAAATCCACAGCGCCAAACTTGCGGAGCTTATCATACTGCTCACTTCTGTCTACTGGAGCTTGCATCGGCACCTGAGATCTCTGACCCACGGCATACGTAAAAGCCTGAGCAAAGGCTTGAAAGAAACTCGGATCCATGGGATTTCCCTGAGGCGGAGGAGGCACTTCTTGTTGCAAGCTAGGTGTCTCAGAAATCGGAGCAGAATGTGTCCCAGCATCCTGTGGAATATGAGATTCATCCGTGCTCCCCTGACGAGAATGAGATAGAGCCATAGCTCCCTGAGTTCTCTTTCGAGGCGGCATTTTCACTCCTTCAATATAAAACTATTGAAAATTTTAGTTCAAACAAAAAAAAATCAAAGCATGTGAAAACAGTTCAAATCATGTAAAACAATGCAAGTTATTCCTTGAAAGCAATGTCATGCAACCCTAGACCAAAACCTAGGCCGCTCTGATACCACAGCATGTTGGACCCCGTTTTCGGAGCCCAACATAGGATATGGGAGCGTGGTCTTTGTATGCGTAATAAACATGTAAAGTAAGCGATTGAGGAAAGAGACCATCGGAAGTTCAATGGACCCATCGTGAACAAACTCAAAACTTACTTTCATGCTTTAAAACAAACATATCCATAAATCATTATCCAAAATATGAGTTTTACTAAGCTTTAAGAACATCTCAAACCAAATTACAACTTTGAGTTCAAGAGCCAAAAATACAAAATACCGTTGAACCAATACTACTTGAAATGTAACTAAAGCCTTGACTTCCAAAAATATAAGATTGAAATATAGTAAACAGAACAAAATGGAGTGCTGCCATAACTCGTGACTCACTCGATCTCTTGCTCGTCACCTGAATGGGGGAGAATAGAGGGGGTGAGCTATAAAGCTCGTGGGAACATATTCATAATATAGCAATAAGCAAAAGTATTCAAAAATAACTCATTGTCGTGGTACTTGTTAAAATCATAGCAATTGAGCATGTATGAGTCATTATCTTGAAAAATGCTTTATTCTTGAACAATTCATGATGCATGAAACATAACAACAGATCATAAACACATAACATAACATGATGGTTTGGGTTAGTCCCGGATTCATGACGTGCTACACATTCCCATCGAAATGGTTATGTGTAGACGTAGTTTCGTGAGGGAATCCTTGTGAGAAACCCTGTGCCACTTGCAGCAAAAGGGAGAAGCCTTTTCGTGAGTCAATGTGCACTTGACATTCGTGAGGGACATCTGCAAACCCACATAAATATGCATGATTCATATTCTTGTAAACTTGTTTGCCAAACTAGCACTTGCTTGTCATATATTTCGTAAAACATGATTTCATGTACATGTATTCTTGAAAGGAGAACACCTCCTTTTTGAAAACCTTGTTAATAATCATGAATGCAAATCATATAGCAAGATATAATCATTTCACAATAGCATGTAATGTAATCATTGATGATGCAATTTAAAGCATTAAATCTTTCTTGATTTGAACAAAACAATGAGTGACTTATTTACTATATTATAAACATGAACCCACCTTGGAATTCTTGCTTAAAACTTGCTTAGGAATGTCTTTCCTCTTGTTCCCCTTGCTCCTCTTGCCTCACTTGATTTCTTGATGATGCTTTAATTCCTCCCAAAATCCTCAAGAATGCAAAACCCTAATTTCTCTTCTTCTCCCTTAAGCCACCAACGACACTCCCTCTCTTTTCTCACTTTCCTTCTTTCTTTCTTTCTAATTTCCCTACTTTCACTAATCATACAAATGCCCATTATACCCCTCCATGTAATGCCTTAGCCTCTCAAACTTAAGTGACCTTCCTATTTTACCCTCAAACATTTTTACTCTTTCATTTCCACTTACACCATACTATACTCAAATAAATCCTAATTTTCCATTAATACTTTCAATAAAATCAAACTATGTCATAAATCATACAACTAACATAATTCATACTTAATAACATCAAGAAAAACAATTTGGGGCCCAACAAATAGTATATGTGATCATTCTCATGCTATCTTTTTCTTGTGAGAATAAAGATTTATTGTGATCCTTATCCAAAAACAGGATAATCTATATTGTTAAAATCACATCATGTGAAAAATATAAAGGTTGCAACCTGAACATGACAAGTCTGACATTTAAGGGTTTTGGGAGCTTTGTCTCAATAATCTATCATATTATTTTCTTAGTATCAGACTGCTCATAGATTTTTTTCATGATTATGTTATGACCTACAATTTCATAATAAACCATCTGGTGGTTGGGCTGTTGGTACACGGATAAACTTCCCGATTGAGTTCATGTAATTTTCTTACTGATTTAGGTACTCCCCTTTCCTGCAATATATATGTGGGTCTTCTGTTTGTGTTTGCTTAGTTATATGTTGCTCGCTTCTTATGATTGTTCATAGTTGAATGAGTTTGACATATGATTGTGGAAATTTGGCTTACATTCTTCATTTCTTTCAATTCTTACGTGGGTATTACTATTACGTTAGCTTTAAGCTTGCTACTTACAACACGGAGCTTTGAAATCCCAAAGGGTGCCGCTTCGCTCAAGACAAATGGTCGCTTATGAACTTGCAATCAACAAAGGAATTTAGCTCACGTATGGTAACTTTATATTGCTTTATCCCCTACTCAGATTTGAAATCCTTTTATCATGTCTAAATGATTAATTTGATTATTTTTGTAATGTTGTTTTTGAAGCTTAATTGGGACACTTGGGCAAACGAAGCAGTTGCTCAGACTATCGATACAAATTTTATTTTTTGGCAGGTTAGCATCCTCCTTGAATGAGCATTAGTTTCTATATGTATATTGTCTTAGAAATTGCCATTAAAGTGTTCTAATGCTGAAATATATCAATCTCACAGTACATCCATTGCTGTGGAAGTCTTCAAAATTGCATCACATAGAGATATTTCTTTTATGATCGAAGTGAGTGGGTACTAAAGATTGTCATAACTCTTGGTGAACTTTGTTATGTTCGTAGTTGTTTGGAAAATATAATGATGAACTGTTTTGTCAATGAATGAGATTTACTGTTACCTTGTGTGCTGTATTTTCTTAGCTCTACTATTGCTTATAGGTATACGATGATACAAGTGAGGGCGGAAAGTTTTTACCTATTACAAATTGGATTGTGTTCTCTTTGTTCTCGTTATTGATCCAATTCTGAGGACAAAAGATGCGTTAGAGGAGTGGAATGGTACAATATGAGAATTTCTTTGGAGGTATGCATTTGCTTCATAATAATTAGAGTAATTGCTACTGTAAAGAGAGTTCTTGAAATTAATGCAAATGTTTGAATCCAAGTTTTGTTAATCCACTACTGAACTTGACATTATTTTGACTGTAGGATCTGGTAGCATTCATGGATGGTGGTCCAAGGGATCATCATAAAACCCTATTTCACAAACGTCCTAGGGGAATCTCGTGGACTCCAGATAAAGACAAAGGTAAACTATGACTCACCAATCATATTGCCATACTGTTTTCACACAATTATGCTGATGTACTCTGCGTCAACTCTTTGCAGGTGCTTTATTATTTCTTAGCAAAATGTGCAGATTTGGATTTTTAATTGCAGTATCTAGATTTGATAGTGTATTGGTAGGTGTTTATCTTTATCGGTCTTCTTTTCGTTACCTTTTGTCATTTCACAATTTTCATTGTCAGGTGAAAAGATACATTGATGCCTACTGACCTCTTGACTATTGGGTTTTCGGTGAAGATTTGTTACACATATCGATGTATATGATAAGGCATTAGTGATAAATTTATTGTAACATATATTATGTATTTAGTGACAACATTATTGTAATATATAACTTTCATACTTGTGATTTAAAACTATTACACAATATAGATCTTGATGCAAATTTCTTTTAAACTATTGTAATTAGTTGATTAATTGATAGTTTCATTTGTGATAATAATAAACATAATTAGTGACAATACTTTTGTAAGAACCAATTTTCATTTTTTTGGCGAAATGATGTTGACACTATTTTATTAAAATATTAGTGACCAAGAAGCAAGGGACGCTGATAAAAAAAATGTTAGTGACAAATACGTTGTTAGTATTTATAATTATTTTAGTGGCGATAATGTTGTAATAATAAAATAAAGTACTGTTACGGCTTTATTCGTCACTATTTTATATTATTTGTGTCAATAAACTTGCCATAAATATATGAAGTTATTGTGACCATATAGTGTTGTCACACATTCCTTATGTTTTAGTTTCGCAACTCTTGTCACAATATAATGAAGAATTGTTACAACTTTATTTGTCACTATTTTACATTATTTGTGTCCAAAACCTTGTAATAAATAAATACAGTTGTTGTGACCATATAGTGTTGTCACACATTTAATAGGTTTTGGTGTCGACAATTTAGTAACAATAAAATGAAGTATTGTTACGACTTAACTCGTCACTACTTTATAAGACTGATATTTGGAGAACGGACCGATCGACCCACGAGTCGTTATGACTGGGTGCGGACCCAGCACGACCAACTCGACCATAAGCCCCCTACTCCTCGAGTCTGAGCGGAGAGAAGGGTCGAAGGAGTATGTTAGGATTTTGTTGCTCGTCTTCTATCTTATAGCTCGTCCGTAAGACAGCTCGTGAGGTAGTCGATCGGTCGGATATTGGCATTGTAGCTCATTCATGGGACAGCTCGAGTAGGTCCGATCGATTGGATGTCGATTGGCTGTGCGTGACTGCTCGTATTGAGATCGGTCGACTGAGTGCCCCAACCGATTGGCATCGGCACTTATTGCGCGATAGCTCGCGCTAAAGCAGATCTGGTGGTCATCATTAGTGAGCACGTGAAAGTACTTGAAACATTTATTGCTTGACGGCGCGTGCCCTCTGACACCTTTTCAGAATCTGAAACGTATCGTCCTTGTAACCGTTGTGCAGTTGTCATGCACGTTCTTTCAACTGTTGCGCCGCTCCATATTTTGAACAACCCTAATTCTCCTTGGCTCGGATTCTGCCGCGTGTCCGAGCTTGTTTGGATTTCCTCCACGCGTCGCGCTTTGGTTGGGACTTCCGCTCGACCGATCTTCTATAAGTACTCAGGATTATTCCTCCCATGGATGAGCGGACCATAGACAAGAAGAATAATCTGGAGTTGGGGTCTTAGCTCATTCGCGGCGATATAGATGAAGTGCAGTTGATGTCCTTCGGTGGTGCAAAGGTCCTGAGGCTCGGACCGGAAGTCGGGACCTCCACGAGCAAATGAAGGCTATGAAGGACGAGCTTTCAGGGGTGAAGGAGGAGAGGGACCTCTTTCGGGCTCAAAACTCTTCCTTGGAGGAGGAGGAGAAATCCCGTGAGGATGCGATGGGCGTGCTAAAAGCTCAACTAACCTCGGGAGAGGAGGAAAGGAGCCAGCTGGTTGCGGCGAATGACAAGCTGAAGAGGACGGTGGAGGAGGAGCGGGAGCTTGGTAAGAAGTACCTAGAGGATTGTCATGCCGCGGTGGAGGGCAGGAATAGAGCCCAGGATACATTGCAGAAGATGTGGGGCTCTATTAAGAACCAGCAGGTAGAAGCGATCAAGCGGTGGAAGAGGCGGTTTCTGAACAAGGAGCGTTTAGAGCTTGCCTGTGATTTAGCCCTCTCGCTCCTGAAGAAGTGCCACGCGATTCACGTTCCTCAGGGGTCGGAGTGTCCTTCCTTTGAAGAGTACGCCGAGTCGCTTCTTCCCGCAACCCTCGGCCTTTCTTTGGAGGATATGAAGAAGAAGTCCGAGGGAGAGAGGAACCTTGTTCCGGATGAAGAGCTGGATCTTAGCTCTGAAGAGGAAGAGCTTCCTCATGAGGATATTCCTCCGGTTGCTCCCTTGGACCCTGCTCCCGCCCCGGTTGTCCCGTCAACTTCTGAGGCTTCTCCCGTGCATCCGCCAACTTCCGAAGCTTCTCCTTCTACTAACTTTTAGAGCTCACCTGGTCGGACTTGTGGTCAGGACGAATTCAAAGAAATGAAAATCTTTATTTTTGTCCTTCATTTTTTCAAAGTCATTCTCCATGTTTATGTTCTTTATTTTCGATCTATAGTGGGATTTGATGAAGTTGCTGATGGCCGACCAGCATCGAGGTCGATTTATAGTCGAGGCCGAGCCGAGGTCCCAAGGATCTTGTCTTGCATCGATAGGCAACCGTAGTCGATCTGCGTCAAGGCCGTAGGCGATGGTCCCAAGGATCTTGTTGGCGATCGACCGACCGTAGTCGATCTGTGTCGAGGCCGAGCGATGGACCCAAGGATCTTGTCTTGGCGACCGACCGACCGTAGTCGATCTGTGTTGATGGTCCCAAGGATCTTGTCTTGGCGACCGACCGACCGTAGTCGATCTGTGTCGAGGTCGAGCGATGGTCCCAAGGATCTTGTCTTGGCGACCGACCGATCGTAGTCGATCTGTGTCGAGGCCGAGTGATGGTCCCAAAGATTTTGTCTTGGCGATCGACCGACCGTAGTCGATCTGTGTCGAGGCCGAGCGATGGTCCCAAGGATCTTGTCTTGGCTACCGACCGATCGTAGTCGATCTATGTCGAGGCCGAGCGATGGCTGGTGGGATTTTCTGCGCTTTTCCAAATATAATGAAATTTTTTCTTGCCAGGAAATCTAAAAATCCCTTTATTAACGATAATGAGGGCGTGAGCCATTAAAAAACCTGTTTGGTAGGGACAGAAAAAAGATACCCACAGGTTTTGTACAAAAACAGTAATGAACAAACATAAACTAAAATAAAATTTATCTACTGGTAGAACGCCTTCAGGTTTCGAGAGTTCCATGGCCTCGATAGAATTTTTCCATTCGCATCGCGTAGGATGTAAGAGCCATGCCTAGCTTGCTTGACAACCTGGTAGGGTCCTTCCCACGCCTGTCCGAGCTTTCCAGGGTATTTCCCAGCCGCTTCGGCCTTTCGCAGGACGTACCCTCCTACCTTTACCTCGCTCGACTTTACTCTTCTGTGGTAGAACTTCGTCGCTTTCTACCTGACGACTTTTGAATGAGCGGCTGTCAAATCCCTGTCTTCACTGAGAAGCACGAGCTCGGCTCGACGGGCTTCATTATTCTGCTCTTCGTCGTAGTTCGACACCCTTTGCTTCAGGTAACACCACTTTTACGGCACTAAGGCTTACGCCCAAAGGTCATCTTGAAGCGGTGTTTCCCACGTGGCTCCGTTTGGTGTGGTCCCTGACGCCCACAACACTTCGCTGCTCTTCCATCCAAGTCTTCGTCCGCTCAGCGCTTCTTAAGAGCACTCATTATCTTTTTGTTTGTGTTCTCTGAGATCGTTGCTTTGAGGGTGGCTATCGAGGTCAATCAGTAGCCTTATCTTTAGTCGGTCGCAGAAATCTCGAACTTATCATTATCGAATCGTCGATCGTTATGCTGCAACCAGACTATAGGCATCCCGAAGCGAAGTTAGTATATTTTTCACATTTAAACTTTCCACCTTCGCCGGTAATTGTAGCGATCGCTTCGCTTCGCCCATTTGGTGAAGTACTCTAACGCCACTATCAGGAACTTCTTCTGTCCGGGACCGAGAGGGAAAGGCCCCAATATATCCATCCCCCATTGCGTGAAAGGGATAGGATGACTCACAATTTTCATCCTCTCGGTTGGCTGGTGAGATAGGCTGCTATTTTTCTGGCAGGCCTCACATCGGTCGACTTTCTCCTGGCAGTCTTTCCTCATCGTCGGCCAGTAATATCCCTGTCTTATCAGCCTATGGGCTAACATTCTTCCTCCTACGTGGTTGCCACACATTCCTTCGTGGACTTCGGCCATTGCTTGTTCTGCCTCTTCTTCATTCAAACATCGCGGTGGTGGGGTCATAATATCGCTTAGACAGGTATCATTTATGATCATGTATTCGGCCGCCTTTATTCTCAATTTTTTGGCTTCTGAGGCTTCTTCCGGTTGTGTTCCCTCTAGGAGATACCGTCTAATCGGTTCCATCCAACCCGATCGACAGGTATGTACAACAAGAACTTCCTCGACTTTTTGTATACTAGGGCGATCTAGTCGTTCGACTAGAACATTATTTTTGGCATCTCGATCGGAGGCCATTTTGGAGAGCGCATTCGCTTTAGCATTTTAAGCTCGTTCTATCCTACTGATCGAGTATTGCTCGAAATCACTTAGCTCCCGCTTTACTAGCTCCAGGTACTTGATCATGTTGTTCCCCTTGGCTTCATACTGTCCAGTGACTTGGCCGACCACCACTTGGCTATCGCTATATATCTTCAAATGCTTTACCTCCATTTCCTTAGCCAGTTGGAGACCGGCTATCAGAGCTTCATATTCTGCCTCGTTATTGGAGGCCTTGAATTCAAGCCGAATGGCGTATTCCACCTTCTCTTCCATATGCGGGTTTATCAATACCACTCCTGCTCCGCATCCTTCAGAGTTGGACGACCCGTCAACGAACAAACTCCAGGCAGGTAATTGCTCACCCTGCGAGCTGGGTTGGCTCATCTCTGCGATGAAGTCTACCAACACCTGTGCCTTAATCGTCGTCCGGGGCTTATATTTTATGTCGAACTCTCCCATCTCTACCGTCGATTTTATTAACCGCCCGGAGGTCTCAGGTTTTTGGAGGCATTGCCTGAGAGGTTGATCGGTCCACACCTCACTGGTATGACTTTGAAAATACGGTCTCGGCCATAGGCTGCGATTATCAAGGAAAGAGCTAACTTTTCTATGGGAGCGATCGTGTTTCGCCCACTCAGCACTTTTGCCGACGTAATAGATCGAAAATTGCTCCTACCATCCGATTGAACCAGAATGCACCGATCGCCTCTCTGTGACCGCCAGATAGATAATCAGGTTTCTCCTCAACGGGCTCAGAGATAGGTGGGCTTGTCGACATCGCTTCAAGTCTTTGGAAAGATCTTTCGCACTCCTCCGCCATCTGAACCGGGTTACATCCGCTTCCTTAAAATTTTGAGAAATGACAGCACTTGTCCCCAACTGAAACGAACGCCAGTCAGGAGACTATCCCACCGATCAATATCTCAGATTCTTTCAAACATCATGGCGAAGGCATTTGGATGATGGCTTCGATCTTCTCTGGATTAGCTTCAATCCCCCGTTGAGTGATCATGAATCCCAGGAATTTTTCGGATGCCACATCAAACACGCACTTTTCCGGGTTCAGCTTCATCTGAAATTTGTCAAGGGTCTGGAAGGCTTCTTTTAGATCTCCCACGTGCTCGGCAGTCGTCTTACTTTTAACCACCATATCATCTACATAAGCTTCAACAGATCGACCGATCTGTTTTTTGAAGACCTCCATGACAAGTCGCTGATAAGTGGCCCCCGCATTCTTCAAGCCGAACGGCATTACTTGGTAACAATATGTGCCCTGGTCGGTTATGAAGGCAGTCTTCGAGGCTCATCTGAATTTGATGGTAGCCCGAGAAAGCATCCAAGAAGCTGAGAAGTTCATGTCCAGAGGTGGAGTCTACTAACTGGTCGATCTTGCGTAGGGAGAAATTGTCCTTTGGACATGCCTTGTTCAGGTCGGTGAAGTCGATGCACATTCTCCACTTCCCGTTCTTCTTCTTCACCAACACCACATTGGCGAGCCATTCGGGGTACTTGACTTCTCAGATGTCGCTCGGTACCCAAGCGAAGACCGATCTATTATCCACCAAATAGTCTGTGATTTCTTTAATTAGGTCCTTCTGAAGCTCGGAACCTAGATTTGTGAATTTGGAGCCATCTGCTTCATCCAATACGACCCGCTGTGTTTCTTCGACGGGGTTCATTCTTTCTGTTTCTTCATCAGCTCTTACGTTGAGAGAGCTTGTCAATACCACCGCCCCGTCTAATATTTTTGTTTCTGCCAAATAGCATTCTCTAGCAATTCTTTGTTGTCCTCTAACAACACCAACTCCGCGGGACGTTGGAAACTTCATCGCTTGGTAATAGGTGGAGACGACCGCTCTGAGGGCATTCTGGGTAGCTCGTCCGATTATTGCATTGCATGCCCCTTGAAACTTCACAACTAGGAATTCAACGTCCCTTTCTATTTGACACGGCTTTTGCCCGAACTTCACTTTTAAGTAGACCAGGCGAATGGGTAGGTGATGCTCCATTACCCCTTTGATAGGGCCGTCAAGGCGGCAATGATCCTCCTGGTACCTCCATCCGCCAAGGCATCATAATATAACAGTCGATCGAGCTTCCCATATCAATCATTTGCGCTTCACCTTGTTGCCGCCCATGTTCATATTTACAACGAGCGTCGTCACGAGGACAACTTACACCATCAAGATTCGACTCATCGAACGATATTATCCCATCGCTCTCCTTCTTTCTTTGGTTGACGAGTCTTTTTCCGACCGCTTGGCATATCTCTTTCTTCCTTTAGCAGTGGATCTGCCCGCTGCATTTCTACCAAATATCATGTTGATGACCCTCATTAGTCGGTCATCTTGTTGCCTAGTGTTTCGCTGCCTTTCCTAGATCGCCCTCTCTTCCCGTTGATCGCTCAGATTAGATTCTACGCCTTCCTCCGCTATTTCTATCATTCCGCCTCCAATTTTTTCGTTGTTGGTCAATCACCGCTTTTATGCTCAAGTATCTTGATCGGCATTTTTCTCGTGCTTCACAAATCGGCCTAACCTTCCCCTTTGTATGAGGAATTTGATTTCTTTTTTCAATTGCCAGCAATCTTCCGTGTCATGACCGATGTCTTTGTGGAAACGACAATATAAATTGGGGTTCCTATCCTTGGAGGGAGTCTTCATCTTATCGAGTTCTTGGATAGTTTCCCCATCCGCTCTCATGGCCGCCAGTACATCTGCATATCGCCTGTTGAGCGAGGTGAACTCCTGTCAATATCCCTGTCGATCGGTTGGCTTTCTCCAGCTTGACTGACCTTTTTGTCGCTTGTGCGAACCACTCGCTCTGTCATTTGACGAGCGATCATCCGTCCGACGCCTCGATTTTCAGCACTTCTTCGTTCGAATGTACCTATCCGCCCTGTTTCTTATTTCTTGAATGGATCGGGGTTGATCGAGGGCTAACGACTTTTTGAAGTCTTCATCCCTCGTGTTTTTCATAAGCGCTGCTAACATTGACGAGCAAGTGAGGTCGGGGACCTCGACCGCTTCATTATTGAATCGAGTGATGAACTCGCAAGCTTCGTTCCTTCCGGGTCAATTGATCACCTCCAAAGTCGCCTTTCGTGGTCGTTTACTAGTGGCGAACTGGTTCAGGAATAATAACCTAAAATCTTCAAAACATATGATACAGCTTGGGGGCAAGCTATTAAACCATCGCCGAGCTCCCTCTTGGAAGGCCGCATGTAAAGCCTTACTCGAATGGCGTCCTAACGCAATGTAGATTCATCATGGACTGGAAATGTCAGAGGTAGTCCAGGGGTCGGTCTTTCCAAAGATATTTTTAGCGCCGGTATTTTGGTGCCGCCGCCGAGGCTGCCCAAGATTCTGGAGTAAAGGAGAGTCAGATCGTGCCATCGGGCGGTGCTGGCGAAGCTCATGGTTGCATTAATCCGATCGTCCACGATTTTCTCTAGGCTTCAGCAGGAGGACGATCGTTGTTATACTAATCGGGCGTCGCGGACGGTACGTTGTTGTGCGGTTGAGATTGTAAGATTCGGCGAATCAACAGATCAGCCGCTTCCTCAATCTGTTTTGAGTAAGGGTGATGTGCACAGGCGCAAGAGGATCTGCATCAGAGAGGTGCTGGAGATTCGGGCGCATGTTGGTTCCAGCGTTATCTTCCAAGGCTGCTTTCTGCTCTTCTTGTTCTGGGTTTCGAGGTTGCGGTTGATCATCCGGATTCGAAGATTGCGTGCGGGAAGCATGGTGTGCCGGTTGCAGGGTAGCAGGGAGCTGCAAACCCATCCGTTGTAACGCCAGAGTCGCGACAACGGCTACATCATGATTAGCTGCCGCCGCCTGACTGATCTGTGTGTTTCTGGACGTGGTGCCCTGATGTCGGGCCCCACGGTGGCACCAATTGGTTCTGTCGGATTCTGGCGGAACTGAACGTTGCCGTTTGGATCCATTGAGTTGGTTGGTTCTTGCAAGAGCTTTGGCTGTAAGGTTCCTGCAAAACAAAGAAGGCACGTCGGGGGTTGTTTCCCGATTAGCCCCTCCGACGCTCAAGTCAGTCTTTTTTTGTGAAGGTGAGATTGCTGTATGCCGAGAAAACTATGTTATGATTACGTACCTCTGTTATGGTATAATTATACCTTATATATATGAAGCAATAACTAGGTTTAGGTCCTTACGTATGCATGGGAGACTCTCACCTGCGAGTGGGCCAAGGAGATCGTGGATTGGACCTAGACTTGACATAGGTATAAGACTGATATTTAGAGAACGGACCGATCGACCCACGGGTCGTTATGACTGGGTGCGGGCTCAGCATGACCGACCCGACCAACTGGTTATAGTGACAACTTTCACCTTCACTAAAAATACAATTTCTTGTAGTGAGAAGACAACTTCCTAATCGGTTCAGCTCCTCTGTAATAGATTTGGAAGTGCAGCTTCAACAACTCCAATTAAACCATATGGGACACTAGACGCACCATGTATATTTTACACACAAACAAGAAGAGCAAGTTTGAAAAATTAGAAGTTAAATCACGGTGTATATCAACCCAAAACACATGCACAATTTTAGCTGTGTTTTTCCAATCTTCAATTAACACCCACTGAACGATTTTATCATGCACACATTCAGCTATATATTTTTCCAGCATCCAATTAACCAAAACTTCCAACAACATTATCTTATATCCCTTAAAGCCATATCCATAATCCCAAAAACCAACGTGAGCTACGTTTTTCAAGTGTGTCATTAATGCCCACTAAATAACTGATTACCAAAATTCCAAAAACCGTATGAGCTATTTTTTTCAACGCCCACTACTTTGTTAATAATACTCACACACACACTGCACACTTAATATTGCAACACCCATATCCAAAACATACTCTTCACTGTCGTTCTTTCACATACCTATGAGATTTGCTTTAGCTATGGAATAACACTCTTCACCGTCGCATATGTTTTTCAGCTCTCAAATCACTGCAGTCTTTTATTTTCTTGATTGACTATAAACGCACAACAATCGTATGCCACATATACATGTGAACCCTATTGCCGCACATTCCCATTCAAGATATGTTGGGACCCGATCTTGAGACCAGACCCCAACCAAAAAAAATGAAAAAACGAAAATGAAGGAATCCGACAAAAATCAAAAGTGAACAAATCCGAAGCGAAAACATATGGCGAAAGTCAAAGAAATCAAATCGGAGAAAAGGTGAAAGGATCGAATCAAAACACATAAACAAAAGCGAAACACAAATCGGATCAAACGAATTCAATCAAAGTTTTCCGACATCCATGAACTCATACTTTAGAAAAACGAGCGTTGGATACCTTAAGACTGACCAATCCGAAACCGGTATAAATTTTTTTCTTTCATTCTTTTCATCTTTATTCAATCTTATACAAATCAAAACAATATAATTTCCCTTTTGGAAATTTATCCTCAATCAAAACTCAATTCATATAATTCTTCATAATCATGCAATATCTCAATCTCATCTTTAACAAATCTTATTCTGATTCTTATTCTTTGCCATAAAAACAAATATACATATCCAGTAACATAATTTATCGGACCTCCTCTCCGGCATCCCAGCATAAACAAACACATTTCTATACTTATAACACTTCAATAAGTCTCAATCAATAAGCATCATTGGACCTCCCGTCTGGAATCCATATCATAATCAATCTCATTCATATACAGTCACATTCATATCTCAATCATTCATAACTTACACAAATTAATAATTTATCTTAATTCACTACACAAGTTTCATAATTCTTCATAGTTCATACACCTCATGAAATAATTGCTTACAAAAATATTAATGGCATTCCAAGCCATGTACAAAACCAATACCAAAATCTGAAATACATAAAACACAGGACAAACGAAATCAAACAAAAGCCTTGACTTTCTTTCATCCAATCTCCTGCTCGATGCCTAGAGATGGGGATGAAAGGGGGTGAGCTTGATAGCTCGTTGATAACATGTTTATAAATCGAACAATAAGCAAAAACATTTTCAAAACTCATTTTTTCATTTATAAACATTTCACAGTAGAACAATTTATCAAAAGCTTATTTTTCAAACTTTTCAACTTTTCAAATCAATCATAAACAATTTCCAAAATTTCATAGTTGAAAACTCACTTTCTCAATTTTCAAATTTCTCACAATTCATGAACAAATACAAAACATGAATGCATCACAAATATAAACAAATCAGAAAACACATAACACATCAGAATGGTTTGGGTCGGTCCAAAATAGAACGTACTACATATTCCGCAAGATAAATCTCTGCAAGTGTGGAATTAGAACGCATTACACTTTCTCGATACGGTCCAGTGTAGCCGTGAACTTATGGGAGTCCGAAATCGGAGCTCCAATGCCACTAGCGGGCAAGCGGGCGAAGCCTTTAAAAATAAGACAAGTGCACTTGACTCAACTTATGGGACCTAACTAAACCCACGTAACACATAATTCATCCTTGAAAATCGGATTGCCCGAAGGCACATTTCAAAAACTTAATTTCCATATCGTGTCATATTAGACACACTGACATTCACAATTTCATACATTCAAAACCCACATAACAATCATTCAATTTTCAAACAACTTTCTACAATATCAAATTTCACATAATGATCAAAATCACATACAATTTTTCAATCAATCAAACACAAAAGCGACAATTTTCATAATTTATCAATTCAATCATAAATAATGAATTTCAAAATTTCCTTAATTTATCAAAACATTTAAGACTTGGAATAATATTTCAAAAACATTCGGAATTAATAAAATCCGATTCTTCTTTCTTTCACTTTCTTGATTTTTCAAGAACACAAATTTAGCTTATAATTCAAAATATAAACATATTACCCATCTCATTTCCACGCTTGAAACTTGCCCAAAGCATCATTTTCTCCAAAGCCTCACTTAAATTCCCTAATTCATGACATAAACCCTAATTAATAACCATCCAAAATTGAACAATATATATCAAGCAATAACCAAAATTGAGCTTGGAAATCACAAACCCATACCATTTCCAAGGTATCTAAACCAAAATCCTTTCACAATTTAACAAAGCAAAATCTTCCTCTTACCTTAAACCTTCACTAATTTTGGAATTCCTTAGCTCCATAGGAAGCTCTCATGCTCTTCAACCTTTTTCCTCTTGAATCTACTTCAAAACTCTCTTGAAATCCAAGAAAATGAAACCCTAACCTTTTTCTTCTTCTTTCTTCTTTCTCCACCGAAAGCACTCTTCTCCTCTCTTCTTTCTTCTTTCTTTTCTTTCCAACTTAACAAAATTTCATGCTTCACTCTTCTTATATGATAGCCCACACTTCTTGCATTTAATGAATGAAAAATGACCATTATGCCCTTACATACATGCCTTATAACTTAAAACCTTAAGTGTTCTTCCAAGTTTGCCCCTAAAATTTATTTTAATTCATGCTTACTTTAGGACATTTTTCTAACCATTAAATTGAAAGAATTTGCTAAAACTTCCTTCTAGAGAAACGTTCCTCATTGTCTCAATTTCATAATGACACTAAAATCATTTAATTTGGTGCACTACTCCAAAAGTTACACTTCAAACATTTCGGACTATGCTTATGCTAAAACATTTTCCAGTACTTTACTTCCATACAAAAATTGACATTCTTAATGACTAAATTGAAACTCAAGTCCTTCATAACATTTATATCTCTATTTCTCTAGTTTAATCCAAATTAAGAATCATCTCATTTGGATAACTAGAGCAAAAGTTATGGCCAAAATACTTTCAGCTCTTACTAATCCAAGAACACTAAACCCGACTTCAATTCAGAAATTGAAAGTCTTAGGGGCTAAATTGAAATTCAATTCCTTCATATGACTTGTAGCCTCATGTCTCTATTTTATTTTTCAACAAGAATCAGATCAATCGGATCTCCACATATCAAGAATTTCTCATAAGACTAAACCATGTTCAGAAAATTATATAACTCACTTTGATTAAATCAAACTCATTCAATTTAATCTAAAAAATCTCCAAATTTTTCATAGGCAAATAGAGGGATGACTTAGGAATCCAAAGCTTCAAAAATAAGTCAATCGAATGTCGGACAAAAAAGATATAAGCAAAAGAGTGAGAGAGGGTCGGATTAGGTCGGGCAAAACAAAGGTTGCTCGACTAAAACAGAGGTCGATCGGCCAAAACAGAGGTCGGTAGGCCAAAACAAAAGTCGCTAGGCCAAAACAGAGGTCGGTCGACCAAAACAGAGGTCGGTCTGCCAAAACAGAGATCGGTTGGCCAAAACAAAGGTCGCTAGGCCAAAACAGAGATCGCTCGGCCAAAACAAAGGTCGCTCGACCAAAATAAGGGGTCGCTCCAAAACGCATACTGACTTTAAAGAATTCATAAATTTTTACACAGAAGTCCAAAATTCACAAACTTGATATCAAAAGAAAGCGGAAAGGAAGCTCTACAACTTCCATGAAGAACGGAAAAATCAATTCGATCTTTAAAGGTGTCAAAATCCCAATCAAAGTCACTGCCCCTACTTGTCATCCCAAAACAGCAACTTAACTTCTAAAATTTCTATCTTTCAACTCCAAGGTCCAAACATGTCATACTTTATATCAACGAAAAGATAAGAAAGAAACCTACAACTTTCATGAGGACAGAAAGAGCCTCTAAGAGAGTCAAAAAGTCACTCAAAGTTTCTATCCACTAATGATCATGCCAAACTGTAACAGAAACTTCTAGAATTTATAACTTCACACTCCATGGTCCAAAATTTCCATACGTTACATCAATGGAAAGATCAAAACAAAATCTAAAACTTTCATGAAGCACTTAAAGGGCAATTTTAACCTCTAACTAGGTCAATTTCTCAATCAAAACTTCTACCCAGAAATGTGTCATCCTACATCATATCCAATCTTCACAATTTCACATCTTTCAATTTCCACAATAAAAAATAACATATTATACATCATTGTGAAGCTATGCAATTTCTCTATAACTTTCATGTAGACCATTCACTCAATTCAAACCACATTAGTCCAGAATTTTCTTCAAAACACAGCATACACAATCCTACACTTATGAGCATTTTTAAAACAAAGCAAAATAACCTTAACTTTGAAATATCATAACTTTCAATCCCGATATCGAAAAATGTCATACTTTAAGGCGATAGAAAGCTTTTAATAGAAGTTACAACTTTTATGAAGATCATTTTCTCACATTCAACCTAAATCAACCCATAAAAATTTACAAAGATTTCAGGTCAAAAAGGTCAACCCTGCTACTATTCATCCCAAATAATTTCAAACTTATAATTCTCCAAAATCTCACACTTTCACTATTTATTTCTTGTTTTTTAACTTCCATTTAAATCCAATTGTTCACTCTCAATTTCATAGCACATACACATTTACTCAAAACTCAAGTCATCCAAAACCAAAATAAATCTTTTCACATCAATTTCCTTTAAAGCACAATAGCATCTATAACACAATACATATACAAAACACTCATTTCATACATTTAATATTTCTAAATTTCACTAAAAGATCGGGGTCCGACAAGATAGATGTCTGTTGTAGATTTTTTATATACACAAATCCCTCACACAAATAAGAGTCCAACTTCAAACAATTAACCACCACTTTAATTCAACCATGCAACCACAACTTCGTTATTTTTACCACATAAAAGATTCGCCACAGCTGTTAATAGGAGGCGTGCATGACACAAACACATTCAAGTAAGAAGAGTCCACCTTGCATGGGTTTTCTTCTATCCATAATATCCTCACAATTCGACATTAAACATAACATGTCCAACAATAAAATAATTCCAATATCACCATGATGATAGACTCCAATGTAGTGTAGAATTCCTACAAATTATATCTTATATGTCCAATTAAAATGCCAAAATTAAATAAAAGATATATACAATATATCCTAACAAGTTGTGTGCAAGTTTTCCTTATCATCAAATCAGCGAGCAACTGTTGATTCAATATTTTTATGAAGGTCTTTTACCGACTGAGAGGAGTATAATAGATGCTGTAAGTGGAGGAATGCTAATTGATAAAACGCCAACAGCTGCATAGGAATTGATCTTAACCATGACTTCTAACTCTTAACAATTTGGAGCTCGGAATGATCATGGTTTAGGACATGTTAATGAGATGGGAGTTTCGTCGTTGGAAAGAAGATTAGATTATCTGATTTTTTTGGTGCGTCAACTTGCGGTATCTAGGAAAGAGGAAGTTAAGACTTATGGTATTTGTTCTATGATTGGCCATCCCACAGATATGTGTCCCACTCTACAAGAAGACCAAGTTAAAGAAGCCAAGGCAATGGGTGGTTATGTGGGACAACCTTAATAAAAGTATGACCCATTTTTAAATACATATAATTCAGGTTGGCGAGATCATCCAAATCTCTGTTATGACAACAATCTGGGACAACAAGTAAGTTCTAAATTTCAACCATATAAACAACCTTATGTGCCTAGATAGCAACGACAAATGGGACAAAGTTCTGTGGAAACAATTCCTTGGAGGATATAGTCAAGACCTTGACCACGAATACTGTGAACTTTTAACAAAATACCATACAATTTCAGCAAGATATGCAAGCTAGCGTACAGAATCTTGAGACTCAAATGAGTCAAATGGCGATTGCCATCAATAAGTTAGAGGCACAAAATTTAGGAAAACTCCCTTCTCAACCTGAGGTGAATCAAAAGAAGAGTGCTTATGCTATCACACTTTGAAGTGGTAAAGAATTAAAGGAACCTACCCCAAAGGTTTATAAGCGAAAGGTTGAAGAAGAAGTAGAGAAAGAAGTTCCAAAGCAATCACAAGAGGAAAAGGAGGGTGATTCTTGCATTATCACGCCTAAGTTCAGTGTACAACCTCCTTTTCTTAGTCATTTTGTCAAGCAGAAGAAGAAGGAGTAAGAGAAACAAGTTATGGAAACTTTTGCAAGGTACAGGTCAATATTCCTTTGATTGATACTATTAAACAAATTCCTCATTATGCTAAATTTTTTAAGGAACTCTATTTCTCAAAGAGAAAGTTAAGTGGCAATGAAAATGTGCAATTAGGTGAGAATGTTTCTGCTGTGCTTTAAAAGAAGTTACCTCCTAATTTTCCAGATCTAGGTATGTTCTTAATCCCTTATAAAATAGATAATCTGAAAATTGAGAAAGCATTGTTGGTTTTAAGTGCGCCAATTAATGTTATGCCTCAATCTATTTATGAATATTTGAATATGAGGCCTCTGAAAGAAACTGGTGTCATAATCCAACTTGATGATCGATCTAATACCTATCCTAAGGGTGTTCTTGAGGATGTCCTAGTTTAAGTTGATAACATGATTTTTTCCAGGCTTAAGCATGCTTAGAATTTGGGTTATCGTCAGATTGAATTAGAAGTGAATTCTCTGGCAGTTCTTCATATCTTGTCCTCCTCGGCTAAGCGAACATTATTTCTAAATCCCCTAGTTATGGGTATCAATGAGTTATTTACTCGAACTAGATAGTTGTCCTTCGTCACATTTATCAGGAGGCTAACTGGTGTGTCGACCTAGCTCACTAACTATGCAGAACAGTTTGAGTTAGGAATTATTATTTTTGATACTACACCTATTGAGTGCCTCTCTATCCTTATAGAGGATATGTCGGAGATTTGTTTCCTTAAACTAATCGTGTAATATTTATCGTGTTTTCTTTCCTTTTACAAGAAAAAAAATATAACTAGAGGAGGAACACTGGCGCGCTTCATAAAGCTTTAAATGGAGATTCTTCACTTGTTGGGACACTACACAAGCATTCTTAATCTGCTTAAATTCATCATCAACATTACTCACCCCTCTGATCTTCTTGAGTGCTTCATACCCTTCTTCCTCCTTTCCATTCTCAACGAGGGTCGTCGGGGTTTCACTAATGATTAGGGAGCCTATGAATAGAGCCGGAACACTCGCCAGTCCTAAAGGTACTCTCTATGACAACCATCTCTCTTATAATGGTCCAAAGTGGAACATATCTCATACGATCAAGCATACGTATACTCTAACGCATGTTCCCACTACACGGATCCATCACATCTCATGGTCCCTTCCAATATAATTCAATAACAACAAAAACACCACTTTCGTTTCATACACGTTGTATAGATTATAGAAACAAAAATGCAAAGGAACATATAAATCATCATTTAATTTTTAAAAAATATATAAATTATATTTTAAAATTATATTTATATTTTTTGTTAGACTATTAAAAAAAGAAATTAAGCTCCATTTCTTCTACTGTTAAGAGGCGTTAGTTGACTAGCCAGCGGTCAGATTGCAAAAATATCGATCCGCCCAAGTGTATGGATGATAGTGTGCGTTGCATGATCCTCTTGTGTTATCCTATATATAACCAACTTCTAAAGAGCAGCTACGTTCACTTAACACCAATTACTTCTTGCATATAGCTTCTTAAGATTGGAGAAGAAAAGAAAACGCAGAGCAGAGGAGGTTCATTTTGGAGGAAATCATGGCCGGAGGGGGCTTTTCGACATCCGCCGGTAGTGGAGTGGAGTTTGAAGCCAAGATAACGCCGATAGTCATTATTTCATGTATAATGGCTGCCACTGGTGGTTTAATGTTTGGCTATGACGTTGGTGTCTCTGGTATCTTTTCTTTTCTCTGTGAAGCTTTATGCTCACAAAATAGAGAAAGCTTTAGGATGTTGAAAACAAAAGTTCTTGCTTAGATTTAGCCATTATTTAGATTAAAAGTTCAAAGTATGAAGTTCTCTTCTTATACAAAAGTTCTGTTGTTTGCGTTCTTAATGAAAAAAAATGAAAAAATCGTAAGATAGGATCATGAAAAAGGTACCTAAAGATCTCCCGCGAAACTGGAATTCAAAACAGACGGGGCCGTTTGAATTTTGTAATAGTTCCAGTTTGGTGTTCGATTTGTTATTGTTCTGAATTTTGACAATGCAAAGAATGAGTTGAATTGAGATCGCTTCGTGTTTGATGTAGGGGGTGTTACAGCGATGCCGGATTTCTTGAAGAAATTTTTCCCAGTAGTGCACAGGAGGATAAATGATCCCTCCATTAATAGCTACTACTGCAAGTATGATAACCAAGGCCTCCAATTATTCACATCCTCACTCTACTTGGCTGGGTTGACTGCCACTTTCTTTGCATCATACACTACCAGAAAGCTTGGCAGGAGGCCAACCATGTTGATCGCCGGTTGTTTCTTCATAGTTGGTGTCATTTTTAACGCTGCTGCTCAAGACCTTGCCATGCTCATCATTGGCAGGATTTTACTTGGCTGTGGCGTTGGTTTTGCTAATCAGGTAATAATATCTTTGCTATATCCAGTCCCTTTAATTATGTGTTGCCAAAAAAAAACATGCATCTTTTGCATTTGGGTCTTAAAAAAACTTTGTAACCTAACTGACCGAGAGATCTGCGATATAAAAATCTTTGTTGGTCCTGATATAGAGGAAGTACTTGACTTTTAAAAAACAATTCTGTCTATTACCGATTATATATTCTAGTTCATATGTAAAGATGATTTGATACATTTTTACCTAATATACCATAAATATTATCTACAAATTGGTTGGAGGGATACTGTTCTTTTGTTACGTGGAGCTTTGGCCGATGTAAGTGCCAATAAGTATGAACTCCTGACCATATATTGGATATCTATAGTCTTATGGATTTTGACGATCTCACATGTGATAGAGACTTAATTTGTCTCTAAACTTTACTCGTTTTTGGCTCTAATAGAATTAGAAAAGTAGATCACATGAATAACGGTGTTTTTAAATTTTGATAATGAGATTGGCAGACAACCACTACAAGAAAAATGTAAATTAGTGACGGAAATTTAGCAACGGAAATATTTTCATAGGTAATTAGCGACGGAAATATGCTTTCCGTAGCTAAAATTGAGTGATTTAGCGACGGAACTAATATTCGTCACTAAATTTGGAGGAAATTTATCGCGACAAAATTAGCGACGGACATTAGCGATGAAACAATATAGCCGTCGATAATTTATTAACGACGGAAACTATACCGTTGAAAATTAACGACGGAACGTATATTTCTGTCGCTAAAATTGAGTAATTTAGCGACGGTACTAATACTCGTCGCTAAATTTGGAGGGAATTCGTGGCGGCAAAATTAGGGACGGAATTTACCTACGGTATACATTCCGTCGCTAAATTTGGAGCAAATTTTTGGCGGAATAAAAAATTTTGAATTTTCTTTCCGTCGGTAAAAAGGCGGAAATTATTGGCGGTATAAAATTTTTGAATTTAGCAACGGAACTATCCGTCGGTAATTCCGTCGGTAAATTCTTTTTAAATATCACCCGACATCTCCCTCCCACTTCTATCTTCTTTTTTCTTTCTTCTTCCTTCTTCCTTCTTCCTTCTTCCTACATCTTCTCTTCGTTTTTTTTTAGCTCATTTCTCTGTTGTAGACTCCTTTTCTGCTCAAAGATGTTGTCTTCTCGCTATCATCATCGTGTCCTCGTAGATGTATTTTTAACCATCTTGTCATGTGTTTTTCATATATTAGATGAAAGTTAATTTGGGTATTTATTACTTTCGTTTATTTATGTATTTTATTATTCAAAACAACTTTAAGGTATAAATGTTAGTGATAGAAGGACAAAACGTGATTTTAGTTGTGATGTGTTCATAAATTTCGATGCATGTAGGGTGTTTGATGAAATGTTTGTTATATTCAAAAATGATTTCAGCTTTTTATTTTTAGTTACATTTTAGTATGAATTTTAATATTTTAATTCTTTTACTTGATTAATGTTTGTCCATGGTGGCTTTGTAGAAACTAAACAAATTGCAGATAAATTTTAAAAAATAATTTTCAGCAAATTTACCGACGGAAAAAAATTCCGTTGGTAAATATATTGGATTTTACCGACTGAATTACAAATTCCGTTGCTAATTTTCTGACAGAAAAATTTATCGACTGAACAAAAAATCGTCGGTAAATTTACCAACGTAAAATTTTACCGTCGGTAATTCCGTCGGTACATTTACCTTCCGTTGCTAATTTTCTAACAGAAAAATTTATTGACCGTCGGTAATTCCGTCGGTAAATTTACCAACGGAAAATTTCCGTCGATAAATTTATCGACGACCATATTTCCGACGTCTTTTTCCGTGAATAAATTCCGTCGCTAAATAATTTTACCGACGAAATTTATAAATTCCGTCGCTAAACACTATTTTTCTTGTAGTGAACAACTGTCATTGTATATTCTTTCTTGCTTTAAAGAATCTCTTCTCCGGTTGAAACGTCTCCTATTGATCTCTCTTGTGTTATTGTCATCACTGGTGGTGAGAGGTCCCCATCTTTTACAATTACTTGTATGCTAATTTCAAACTTGGCCTCACTTGCAGCTGACATAGACATACATAAAGCCTATAATTTGCACCTTAGTCTCCTCTTACTTGTCGATTAAGTATTAAACTAGTTATAATATAATTGTGCCAGGACTAGATGTTATACCAACTTTGATGAAAGTTTAAATCTTTTGTCTAGTTTTAGTCTGTTCAATCTATTTAATATTTAAAATAACATTATTTTAATCATTAAATAAAAATTTAGAAAGTGTCTAATTCTATATAATAGTTAAATAATATTCATTTTGGACATTAGACATAAT
The DNA here is from genome assembly GCA_029891385.1 of Erythroxylum novogranatense. Taxonomy (NCBI): domain Eukaryota; kingdom Viridiplantae; phylum Streptophyta; class Magnoliopsida; order Malpighiales; family Erythroxylaceae; genus Erythroxylum; species Erythroxylum novogranatense. The sequence continues at coordinate 134,184,947 of CM057228.1, forward strand.
TGAATAATATAAAATTAGATATAAAATCTTCACTTCTGCAATGATCGCTGATTATACAATTATTTGTAGCAAAAAGATGCCCGTATGATTGAGTAGAGATTGAATTTGATAATCTAAAGTTGTCTCTGTTCAGGCGGTGCCGTTGTTCTTATCTGAGATAGCACCTACCAGAATTCGTGGAGGACTGAACATATTATTCCAACTTAATGTCACCATCGGCATTCTTTTAGCTAATCTAATCAACTTCGGCACTTCCAAGTAAGTCCACTTTTTCCCTCAGACGACGTAATTTCTTTCAACTTTCCTGGAAGGATATGAAGTTTCAAGGTGGGATAAGGCTAGTTAATTACATACCTTTCGACCTTGTTTCCATCTATAAAACTAACGCAATAACTATGGATGTCCAAACCTGGTGCGTGGATGTCTCTGTGTGGTCTTGGTCATAACAGGGACCCCTCAGTCGAAACAAAGTCTTGTGTCTATTCTAGAAGGGCGACAACGGAATCAATGTGCATTATGTTTTCTAGAAGTTTGAAACCAATAGATTTTTTAAAGAAACGTAAAGTAACAGACTTCCTTCCCACTAATGAGATAAGAAAAAGGAAAAAAAATGATGGTAGATTTTGGAGACGATGATAAGCATGGTGTGGTTAGTGTTACTACTAAATGATGAAGCAAAAATCTTGGAATTGTGTTCATAAAGATATGCCTCTTAATTAAACTGTTTCGTTAGCTTGGTACTAATTCTGTTGTTGTTCCGGTATATGATTGAACAGAATCAAAGCAGGATGGGGGTGGAGGTTGTCATTAGGACTTGCAGGAATTCCAGCACTTCTCTTGACTCTTGGGGCTCTAATAGTGTCAGAAACTCCCAACAGTCTCGTTGAGCGTGGTCGGTTAGAAGAAGGAAAATCTGTTCTCAGAAGAATTCGGGGCACTGATAATGTTGAACCAGAATTCTTGGAACTTGTCGAGGCAAGCCGTGTGGCCAAAGAAGTAAAACACCCGTTCAGGAATCTCCTCAAGCGTAGGAATCGTCCACAACTGGTTATAGCAGTAGCTTTGCAGGTCAGCTCAGTACCTCTTTTAAATCTTATCAATTCAGTTAACAACATCCAATAATTATTTGGAATTGGTGTTACAGATCTTCCAACAATTCACGGGCATCAATGCAATTATGTTCTACGCTCCAGTATTATTCTCCACCTTGGGATTTGGCGGTGATGCTTCTCTTTACTCAGCTGTCATCACAGGGGCTGTTAACGTGCTTTCCACTGTCGTCTCCATCTATTCAGTCGACAAACTAGGCCGAAGAATGCTATTACTGGAAGCTGGCGTCCAAATGTTCTTCTCTCAAGTTATAATAGCAATAATACTGGGGCTTAAGGTTAAAGACCATTCTGAAAGCCTTAGTCACGGTTTCTCCATCTTTGTTGTCATTATGGTGTGCACTTTTGTCTCCGCCTTTGCTTGGTCTTGGGGACCTCTTGGATGGCTTATCCCTAGCGAAACCTTTCCACTGGAGACCCGTTCAGCTGGCCAGAGTGTGACCGTTTGCGTCAACTTACTCTTCACCTTCGTTATAGCACAGGCATTCCTCTCCATGCTCTGCCACTTCAAGTTTGGTATCTTCTTGTTCTTCTCTGGTTGGGTGCTGATCATGTCCGCCTTTGTGGTGTTTCTAGTACCTGAGACCAAAAACGTGCCCATTGAAGAGATGACGGAGAGAGTGTGGAAGCAACATTGGCTTTGGAAGAGATTTATGGATGATAATGACGGCGGAGTCAGCAAGCTTGAAGCTAATGTCAATGGAGCACATAAAAATGGGCATGCAAATGGGTTCATTAAATGCAATTTTAATTGCTTCTTTACAGAGGACTTAGGTTGAGAGATTTATAGGAAGAAGATGATAAGCTACTACCAACCATCCTATAGCAATTAGAAGCCTGTCTCTACTTTTGCCTCTCATATGTATATGATCTTGTTAGTATCGGAATCTTCTTTAGTCTTGGAAAATCTTGTCGCTTACCTATAAGTCTCTCGACCCGAGTCCTCTGTAACTCCGTGTTGTGCCCTTAGGGTTAGAACACTTGCGTGAAGCTCTAATATAAATGAATGAAAGTCACTCCATAATGGACAAACATGCTGTGTTTAGATAGAGTCTAGATCTTCTATCTAATTTTATAGTGTTTTATTGTGTTTAATGAATCTCAACTATTCATTTATGTAGGTTCCGTATGGATCTCGCATAAATGAATGCAGGTCTCACATAAATGAATGGCTGAGATTTATAAGACAGAATAAGATATCATAAAATTAGACAAAAGATCCTATCTCATTTAGACAAACATGCGGTGCTTAGACGAATTACTGTTCATCTTGTAAGGAATTTGAGTTATATACATTAGGTAAAAGGTTCCGTACTTTAATTATTTTAAATTATTAATCGTTTTACTATTTACATTTTGTTTTATTATTATTATTATTATTATTATTATTATTATAAAATTTAAGATAAATAAATTTTCATAAAAAATTATTAAAGTTTGTAGATAATTTTAAATTTTCTTATGTACTAATACACAAAAGAAATAATAAAACTTTGTAGAAATCAATTCTTGATATGATTAAAAATTGAAAGGAAAAAATTATAATTACATTCTAGGCATTTGTTGCACTATAATTTTGTTTGTTGAATTAAAATAAGATTGTAATTTCAACCAATTTATAAATATACATTAATGTAACTAGATAGTATTATAAAAAATTCTAATTTTTTTAGAAAAGTCTAACTCGCTAAAGTGAACCTACATGTACTAGTTAGAGACAAAGATTATAGATTAGAAACTTTAAGCAAAGACTGAAAAGTAATGTACTTAAAACATATTAGTGGGGAATTGCAAATTGAGTCCTCGAGCCCGTTTTGGAGGGACGATAAGGCCCATGTTTCAACCTGAATACTAAGCCGACTTGCTCGTATTTTATATGTGTATTAAATACAATTTTAAATATATAAAACAGTTGCATAATTTAAAATAAAGTAAAAAATTCAATTTCAAATTTTCATTTTGTCATTTAATAAAATTTTTAAAGAAGTTCCTCCAACTCTTAGTATTAATAATTAGAGATGACAAAATCTATCTCTTTTGAATATGTATAATGGTTAACCTGCCCTCAAAGGGTATGGTTTGATGGTTAAGAGCAGGGCTTGACTTTGATTAGGTTTCAGGTTTGATTCTACGCACTCTTGTAAAGCAAAGTTCGATCGGGGTTTTACTGTAGATGGATGACTAGATTGAGCCTCAATGATGATATCGCTACGCTTGACCACTTTGTGAGATGGTGTGTCAATTGGCCCAGAGAGAGTGTACCATTGATCCGTCTACGTGATTTCCTCGAATAAAAAAAAATAATGATTAATCTAAAATCAAATACAATATATTATCAAGAGTGAGCTCTCGTAAAAAAAAAAGCTTGAAGCAAAATAGGGTCATAATAAAAGTGAGCCTTAAGTAAGTGCTTTCCTACCTTTACCTAAAGTAGGGCTTGCATAAGTAACATGCTACTGTGTAGTGTAGACTTTAGAAATGAATCTCCCCTCTAGGTCTATTGATATTAAACCAATTGAATGCACTTCTAATATTTGTTACATTTTTGGAAGATCTTGTTATATGTCACCTGATCTTTTTTTTTAAGTAATAGGAATATTTTATAATTTTAAAATATATTTATTTTTAAGATTTTGAATAAAATTTCTTCCGGTTTTAAAATTTTAAAATTACTTATATTAGACTTTAATTAAAATAATAGTGAAATATACACATGAATAATAAACTTGGAGTAATCAAATATTAATAATATTATAATTTAACTCATTTTTAAAATTTGACCGATTAAATTTGATTTAAATTAATAATTAAAGATAATTATAATAAATTAACAATTTAATTTAATTAGTTTAATTTAATTTTAAAATTACTTTGAATTGTTATGTAAATAATATTTGAATAGTTAATACGTAATTTTGTATTTTATTTATTTTAAAAATTTAAATAAATAAATAAATAATTTATATTTTATCATATTTTCATTATCATTATGTTGATCAAAACTCCCAACGGTCTTCCCTATGAAGAGTTTGAATCTAATTCTTGAAAATAATATTAATAGAACCAACAAGAGTGATCGATGAGACCAAAGTTGAGAGTCCAGATCTCCTGTTCAATATTATGGTATCTTATTCTGTCCAATGAATCTCAGCCATTTATTTATATGGGTCCCCCATAAATTATGTGTGGGTCCTACAAAATAAATGGTTGAGATTTCATTGGACAGAATAAGACAGAGTAATATTGAACAAAGGATCTTGTCTCCAAATCTGACAGTTCAGTATGCATTGGTGACGTTGACAGGGAACTTTCAGTACTAAAAATGCTGAAATCCTAAGAATGATAAAATGATACACGAAATGGCCCTTTCTACTTTGGTTTTTCCCCTTGTACAGTATTATGATGAACTGTCATCTTGAAGCTTAATGTGTTCTTAAAACTTATCGATGAATGCATATTCGAATGATAAGATGAAACAATTCGTCAATGAAAAAGATAAAACCATTGGTGTAGAACCATATGCAATGCTTCAACTCTAGATCCAACACCAACAATAAGAACAAACCTGTACACATAAATATTCAAAGATAAATGATATTAGAAGTAATAGGTCATGAATTTATACACGCAATGATTGATGATTCATACAATTGTCTGTTGAAACAACCAAAAAGCAGGATCTGAGGTTTATAGTGACTATTTAATGATGTCTGAAGAACCTATGTGAGTCCGTGAGATTGTTATATAGATACTCCCAAAGCTTTGACAAGTCTCCTCAGTTTCTCTCAGTACTACAACATCATCACAGGATCTTCAGGGCAATGGAGTTGGTGGAGAGGACTTTGGCTATTCATGTGTTATTGGCACTGATGCTGCAGGTTATTGATGCAACTGTTTACGAAGTTGGTGATGCTGCCGGTTGGACCAACGTAGGTAATGTTAACTACAAAAAGTGGGCGGCTACCAAGAACTTTCAACTTGGTGACACAGTCAGTAAGATTCTTCTGCTTCTTCTTCTTCTTCTTCTTCTTATACGCATATCGAATTGACCTCCATATACGTTCATGGTTGCTGCTGCTTCAGTTTTCGAGTACAATGCTCCATTCCACAATGTGATGCGAGTGACTCGCGCCATGTATAGAGCATGCAACACCTCCGCCCCTGTAGCTACCTACACCACAGGGAACGACTCTATTACAATTAGAACTCGAGGTCACCACTATTTCATATGCGGTAAATCCGGCCATTGTGAAGCTGGACAGAAGGTCGACATCAATGTACCTCGCGATCATCAGGTCCCAGCTTCATCTCCTTCCGCTTCCACTCCACCCTCTCCACCAGTTCCCTCTGACAAAAGTCCTGGTCAACCATCCCAGAAGAACAGAGCAATGTCACTTCAGGAACTGAAAATTTCTCCTGGTAATCTTGCCCTGGCAATGGCTGCTCTAGCAACCTTGGTGTTGGGTTCCGCTTAGTTGGTAACTTGTTAAGACTTTGTGCGACCTCATTGATTTGATAAGTGTATTGTAGATTTTTATTACATGTTTCATACAAATTAAACCAAGAAATGGAGTTAATAAGTTTTGAGTTATTGAAATCAATTGAAGAATTGTAAAATGGAGTACATATTTCATCAGAAATGAAGGGTATGTAATAAATTGCAATTGCATTGAATCATCTTCAACTCCATCAGAGTCTTAAGAATTACACAACTGTCAGCTGTTTGTGTAATATAAAAACAATTAATATGTACATTAAGACTAGCTCCGCATGGATTGATCACTTTCTCTTTGAAATGTACGATGAATTGGAAGCCCTGAAACTTCTGTCAATCCATGAACCTTCTCCAAACTGGGTGCTGCTTCCAAACTCTTTGAGCTATGAGATCGATAGGTACGTTCTTGGTCTCGGGCAACAAGAAGACTACAAACACACTCATTACAAGTATCCAAGCCGCAAAGAAGAAGAAAATATAGGCACGCAGATGACACATCATAGATAAAAAAGCCTGGGCTATGATGAAGGTGAAGAGCATGTTGGTACTAACTGCGAAGGCAAAACCAGCAGCTCTTGTCTCTACTGGAAATGTTTCACTTGGTATCAACCAGCCAAGAGGACCCCAAGACCATGCAAACGACATAACAAACAAGCAAACTAGCACCACAATCAATGCTGCAACTGGTTTTGTGAGTGATCCTGTTGCTGTCAACTCAAATCGTAGAAGAAATCCAATAGTAATCTGCATAACAACGAATGAATGAGTATACGTTCTTGTAATAATAATAATAATAATAAGAGCAAGTTGAAGAAGAGGATATTCATAATCATACCATACATAAGAACATTTGTATGCAAGCTTGAAGAAGCAACTTCCTCCTCCCGATCCTATCCACTGCGTAGATCGAGACCAACGTACTCAAAACATTCACAGTTCCAGTGATCACAGAAGACAAAAGTGAAGCATCGTTCTTGAATCCAACAGTTTCGAACAAGACAGGGGCATAAAACATAATAGCGTTGATTCCCGTGAACTGTTGAAACACTTGAAGCGATATGCCAATTACTAGAGGAGGAACACTAGCGCGCTTCATAAGGCTTCTAAATGGATTCTTCACTTGTTGGGACACTACACAAGCATTCTTAATCTGCTTAAATTCATCATCAACATTACTCACCCCTCTGATCTTCTTAAGTGCTTCATATCCTTCCTCCTCCTTTCCATTCTCAACGAGGCTCGTTGGGGTTTCACTAATGATTACGGAGCCTACGAGTAGAACTGCAGCCGGAACACTCGCCAGTCCTAAAGATACTCTCCACCCATTTGGATGCATCTTCGCTGTGCCATAGTTCACAAGATTTGCAATCAATATTCCTATGGTAACAAACAGTTGGAACAGAATGTTCACTGCCCCGCGACGATGAACCGGTGCAATCTCTGATAAGAACAATGGAACAGCCTGCAAAAGGTTTCGAGATGTAACAATGTTTGCATTGTTAAAAGAATTATCGTTCTATTGAAAAGAATTAAGAGTACAGACCTCATTTCCAAATCCAACTCCTACACCAAGAAAAATCCTGCCAACTATTAACATTTCAATGTTTTGAGCACCACCACTGAGCCCAGCTCCTGCCAAAAAGAATCCTGACGCAACAAGAATTGTGGGCTTCCTCCCACATTTTTCACACATTTTGGACGCAACAAAACTAAAAACAAGAGCTGCAAGGTAGAGCGAAGATGTAAAAAGCTGAAGTTTCTGATCATCATATTTGCAGTAATTGTCTTCTGTAGCATGGAGTTTTCTTTCATGGACCCTTGGAAAGAACTTGATCAAAAAGTCATCCATTCCAGTCACTCCACCTAAAACCGATAAAAGGATTAATATAAGTTTGGTTCATTAAACTCGTGCTTAAAATAATAAGAAAGAGTACCTGAAATCCCAATGTCATAACCAAACATCAGCCCACCAAAAGCTGCAAGAATCCAACTTATGACTGCATAAGCTGTGAGCTTTGATGGGAAGGTATTCTTCTCAGTAGTATCCATCTCCTTTCTGATACCAATGTTCTTGATCCAAACAGGTTTTGCAAATTAGAGGACAACACTGATTTGATTCACAATTGATATCTTCTTGTTTTGCATACGAGTAAAGAAACCAAAACTTCCTGTGCATAATGAAGCTCTCATTTTCCATTTTTATAGATGCAATTTTGCTCTTGACAGGCTTGTATCCTCAGATGTGCAAGTTTAAGATAACTTTGCCAGATAATGATAGCTCATTAAAGTTATCCATTGATTGCAACTACTAAATTTCAAGCTCTATAATTAGGATTGAAAACGTTATTTTTTTAGTAATTATAGTAAAACAGATAAAAATTCCTGTTAAAACAAACTGCAACATGATTTCTTACATTAAACAAATTCCAACTAAATGGATGATATCCATTAACACATGAATTAAACCTCGAAGCAACTGTAATGGTGATGTTTCTTCTTTCGTTATTTAGGTCAAAGAAACACTTCGTGGTTATAATCTTCCACTTCAGCGTAGATTTGAAAGACAAAGTGATTAATCCATGTGGAGTTAATCTTAATGTACATTATTTGTTGGGATTAACAGCTGCGTAACTCGTGAATTCTACGAGGTTGAAGATTATTTCAATGTATTCCAATTACACAATACTGCATTGTGATCGAGAGTAAAAGTGAGTATCTATTGAATTTTTAAATATAGATAGAGTGTAGAGTCTACTGACAAGAATTAGGCTTGGGTCAATCATTGTCTAAATAACTAGAACTAGTTGTTTGGATAGTTGACCTTTACCATTTATAAACCCTTTAACATTTTCATGTCTAAGCAATATGGGACACTTTAATACTCCCCCTCAAGTGACAACTAGGGCTAAGTGCAACTGGGGCTGGACATCCAGTTATCACTTGAAATATACACAGTAGTAATCGGATCGGACCGCTGGGACTGAACATTCAGACGGACAACCGGGAAATTAATAATCCGTACCAAACCTGCTCTAATATCATATTGAATTTTTTAATATGGGTAGAGTGTAGAGTCCACTAACAAGAATTAGGCTTGGGTCAACTATTGTCCAAATAACTAGAACTAGTTATTTGGATAGTTGACCTTTACCACTTATAAACCATTTAACATTTTCATGTCTAGGTAATATGGGACACTCTAACAGTATCATATTAATTAGTTGTGTTTCAGTTTAAATTATAAAATTAAACAATTTAAAATATGATTAAAATATAGAAAAATTTAAAGTTTAATTAAAAATTATTAAATAAAAATTAATTTATTTATAAGAACTTATTAATTTATAAAATTGATCTATTAATTAATAAATTGATAGATTTTAACAAAAAATTATTAAAATAAATTGAATGAAAAGTTAAAATCGAATGAAAAATTAAATGATTCAAGATTTTATAATTAATCAATTGAATCGGTTGAATTTTTTAATGATTAGTTCAATCATGCTACATTTTTAAGTTTCTCTTGTATTTATTATTGCTTTGTGTATCTCGTGGCATACTAGATTAGTCCTCATATTTTTTTATATTACGGTTAATTACTAAAAAACTCAAATTTTCTCAATTTTTCAATTATAATCTAAACTTTAAAAAATAGTAATAAAATGTATAAACTTTTAATTTGTTTCAATTCTATCAAGACATTAATTAGCCTCATTATTATCTATGCTGACGTGATACTGTCACATGTCAATGAACTCCTATACTAATCAAACACATCAGCAAACGACGCCGTTTAGATTTTGAAGAAAGCTTATTTGTCACTCTGGCACTTTAAATCCCTAAATCCATAATTTCTTCTTAAAATTTCACTAAGTTTTGAATCTAGAAAATTAGAAACCTAAAAGTACCAAAGCCGCAATCTGAAATAATAGTATGATTATAGTTGGGTATTGAGTTTTGCCTTCCGAACCCAGAATGTAGAGAAACCGAATGAGTGTTAGTCTTGTTTTTGTTTCATTTTCAGATCGTCAACTTAAAAAAAATTAGGTGATTCAATATTTTTATAATTAATCGACAGAATTGGTTGAATTTTTTAATTATTGGTTAAATTTATGCTACATTTTAAAGTTTCTCTTGTATTTATTATTACTTTGTGTATTCCGTGGCATACTAGATGAGTCCTCGTATTTTTTATATTATGGTTAATTATTAAAATAAACTCAATTTTTTAATTATAATCTAAACTTTTAAAAATAGTAATAAAATACATAAACTTTTAATTTGTTTCAATTCTATCCGGATGTTAGCTTCATTGTTATTTATGTTGATGTGACATTGTCACGTGTTAATAGACTCCTACTAATCAGACACGTCAACATTATTAAAAGGAGGTTATATGATTAGGGAAACGGCGTCGTTTCTCGTCGCCTAAAATCCCTAAATCCATAATTTTTATGAAAATTTCACTAAGTTTTGAATCCAAAAAATTAGAAACCTAAAAAGTCCCGAAAACTCAATCTAAAATAATCATTTGCCTTCCGAATAACCCAGAACGTCGAGAAACCGAATGGGTGTTAGTCTTGTTTTTGTTTCCTTTTTAGAATCGTGAACTTTAGCAATAAGGAGGTGGGTTACATCTCAAAGATGGAGACAATATGAAGAGATTATTGATTGAGGATTTCCAAAACTTGCCGGGTTCCAACTCTAAGAACCAGATTGGTTATTGAACAAAACAATGTAAAATAAGCAAAAGGAGCCTGCGACGTGCACCAGATGGTGCGGACATGCTTGCAGTGCGTGTGGGAGAACTACAGACGCCATCCAGTGGCAGTACAAGGCGACATGAATGGAAGTCTCTGTAGTTGCTTTGTTCGCAACACAGAAACCAGACAAAAACGCAACCAACAGAGAGAACCTAATCACAGACAATTAGAAATCAGACAAAAACAGTTGACGTTGACGGGCATCTCCATACCGCACGCACAACGCTACATCCACCTTCCAATTTTTCAAACATCACATCGCTTCCTCTGTTCCTGTGTGTGGGGTTCGTTTAACACACATCGCCATCGGTGTTTCGCCATTGGCAAAGCAACAGGCGGTGGTGATTTTTTCAAAATCCAATGAATTTCCAAAAAGCAAAATCACATGGACCGGTAAAACACATCAAGAGATCGCAAAGTTCATGATCAATAACACTCGAAAATTTAATCAAATTATAAAATTAAAATTCAGCTACCAAACGATGTCGTTTTACAAATCAGACAACCTCCTTCTAATAATACTGACGTGTCTGATTAGTAAGAGTCCATTAACTCATGACAGTGCCATGACAGCATAGATAACGATGAGGTAAATGTCAGGTTAGAATTGAAACAAATTGAAAATTTATATATTTTATTGCTATTTTTTAAATTTTGACTTATAATTAAAAAATTAAAGGAAATTTAAATTTCTGTTAGTAATTAACCATTTTTATCATTGTATTCAAAAACTTCTTAAAATATTAAGAGTCATATTTATAAAAATTTAAAACGTCTACAAAAAAAAAATGGCAAATCACATAAAAAAGCCCTTGTGATATACTTGATTATTCATCTTAGCCTCTAAGTTTTTGATTCGTTAACTTTGACCCCTTTGATTTGTATGATCATTCAAGACACTTAATTGGGCTCTTTTTGGACAAATTTAACCTTGAACTTCATTCACGTTAAGTGGTAACGATGGTTAATACACCTATTTCATTCAATACACCTTGATCAGGTGTTTAAAACATAACAGAACACTACTAACGTCTGATGAAATAGAGAGAAAGCAAATAAAACATCAGATTCACTTTTTTTAGGGCCAAAAACCCAAAACTCACGTTGAACATACAAGATATACGTTTTCGATCGGGGGAAACAAACATTGGAGTGGGGGAAAAGATCAGATCGTAGGAGAGAATCAGACGGTGTTAGGGTTTTGGAGAGGAAGAAAAGATGAGATCATGCGTTCATGGTGACAAGGGTTTTGAACTTCGAAGAAAGTGGTCTCGTCAGCGCTATTGGATTAAAAAGGTAAGCTTCACTCATCTTCTACCTTTTCGAAATGGAAAGTGATCTCGTCAGCGCTATTGGATTAAAAAAAGGTAAGCTTCACTCATCTTCAGGATTTACCTTTTCGAAATGGAAAAGTCCGACTGATTCTCTATGGGTATTCCACATCTTGGTTGTTTTCAGATAGATTTTTGAAATCATTGTCTAACAATGCATTGTTTACGTAATGAAGCAAATCATTGTCGAAATCATTGTCTAATAAGCTTTATATCCCATGTGTTCCCACATCATGTCTAGTTTTTGCCAACATGTGGACCCAAAGTCTTGAAATAGCTTCCTGTAAGTAGGAGATATGCCTTTGTTTATGTAGTTTAATTGGCATGTGGTCCCTAAAATAATGCATTATATGTTAAATATTAATGTGTTCCCAAATCATGTCTAGTTTTTGCCAATATGTGGACCCAAAGCAATAAATTGCTTCCTGTAAATAGGAGAGATGCCTTTGTTTATTCGTTAATTGGCATGTGGTCCCAAAAATCATGCATTATTTACATAAACATTAATATGTATTTGTAGGATGAATCAAAAGGCACAATATATAGTGGAGATACATTATGGTGGTACGTATGAGATCAAAGGCAGATGCAAGAAGTATATCGGTGGTGACACATGTTTAATGGAGCTAAACAATCTAGACATGTTGGGTTACTACAGGTTCATGAGGGAAGCAAAGAAGTTTGGCTTTACAAATGTTGCAGGAATGCATTATCTGCATCCTGAAAAAAGCCTTGCTGATGGTCAAAGATTGTTATGGGACAATGACAGTTTCCTGGACATGTGTAGGCTATTAAGGAAGTACAAGCTTGTGTCTGTTTATGTGGAGCACATAGTGCATTCCCATGAAGTTATTGAACAGTTGGATGGACCTGAGACTAATGAGGCAGAAGACATTGATACTAGAGGTAGTGTTGGGCAAGCTGCGACTTCCACTACTAATGCTAGAGCAATGGATGCATGTTTAGGAATTAGAAATGTGGAAAGTGGTGGTGTGGAAGGTGGTGGTCATGGAGCTGGTGAAGAAAGCGATGGTGATATAGATGAACATGCTTGGTATGATGATGAAGAGGATTTGGTGGATGTGACAGTGCAATGTGAAGAAGAAGATGATGATGAATCCCAAGTAGCTAGGAGTAATGTAAGGGAGTATGTTAGATGAGGATGGGAGTGATGCTGATGAGGAAATACCTGTTAAAGTTGTTGGTGAAGTTGACAATATGGATCATCAAGGCCAGGATGAAGCTCAAACAGATGGTGTTATTGAAGGTTTTGGTGGTGATCATGATGATGAAATAGATTCAGAGGAAGATTGTGATGGCAACGTACTAGGATATGAGAGTGATTATCCTAACTCAGAGGATCCAGGCAGTTATAGCTCAAGTGATGAGGATGGTGAAATGGCTTTGAGGAGAGAGGGGAGGACAGTATTTTATGATCCAAAAGCTCCAATTCCAATTTTTTCTGTGGGTATAGTTTTTGAATGCCAAAAACAATTCAAAGATGCTGTTAAGAAATGGGCCTTGATCAAAAGATACGCATTAGGATATGTTAGGAATGAACCCAGGAGAGTGAGGTACAAATGCAAGTCAAAAAGTATTGGTATGGGTGGCCAGTAGATGTCCATTTGTTCTTCATGCTAGTTTCAACCAAGAAGAACAATTCCAAATTAAAACTTTTAAGAACAAGCACAGATGTTTTGGCACAAATCACATAGATCTGATGAAAAGAAAAGATATAAAGAAACTGGTAAGGGAGAGAATCTTAGAAGAGCCAAGGATAACTCATAAGAGATTGATGGGTTATGTCCGAAGCCATTTTCTTTTGAATGTATCTGAAGTCACGATGGGGAGGATAAAAAGAGAAGTGATGGAGGAGGTCAATGGTGGATTTGTGGCTGAGTATGAAAAATTGCATGATTATGCAATTGAATTAGAACGGAGCAATGAAGGAACAACTATGTATGGTGGTAGATGATAATAATGCTGATAAGATACCATATTTCAAAGCATTCTATGTATGCTTCCAAGCTTGTAAAAAGGGATGGAAAGATGGATGTCGACCAATAATTGGCATTGATGGATGCTTTCTGAAGCATAGGTGTAGGGGACAGTTATTAACTGCCATTGGTAGAGATGGAAACAATCAAATGTTTCCGATTGCATGGGCTGTAGTTGACTTGGAGACTAAGAAGACATGGAAATGGTTCCTTGAGCACTTGGTATTAGACTTGGAGATTGCTGACGAAGGGCAAGGATTGACTATCACATCTGATATGCAAAAGGTATGTGTGATATTAACCTTTTTTTGTCTTTGGTTTCTTGTAATTTAATGAATGTTGATTAGAAATGATATCATGTATGTAGGGAATTATTGCAGCAATCGATACTGTTTTGCCAAATGCTGAGCAGGCAATGTGCAAGGCACATATATGCTGCTTGGCAAAAAAAGTGGAAAGGTGAGGAAAGGAAAATTCAGTTCTGGAATTGTGCAAGGGCCACTTTTGTTCAACAGTTTAAAAAGGAGTTAGAGGAACTTGATAAGATGGGTAAGGGGAGTGTTGAAGATGCTTTGAGTTATGGTGAAAGATCATGGTGCAAGGCCCTTTTTAGCTTTGAGCCTAAGTGTGACATTGTCGACAACAACCTTACCGAGACTTTTAATGGGTGGATTTTACCTACAAGGACCAAGCCTATTATTTCAATGCTTGAAGAAATTAGAATTATGGTGATAACTCGTATTCATGTTAAGAGAGAATTTGCCGCTAGGTGGAGAACTTTTATTGCTCCAAGGATAGTTAAGGTGCTAGAGAAGAATAAGAAAGAATCATTTAATTGACAATTTCATTTTAATGGAGATGATGGATATGAAGTTTTTCAAGGAGAGACAAAACACATTGTCCTTACCACAACTGACACTTGCTCATGCAGATCATGGGAGTTGATTGGGATCCCTTGTATTCATTGCATTCCAGCACTATATAGAGAGGGGGTAGATCCTGTGTTAAAAGTGAATGCTTACTACCACAAGAAAACTTATATGAAGGTGTACAGTCATGTAATTTGGCCAGTGAGAGGACAGATTTTTTGGGAGACAAGTGGTAAGCCAGCACCTCTACCACCTGTTATTGAGAAGAAGCTTGGAAGACAAAAGCAAAATAGAAGGAAGGATAAAGATGAACCAAAGAAGACTGGTACGATATCTAGAAAAGGTGGGATGAAGAGTTGCAAGAACTATGGTGAAATTGGGCATAACTCAAGGATTTGTAAAAAACCAAAGAAGGTTGCTTTTGAACAGGTTGAGTGTTTACACATATTGTGTGTTTTTTTAAATACATTTTGCTTAACTCCATTGAACTTCATAATATTTTGTTTGTTTGTTTTGCAGAATCGTAGCAGTGATACCATAGCTGCTGAAACAAGTACTCAGACCAAAGACAAAGGAAAACAGATTGTTGAGGAAAAATCAAAGCCTAAAAAACAATCAAAGAAAGGTATTCCAGCTATAGTAAAAGACATTCATAGAGAAAGACCTAAAAGAAAGGTATTCAATTATATGTTTTGGCATGGAAATGGTTAGTTGCTGGACAGTCTCATATTTTTACTTGTTACTATTGCAGAGTGGCCTTCAGGAGACATTGGTACCTGCAGCAAAGAAGAGTAAACCATCTGCAACAAGCTATGATCCTGGTTTTGGTACTCATCCGGCACTAAATAAATGGGGTTTAAAGTAGCAAGACAACCCAGTTATCACATTAGCATATCTTCAATAGCAAAAGGTTGTTAGGCTTCATCAAAGGAAAATGTCTTCAAACCAAGCAAGTGAAACCCCTTCAACACAAGCTAGTGCCACAAATGGATCCAATTGACGCAGAACTTTTGATTGTAATCATTGATGTTTAAGTTATCATTTTTGCAGATTCTATTTTTGCATGTATAATCCTCGTGTATAGTTGCTTGAAGTTTATTCTTCTGATGATCTGTTTCTAATGTTGTTTATATGGCAGTTTATGATGTGCACAATTATAGGGCTCATCATTAATTTATTCTTCTGATGTTGCTAAATGTTGCTTATCATTTATTCTTCTGATGATCTCGTGTATAGTGCACAATTATAGAACATCCTTCTCTATATTTTTTTATAAGTTTACATTTTTCATTTGCAATAGGGCATTGGGTTACATTTTTCTAAGATGTATGAAACATTTTACTAGAGAATCCAAAATCTTGCTAAACATTTCACTGATAACACTCTTAAATTAACTTTCTTTCTACAGCATGAGATAAATATGTATGGTACAAAAAAAGAAAGAATCTTTGAGAAACAACTTAAATAGTAATTATGATAAACTGAAAACATGAAATTGTACAATCTGGAAGGTCATTAAACACAAGATTGTAATTCTCATTCCTGGCCTTCCTGGAAACAAAAAGAGGAATACATACATTTACACACTCAACTACATTCCTGTCATGAAAATGGTGATAAATATGATAAATCAATAGCGCAGTTAACTCAATAATATAGGATAGATTGAGGCCAACAATCAAAGAATTCATCACTTAAGGATTTCTTACAATCATCATATTACAGTGATTATGGAACAACCAAAACATGTTCTTTGATAGTTGTGCCTTCAGCAGCAGTCTACATACATTAAGGCCTTAGAATTTATTCAAAATGTCCATAATAACCATCCCCAGAAAGACTCCAATGGCAAAGCCTAAAAATGTGCGGCTCCATGCCATGTCTGTATGCAAAGTGTGAACATCATTGACTGCTTCATTTGGTGGAAGTGTGAATGGAGTCGGCATGGCGGATGGTGCATTGTTGGTAGTAGCAATGTCTTCAATGCGACGAGCTGACATCAATGGATCCAGGACATAAGCACTTTGTGCTTCATCCAATGTCTGATACCCCTTGAATCGTGCATTCGGAAACCCCTGAGTAGCCAATTTGACATCATCCCAATTGGTAAAAATACCAACTTGGCGTCCAACAATGTAGCACCCCACTCCCGCCAGACCCGAACCCGATATCGATGGTGATAACCGAGCCCGTGCCTCGCGAGGGTGGCGTACTAGAGCACTCACTATCTTTTAAAACTCGTTATGACATTTTTCTTTTCTTTCAAAAACGATTGAGTGCGCATAAACAATAAATGATTTGGGCCCAATTTTATAACAAAAGCATTTTCAAATATAAAACGGGGTACTCTTCAATTCCTGAAAAAAATAGATGCAATGTTGGGTGAGTTTGCGAACTCAGTGAGAAACCATCATCGATGGTTCACCCAACTCATGCATATATAGTCAATTCACATTGTGTCACATAATATCACATTCCCTATTAATTCATGCATTACCCATTTCACACATATAAGGCGTATCGCCTTTCACAAACATCACATTTAATCATTCATAAATATATGATGCACGTGTGATACTTTTTATTTTTCATTTCGTTGTTGTGACCCAGCGCATATCAGTGATCAGTATTCAGTACATACGTCTTAGGAAGTAGGAGAGTCCTCTGGGTATGCACTACTTTCCACGCGTCAGTAGGGATAGGAGAGCCCTCTGGGTATGCACTAATCTCTTTCTAAATGTAGGACCCCACACCCCACCCGTAGGTGTTTGCAGGTTTTACTGCGACGTGTATTTGCGGGTTTTACCGCGACATCCTCAATTATTCAGTGGCGTCTCGGGTCAACAACTATCATTATCTGATCATTCAATTATGCATGAATGCATATGTCACTTTCCATTTTCAGTCATTTACATTACAATATCATTTCTCTATTCTTCGGACCTTTGGTCCGGTATTTCGATCATATGCACTTACAAATTAAATTTCACTGTTGCATTCATAACATTTACTCACATTAGCACTTCAATATCACATTTCCAATATTTCGAACACCCATGGTTCGAAATCAATCAAAAACAATCACACATAATCCTTCCTTAACTCCACATGGCAATCGTACCTGAAATTAAGAACATATAGGTTGAGAAACCAACTAGGTTACTCACCTGCACTTCCGAGCTATAGCCTGGAAGTCCCAGCATATCCGTGGAATTGCTCCATCGGTGCCTTTAAAAACAGTCAAATAATCTCACATTACCAATTATACCAATTTCAATAGTCAATACTGCATATATAACAAATGCGATAAATACTATACATGTTATGACATTCCCGATCCAATTCTCGAATTTTCTCAATTTGATCACTCTCACTCTAATTCATAACAATTTCAGATACCATAATTCAATTTACCACTTTCCATACTCTAAAGTCACATTCCAATTAAAATCACGTTCACGATTTATTGCCATTCGATCCCGAGAATCATCTAATTAAATTTCGAATTTCCATTCCTATCAATTCAAAATTCTAAATCTCCAAATTCCAATTAATCATTAAGGAACCAATTCATTTAAAATCAAAACCTCAAACTCATTACTTGTAACAATCATCTCATAATCATTTGATTTCATTTCTTCTAAATTGCAATTTCTAATCTCAAAAATTCAATTGATCCAATAGCCAAACTCATAAGAAATTAATCCTCAAAATTGCCATCAATTAAAACCAATTCAAATTTGAACTCAAATTTCTCCAATTAAAAAGATCACCCTCGGCCTTCAACAGTGTCCTCGCCGCGGCGAGACTCCTCCTCTCGATACGTCAGGTATGTGATGCGAGCGCCTCGCAGCGTGATCGCTGCATTGTCGTGGCGTCAAGGCGCTTGCACTCGTCATGGCGTGTGACAGATAATTTCGCTTCGCCACAAGGCACGATGTATACGTCATGGCGTGCGAAGGAGGATTTGTTCGCCGCGACGTATGATGAACATGACGCGGCGTGCGAACCCAAATTCACGCCCGAAACCTAGAAATTCTCTGATCTTCTGATCTAAACTCATCCAAATCCATTCTAAACACTTTCAATCAATTTTAAACATTAAACCCAACTTATTTCTAACCTCAAATCCATCAAAAACTCATTATTCATCAAAACCAAATCAAAATCAACAAAAACCCTATCATCCGAAACTTTCTAACTTTCTAAACAATTTCATACTCAAATCAATGATCAAACTAAACGATTTAAATCATAAACACATAGAAACTTACTTGATTCAAGCTAGAACCTTGAAAATTCTCCAAGAAACTCCAAATCCCAAATTAATCTCACCCACGACAAAACTCCATTTCTTTTGAAAATAAAGAGAGTTTCGTGGATCACTAAAATCAAACAAGTTCACTTTATATACAAAAGGGATCTAGGGCTTGTTTGGCAATTTAATTGCCACAAGTCCAAATCTTAGGGTCTATCAATCCAAATCTTATTCTAATTTCCTCCCAATCTCGCAATAACTGTAAATAAAAATTTCCAAAATCATAATTCAAATTGTTTCGTATCAATTGTCAATCCATCTCGGACCCAGAATCAAATTAATCAGTCACTAAGCCAATTTTTCGGTCCGGATCCAACACTCTAAAAATTCCCATAAATTCACAAAATTTGAACATACCCATTCCTATACTCAAATTCCAGTTTCCATTCCTCTAAATCCAAATTCACTCCAATTCCATATTCAAAACCTAATTTCTACACTTATTACTCAATTTCCAATTTTCACAATCCAATCCTCATCTGAACGATTATAACCAAATTTCCGATTTACATAATCAAGTCGGGAATTTGTCATACATGTATGTACATATATATATATGCTTATACAATCAATAATCATTTACCAATGACTATCGAAACTATAATGCATGAGCAATGCAACATTTGCATGTACTCAATCCTAACCCATCCAAATTACCAACATACCCATCACACCGGTAACGGGATGTTACAAACAAAGACCACATAGTAGTTGTATCTGCCCATCGGTACATACCTGAAAATGATTCATATATAACCAGTAATCACATTGACAAAGATGATCACTACAAGAGTTAAATATATTTACAAGAGTTGAGAGAATGACCAATTGAATACTTGAATATATTTACAAGAGTTCGAGACTTTATATGATTTAATTCACTTAAAGAGTAGAATAAGGTTGTTTAGAAGTTACTTAACAGATTCTAAAAGCTCAAACTCAAGAACAACTTGTAACATTGTATTCTACTTAAATCTTTGCAATATCCCAATAATTGAAACAGCATGTATGTAAGTCACTAGATTCATTTATCCCAACAAATTTGCTGTCATTTATCTATCATCTCTTCGCCACTTAACACAAGCTACAATCATTTGGAATGTCAGAATATCAAAACTGAATGCTCAACAACAAAATAGGATGTTAATAATATCAATTCAGATGCTTTGCACATTCATGACTAATCCTAACGTACTAGGTGAAGGGATGACAAGAACAGAATGAATGGGCTATTAATATGAGCTTCTTGAGGGGGTAAAGACTCCATTTCCCTCAAACTACATTGCCTTATTCTCAACACCAAACCACTAACTACATTGCTAATTGCTAGAGCTTTTTATGTGAAGATGTGAAATTTCTGTCGAATATATAGATCACACAACACAAGGCATCATCCAAAGTACCCACGACAAATCAGAGACATGGTAGCATAATGCAGGTTCAATTTAGAAAATAAACACAAGAAACAGAACAAGAACTTTGGAGAGGTAATGAGGCTCTCGGACACAATGGAAGCTATCACCCTTCAACAACAACCCAGAAGCCCTACACATAATCAAAGAATCAACTGTGGTGAAATTGCAAAGGAAATGAGAGAATGATCCAAAACACCGCAAAGTTGACAATAACAAATATGCCCAAAAAACCTCTACCCATTATGTTATAAGAAACAAAAAAACCCAAGACCCAACAAGATGAAGACCGACAACCCAGAATCTACATCATCCCATTCAAGATCTGATACACAAGCCACTATGGCCGAAGGTATCCACAGATGACAAATCCACGTATACAACAACCCATGCCTCTGACGGTCTCCAAATAACATAAATGTCCTCCATTTTCGACTCCAGAATAGAATACGAAAAGAACAAAGGCAGGTGGAACAAAATAGCGCAACCACAGAAATGGAGTCCGTTGGAGGGAGCGACATTTTTTCCGCAAATAAACAAAAGCTTACCAGTGCAAGAAGAGTCCCAGTGGAAGATGCCCAGCGTGCGAGAGATGAGTGACTGTGGGAAGATGACAAGGACGCGTGAACCTGGAAGATGCGACAGAGAGACAAGGATGCTTGAATCTGGAAGATGCGACGGAGAGACAAGGACGCGTGAATCTGAAAAAAATGAAGCGTGTTTTTTGTGTTCCTTTTAGGGTTCTATTAGGTGTATTAACTATCGTTACCAATTAACGTGAATGAAGTTCAAGGTTAAATTTGTCCGAAAAGAACCCAATTGAGTGTCTTGAATGAGCATACAAAACAAAGGGGTCAAAGTTAACGAATCAAAAACTCAGGGGCTAAGATGAATAATCAAGTATATCACAGGGGCTCTTTTATGTGATTTGTCAAAAAATTTTAACACCTTAATTTTTAATTTCGTAAAAAAGCCTAATAACAAGAACAAAATTAATTAACTATCATTTTAAATTCCAAAAAACAACGTTAGATTTTGGATTATCAAAGTTCAAATGATAATTACCAAACTTCAGTAAATTACAAAAGGCTCTTTAGCTAGTCTATGTATGGAATATGATAACCAATGAACTTATTTTTTTATTTATTTTGGTTATATAAGGATCTAATAATACATAACCTTGTCCCTTGTCCCTGTCTATCGGAAGGATCCCTAACCTATTTGAGGCATAAATCATTAAGATATGATAATGTTATTATTTTATGGTTATAGTTAATAACAAGTAGAGTCAAGCTATTATTTATGAATGGATGTTTTACAAATTGTTTCATTTAAGTTATAATTGATTATTTTAAGGGTAAATTTTATTTAGAAATATTGATAATTAAAGTATCACGTGATGTTTAAATTAAAAGTTAAATATCAAAATTAATTTTTAAATAATATTGCATAATTAAACTTTTATGAAAAGATGAGATATATTATAAATGAAAATAAAATAAGTAAAAATAAATATGAAAATTTAAGAGTTGGTATTAAAATGATCAAATCATTTAATGTTTTATTTAAATAAATCCGTAATAAATAATAAAATTTGTAAAATTATTACATGTAATTTAATAAATCAACTTCTAGAATAAAATTTGATAACCCTACTTCTCCTAAAGTACGTACCATGTAATCGACAATTCCTTATTCAAAACACGTAAACTCGCTTGTAAGATGATCAAAACTGAATTCTTGCCTTGAATTAACTGAAAAAAGGAACAGAAAATTTTGGATCCCTACTACTAGATCACGCACTACCAATAGATGATCATGAAATCAAGCTGGTGATCAGAGAATTGGATCAATTCTAGTACAAGTAAGGAGAAATGGATCAACTGCTTATTCTTTCTTTGAAAAAACAAATCTGAAAAGGTCATGGTCATGGCTTTCCCCTCTCGTCGCTGAAGTATCTCTTCCAGAACCAGTGTTGTTTCCATACTCTGTCGACCATGGCATCCACCGGGACTCCTTTAGTCTCAGGGATCAGGAAGAGAGCAAACAATCCCATTATCACAATCCATGCAGCGAAGAAGAAGAAGATCCCAGCCCTCATGTGGCACATCATTGACAAGAAAGCTTGTGCAATTACAAAGGTGAAGAACATGTTGGAACACACAGCAAAAGCGAAACCAGCAGTTCTTGTCTCAAGAGGGAAAGTCTCACTTGGAATTAACCATCCCAGAGGACCCCATGACCAAGCAAAACTTGCAACAAATAGACATACCATCACCACGATCACTATTGCTTCTCCACCTGGTAAACTACCTGTGGGTTTCAGATCTTTCACTAGAAGAACTCCGATGATGAACTGCACACAGTAGGATATCTTGATTACTTCGTATAAAAGAACCATGAAACTCATAAATAAACGTGTTAGCATGTTTTCAAACCTGAGTTATAAACATCTGGACACAAGCTTCAAGTAACAGCACCTTCCTACCAGCCCTGTCAACGACAACCACCGAGACTATGGTGCATAGGACATTGACTAGGCCCGTTACGACAGATGAAAGCAACGAGGCGTCGTTTCCAAACCCAACTGTCTGGAACAAAACAGGTGCATAGAACATAATGGCATTGATTCCTGTGAATTGTTGGAAAAGTTGTAATAAGATTCCTATCACTAGTGGTGGTCTGCTTTCCCTGTCCATCAACCTACGATAAGGTTGAGTAAATCGCTTTGCCGCCTCACAAGCATCTACTATTGATTCAAACTCTGAATCTACATTATCCACACCCCTGATCTTCTTCAGTACTGCTCTTCCTTCTTCTAGTTTATTGCGCTCCACAAGGCTTGTTGGGGTTTCATAAATGAGTAGCGAACCTAAGCCCAGCATCAGTGCTGGTACACCGGCAATACCAAGCGAAATTCTGAACCCATGGGGATGAACTTTGCCCGCAAAGAAATTGATCACGTTAGCTATCAATATTCCTATTGTTACAAAGAGTTGGAAGGAAATGTTTAGAGCTCCACGAAGCTTGGAGGGAGCTAGTTCTGATAGAAACAACGGCACCGCCTGCAAAACAGTTAAAAGGAAGAAAACCATTTTTAACTGTGGAAAATTTTTGCGTGATTACTCACACCCAAAAAAAAAAAAAACACTCTTACTTGATTGGCAAATCCAACTCCACAACCAAGGAGGACTCTGCCAACGATGACCATTCCGATGTTAACTCCACCGGCACTTAAAGCAACACCCAGTATAAAAAATACTGAAGCAATTTGCATGGTGGGCTTCCGGCCAAGTTTTGAGCACGAAGAGGATGCGAAGAAGCTGGCTACAAGAGCTGCGATGTAGAGTGAAGACGTGAACAATTGAAGAAGTTGATTGTCGTACTTGCAGTAATTGTTCTCATGAGCATGTTGCTTCCTTTCATACACGGAGTGGAAGAACTTTTTCAGGAAATCATCCATTGCAGTAACACCTCCTGAGTAGTGGTTCGACATACGAACAAATCAAGAGTTTTATCCAGCAAGCATCCGTAGTTTACATTAAAAAAAAGAAACAGAAATCTTAAACTGTACTGAACCTGAAACTCCAATGTCGTAGCCGAACATCAATCCACCACAAGCAGCGATAACTACACATAGCAGGACAGTGTGTGTCATCTTGCCTTCAAACTCCGGCGTCGCACCGCCGCCAGCAACTACCACAGCAGGCATTGTTGGTCCTCTTGAAGAATGAAAATTCCAAATAAAAAACAAGATTAAAAAAATCAGTTACTCCCAGAAGGTGCATTCACTAGCTTTTGCAGAGGTCATTTTATATAATCAAGCAGCTGGGAGGAGAGAAAGGCGTTGTATTCGTGATCGTGTGGTTGAATATGCATGGAAGGGCACGTGTATCGTGTAGAAAGAAGAGTGACAAAAATAGTAGGCATCTGGCTCAGATGGTCATGGTTTACGCAGAGTTTACGGTCTCATGTGTTCAAACAATCTCATTCTATTAGCTAAAATACCATCACTTGGCTGACCATCGTTTTCAGGGCAAGGTCCCGATGAGAGTGACATGACCGGAGTATCAGTTGGAGTGGAAAGGAGATAATTATAGCATTTGTTATCTCATCAATCACTTGATATTATCATTAGGATGACCTGGTAAGCCATTTCAATGGGAAGAAGAAAGTGGAAGTGGAACCCAATCTAATAATTAGATATATGTAAGTTATAATGTCTATGCACTTGAAATAATATCTACTTTTTAGCGTATTGAGACACCTAAACAACTTAATTCCTTTTCTATATATCCATTTTAAGAAAATACTGTAAAAATAATATTATTATTATTATTTTATTTTAATTTTTCTTTTTGTTTGAAAACAAACTATTTACTAATTAGGAATAAGTCTATGTAAAAAATAATTTTATTAGTCTTATTATTGTTGATGACGTGAATATTGATGTTGACAAAAGACAATTTCAAGTTTTGTAAAATGCTTTTAACCTTATATTCGCTTCTATTATATATAATAAAATTTGTATACATGAACTTTTTGAGTGTATTCCTATTTATAATATGATTTAATTTTTTGATAATTGACTTGAAATTAATTAAATTTAAATTTAAATTATAATCGTAATTAATTTTATTAAATATCAAGTGTTTTCAAATAAGATCCAATATTAAATATTTGTCCTTATTTATCAAATATCTTTTATTTGATCATAAAATTTATCAAACTTTACAATCAAGTTTAATTTAATTTAATTACTTTTCTCTAGTCAACCTTGCTTTATCCCATTAAGTACATAAATATATTGACATAAATATAAATTATGACCCTAATCATATTTAAGTTTGGATAAATTAAACTCGCTTAATTTATATTTAATTCTATATTAAATAATTTAAATTCATAGATCAAGATTAATGTCTAACAATGCATCATGATCATTCAAATATTAAGAATGTTAAAATGATTTTGAGAAACTTTTTGTGCATGATTTTTTGTATAATTCAATCATTTTATTACATAATATGAGTATGAAATCAATGTCTATTATATTTGAGTCCAATTATTTTAATTATCTATTATTAATAATTGATTATATTAATAACATATAAAAACTATTTTTAGAATTGAGATTTCACATTAAATAAATATTTTCAAATCAACATTAATTAAGTATAATGGAATATTCTCTAGTGACTTTAAGATGATGAATTCTATATTAATCATTTAAGTATTTTTATATTGTTCGTGCAATATCCAACAATTACTGATTGAGTTACTCTTGAATAAAAATATCATAAGCAAGATTAAAATATAGCGATCTTTATATAAAATCATTTAGAAATCTTAAGTTAAAGAATTATTTATACAATTATGAATCTAACAATCACCCATAGATTTGTTTAAACATTTATATACGAGATCAATTACTTTCATCGTAAAGAATAAATATAACCTAAATTAGTTTTTTTGCTTTATTAATATCAATCTTATAGGAAAACGACTAAAATAATTTTAAAATGGTACATAAATATCGTAACTATGATTTTTTATAAAAAAAATTTTGGTAATTCAGAAAAAATCAATTAATAAGAATGAGATATGTACATAGCAGTCTTTTACAAGTGTCTCAGGGACACAGGACATGGATTCAAAGCAACAGCCGATTAACAACTCAAAACAGAGACAAAAGTCATCCTGCCTTAAAAGGAGGACCTCCCATGACAACTCAAAAAGTTAATACAAGCGCAAGCAGAATTAAACCCAATAATAAAGTAATGAGAGTGTCCAAACTAGCTGACATTCAAACCATTAAAGACTTCCAATGAGCAAGACATTAAGTATGATCTTTGTTAGGTAAAGGGACTTTGTCCCATATTGGAAATGAGAGAGGGAGGGGGGAGGCTAAACAAGTATAAATAAACCCCTCCCCCTCCCATTTATCTCATCCCAAAAAAACCAAAGTAACTCTTAGTAAGAGTGGTAAATTTTGGTGAGTAAATTTTTAGGTGTATTGGGGTAAGGGTTGAGAGTGTGTGAAAACACTAGTGAGTTGAGTGTTGAGTGTAAACACTTGTAAGTGTTGTTTTCTCCCTAATAAAAAGGGTATGCAGTAGCCCCGGAGACGTATACGCAATTTGGCCGAACTCCGTTATCAAATATTGTGTTGTTTTATTGGTGTTTTTTCGTTGCGTGGAAATAGTTTAATTTCCTAACAATTGGTATCAGAGCCTTGGAGCAATGAGTATGCTCTGTAGTCGCCACAGTAGTGGATCTTCTACATCAGAAAACTTTCCTTGGGTTTGTTGAAGCTTGGAGTTAGTATGCTCTACAGTTGCCACAGGAGTGGATCCTCTGTATCAGAAAACTTGCCTCAGCTTGTGATAAATACACCGTGCACGTAACTTCTGTCTAGGAGGTCGGGTTTTAAGTGGGACCGTTTGTGACCCCTCCGCCCTTTCCTGGGATTTTACGTGGAATGGTAATACTGTCTAAGGAGTCTGTTTGATGGTCTTTCCTGGGTATTACCGAATCGGTTCACTTCACTAGTTGTCTACCTCAGAAGAAACTAGAAGTCAGTGGGAGCAATGGCGCCAGATGATATGCTCAACAAAATCGATAAGTTCGATGGCACGGATTTCGAATACTGGAAGATGCATATAGAGGATTATTTGTATCAGAAGAACCAGTTTCTACCGCTCTTTGGAAAGAAGCCAGAAAACATGTCAGAAGAAGAATGGGTTATTCTTGACAGTGTGCCCTCGAGCAATCCGAATGACCTTATCCCGGAATATAGCCTTTAATGTGTTAAAGGCAAAAACCACAAAAGCCCTTATGGAGGAATTGACGGAGTATTATGAAAAACCTTCAGCAGTAAACAAAGTACATTTGATGTGGCGTTTGTTCAACTTGAAGATGGCGGAAGGCACCTCTGTAGATCATCATATCAATGAATTCAACAAAGTCTTGAATCAGTTGAGTACAGTGAATATTGATCTTGATGATGAAATACAGGCCTTAATACTTTTATCATCCCTCCCAGAGAGTTGGAGTGCTACAGTCACATCAGTGAGTAACTCAATGGGAACCAATAAGTTGAAGTTCAAGGATGTTAGTGGCCTGATTATTAACGAGGAAACCCGAAGAAAAGAAGTAGGTGAAACCTCATCCTCCTCCGCCCTTGCCGCAGAATCAAAAGGAAGAAGTAGAGGACGTGGAAAAACTAGATACCGTGATAGATCAAAGGACAGGAGGTCCAAGTCACGGAATCCTGCTACTTCCCAAAACTCAAAAAATATTGAGTGTTGGAATTGTGGAAAGTTTGGGCACTACAGAAATCAATGCAAGAATGGTTCAAAGAAGCAGGAGTCAAACAATCAGGAGGCAAATATAGCTTCCACCTCAGGTAAGGATGACGCGTTGATATGTGCCTTAGAAAACAAGCAAGAGGCATGGATATTGGACTCCGGAGCATCGTTTCATGCAACTTCAGAGAAAGATCTTCTTGAGAAGTATGTGCCTGAAAATCTCGGCAGTGTATATCTTGGTAATGATCAACCCTGCAAGATTGTCGGTAAAGGTGTAGTTAAGCTCAAACTGAATGGAGCCATCTGGGAGCTGAAGGATGTCAGACATATCCCTGATCTGAGAAAGAACTTAATCTCAGTGGGACAATTAGCAAGTGAAGGCTACATCACAACTTTCCGTAGTGATGAATGGAAGGTATCAAAGGGAGCAATGATTGTAGCATAAGGAAAGAAGAATGGTACTCTCTACCTAACGGTAGGAGCATGTTGTTCAATTGCGATTGCCTGAGGAGTGGAGATTCCAACTGTGGCACCGGAGACTTGCCACATGAGTGAAAAGGAATGAAGTTAATGCATTCCCATGGAAAACTATCAGTCTACGACGGAGAGCTTGATACGTGTGAAGATCGCATCCTTGGAAAGCGTAAGAGAGTCGACTTTCAAACGGTGGTAGAACGCCAAAGAAGGAGAAACTTAAGCTCGTACATTCGATGTTTGGGGACCAACAACTACTCCATCCATTGGTGGAAAGCACTACTCGTGACATTCATTGATGATCACTCCGTAAGGTGTGGGTTTACTTTCGAGACACAAGTCGAAGTATTTGATGTTTTAAAACATGGAAGGCTATGGTTGAAAATGAGACGGGTCTCAAGATAAAAAGCTTCGAATCGACAATGGTGGAGAATATGAGGACACCAGATTCAAAAAGTTCTGCTATGAGCATGGAATTAGAATGGAGAGAACCGTGCCAGGAACGCCACAACATAATGGTGTAGCGGAGCGTATGAATCGAACCTTAACTGAAAGAGCTAGAAGTATGCGGATGCAATCAGGTTTACCAAAGCAATTCTGGGCAGAAGCAGTCAACACAGCAACTTATCTCATCAACCGAGGTCCATTAGTTCCATTGGAGTACAAGATACCAGAGGAGGTTTGGAGTGGAAAAGATGTGAATCTTTTACACCTCAAGGTATTTGGTTGTACAACATATGTGCATATCAGTGATCAAGGCAGAAATAAACTTGATCCAAAATCTAAGAAATGCACATTTATTGGCTATGGTGAGGATGAGTTTGGATATCGCATTTGGGATGATGAAAACAAGAAGATCATTCGGAGTAGAGATGTGATCTTTAATGAAAAGCTGATGTATAAAGATCGACATGCATCGGAGAACACCTCTCGAGAGACCTCAGATTTGTTGATATCAAGAATATGCCAAATTTTGCGAGTGAGACAAATGGAAGTAAATCCTCAATCGAAGAAACTGCTGAAGAAGAAGCTCAGCTGAATCACCTAACCCACCTCTCCTGCTCATGAGTTAAGAAGGTCTTCTCGACCTCATGTGCCAAACAGGAGATTCTCAGACTATCTATTGTTGACTGACGGAGGCGAGCCTGAGTCTTACAAAGAGGCATGCCAGACAGAAGATGCCAACAAGTGGGAGCTTGCAATGAAAGATGAGATGAGATCTTTAATCTCCAATCAGACTTGAGAACTAACAAAGTTACCAAATGGAAAGAAGGCTCTCCACAACAAATGGGTATATCGGGTCAAAGAGGAGTTTGATGGTTCCAAAAGATACAAAGCTCGGTTAGTAGTCAAAGGTTTTCAGCAAAAGGAAGGAATAGACTATACCGATATTTTCTCTCCGGTGGTGAAGCTTAATACCATCAGAACAGTGTTAAGTATTGTTGCAAGTCAAGATCTTCATCTTGAGCAGCTTGATGTGAAGACATCGTTTCTTCATGGAGACTTAGACGAGGAGATATTTATGCACCAACCAGAGGGTTTCCTGGAGAAAGGAAAAGAGCATTTAGTGTGTAAGTTGAAGAAAAGCTTGTACGGTCTGAAACAAGCCCCAAGGTAGTGGTACAGAAAGTTTGATAACTTTATGCATAGGGAAGACTTCCAGAAGTGCAATGTCGACCACTGTTGTTATATCAAGAGATATCAGTCCAGTTATATCATTTTGCTACTTTACGTCGATGACATGTTAGTAGTGGGTTCCAATATGGATGATATCAGAAATTTGAAGAAACAATTGTCAAAAGAATTTGACATGAAAGATCTGGGTCCAGCTAAGAAGATTCTTGGGATGCAGATCACCAGAAATAGGCAGAGAAGGGAATTACAGTTATCTCAAGCAGAATACATTAATCGTGTTTTGCAACGGTTTAACATGGCGAATGCTAAACCAACAAGACTTCTTGCCATCATTTTCGCTTATCCCAAAATCACCACCTCGCATAAATGAAGAGCGAGACTTGATGGCGAAAATTCCTTATGCTCTGCTATTGGAAGCTTGATGTATGCCATGGTATGCACAAGGCGGACATAGGCCATGCGATGGGGAGCGATTAGCGATTTATGGCAAATCTGAAAAAGTCCATTGGGAAGCGATAAAGTGGATTTTAAGATATCTTCGAGGCACTACCAAGAAATGCCTGTACTTTGGCAAAGGAGAAATAAAAGTACATGGTTATGTTGACTCAGATTATGCAGGCGAAGTTGATAGAAAAAGGAGCACCACCGGTTACATTTTCACTGTAGGTACAACAGCTGTGAGTTGGATATCGCAGATTCAGAAGATTGTTGCCTTATCTACTACAGAAGCTGAGTATATAGCAATAACTGAAGCTAGCAAAGAGATGATTTGGCTTCAGAATTTGCTGTCAGAGTTGGGTTTTATGCAGGAGAAGAATGTGCTATATAGTGACAGTCAGAGTGCAATTCATCTGGCCAAGAATCCAGCATTCCACTCCAGAACCAAGCATATTGGTGTTCGTTATCATTTCATCGATCCTGCTAGAAGATGAAGTGTTAACACTGAGAAGATCCTGGAAGCAAGAATCCTGCAGACATGTTAACCAAGGTGGTGACAATCGACAAACCGAAGTTGTGTGCAACTTCGGTTGGCTCGCAAGAATAATAAAATCTAGGCGAGCCTCATGATCAATGGGTGTGAAGACAGATTGAAATCGATCTTCAGTGGGAGATTGTTAGTAAAGGACTTTGTCCCATATTGGAAATGAGAGAGGGAGGGGGGAGGCTAAACAAGTATAAATAAACCCCCTCCCCCTCTCATTTATCTCATCCCAAAAAAACCAAAGTAACTCTTAGTAAGAGTGGTAAATTTTGGTGAGTAAATTTTTGGGTGTATTGGGGTAAGGGTTGAGAGTGTGTGAAAACACTAGTGAGTTGAGTGTTGAGTGTAAACACTTGTAAGTGTTGTTTTCTCCCTAATAAAAAGGGTATGCAGTAGCCCCGGAGACGTAGGCGCAATTTGGCCGAACTCCGTTATCAAATATTGTGTTGTTTTATTGGTATTTTTTCGTTGCGTGGAAATAGTTTAATTTCCTAACAATCTTCACCCCTCTGCATCCTTCTCCTTGAGAGACTTAGTGGGACCTTCGAGTATGCACTTAACCTGCAAAGTTAGCGAAACCCACAAGAACCAACAAAGAAAAAATTACCTCGCATCAATGAAAAGGCTAAGAAGCTCCCTAACGTGGGAGATTACCCCGAGATAAGCTCACTCAACATCTATGGCTTCGTTCTTGAAGGACCTCGCTTTACGTTCAGTCCAGATCAGGTACACGATTGTAGAAAGGATAAGCGGAAAATAAGGTAAGATCGGGAACCTGACACCAGAAACCCTGTTATACCAGGAGGGAATGGTTGAGAGGTTAGAGAGTTGAAGGACAGGCAACTGGAAGAAGGTAAAGCATCGCTCCCAAATAGTTTTAAAAAAGGGGTATGCAAAGAATAAATGGTCGACAGATTCATTAGCAGCAAGGCACAACGAACAGTGATTAGGGGTATAAAGGTAGAACAATCTATTCCTAGTTTTCAATTTGTAGAAAAAGGCTAACCATAAGGTGAAGGAACAATGAGGTTTACAATACTTTGATCAGACCAGCTTGAACCAAGGTACTTCTGGTAAGGGAGGTCGTAAGATTTTATAAGCGGATGCATTGGTATATCTTTTAGAGGAGCTTGCTAACCATTCCAAACAGTCAGGAAGGGAGGGATTAGGCACATATCCTGGTGGTTCAAGATTCCGAATGACGTCCATGGACACCTCAGTCAACCTCCAATGATCATTAAGTATGACTGCATTCACTCGAGCTGAGAGCAGGAACTCTGAGCCATTGATCGTCTGCGGGATCTTTTATAATTTTATATATAACATACATCTATCTAAGGTTTTATCTTATAGATCAGTTAATTAAATAAATATTTATAAGATGAAATTTTCTTTAAATAATCATCATAAATCTAGGAGTCATGGATAGATTTAGTTAGCTAATAAGATGCTTTTTGTCTGTATTCTTCTCTTTTCTAGACAAATAAGCTAACAAATTAATTTTGGAGTTTCTTGAATTTTAAAAAATCAATACAAATTTTTTTTTTCTTATTTGGAGTGTGAGAAACATTTGAATTTCATTTGATTCAACGAGTTAGACACTTTCCTGACCAGAGCATCGATAGATGCTTAACCTAATGCTGGAATTGATGCATAATATTTGGTAATCCTAGAAGTCCACCTGAGCTTCTTATCGTCAAAGATTAAACTCTCAAAGAAAATATAGTTGTTGGCCACTTGGTTCTCCATTAAAACATCCAAAGGTATCCATTTGATACTTCTAGTCCAAAGCATCCAAATTAAACGATAGTGAAGCAGTACTTGTTTTTCCAATGATTAGAACATCAGGAGCTTTGATCACCCAGAAAAAATATTTTGTTGCCAACTCATCATTGACAACCAATCAGGAAAGAAATTTGACTTTTGGTAACAGAGCATGTAATGCAAAGATTCGTTCACCAATCAGGAGAAAATTTTGACTTAACTCCTAAAATATCTCTCTGTACAACGATCACATATTAATCATTCATCAGTTTTCAGTTCTTGATGATACAAGTACGGCTGTCTGCTAAAAACTGAGAATAAAATGCCAAATTCAAACCACCCTAGCGATGCTATTCTGCCTTCTAAATATATCAAAGGCATGAAACTGCAGATGATCTATATTTCCTTTACATTTGGACGTATCTCATAAAAGTTCCAGATTGTTGCAGCTGAGGACCCCCCGGGCCAAACAATGAATGGTGTTGGACCCTACGAAGCTAAAGAATTCAACTATTATGTTGAGGGAAAAGAATAGATGGAAGAAAAATGGAATTCATTGGTCTTCAAGCAAGGATTATCGGCATAGCAGTTGTGACCGTGATCTGGAGTGGAAGTTGGACAAATTTCCACCAGGTGTTCGATCGATCTTAGGCGAGAAGACCATTGAGAAGTGGGCGATCAGCATCTGTGTCCCTTATGAACATTCTGTTAATCTGCCCACGAGGTCTGCACACAAACATCCAAAGTCAGGATCAGGACATATCAGCAACGAACCATGTTAAGCATTCTACAGTAACATGTATGTAGTTAGCACCATTTAGTCCAGTGATGACCATCACGAGCAAATCACAAGGATTAATTGTTTCACAAGGTTCAGACATGTAAGATACAATACTATCAACTTCGTACCGGGCAGGCTCTTTTTTTTTTCCCCCTTATTTCGTTTCTCAAAATCAATAAAGCTTGATAATTTTCAAGAAGCTAATCATCATTACAATCATTGCGATGATGGCAAATTGCTTATAGAGAAGAATCTTGTTCACTAACTTCTCTGATATGCATGTGTCATATTCAAAAAAAGATCTTGAAGAAAGCAGCAGAGAGACCTTACACTAGTTGATTGGAGCTCCACATTGGCAGAGTCCTCATTTTCCTACAACACAAGAAAACCGTTCAGTCATTACATGTTGCAGGCCAGTCAAGTGTCAACAGCAAAATTAAAAATGTTGTACCTCAATCAGTAAATCCTTTCTAGTAATCAAACCGATCACACGAGAAGGGCGAGGGACAACAAACAGATGCCTCAATCCTAGTTGCCGGAACAAATTATATACCTAAATAAATATGCAACATGCAGATTTCATTACAAAGGAAATGCACAAACCACTTTATGAAATAAAAAGAGAGGCAGAATCATCAACCTTTGTTAAAGACATATCTTCAGGGACAACATATGGAGATGGGTTCAAAAATGGAGCAAGATCTATGTACATTTCCAGGTCATCTGAAGTTAGATGAATATCTTTTATGGAAATTCCTTTAGTGGAAACAGGTTTCACAAATTCACTGAAGTTGTGCCTGGAGTCATTGAAATGCACCATTTTAAAGCACAAGTTAATACAACAATAACTTGAAATTATTTTTCAAAAAAAATAATAACTTGAAATTATTTTGAAAATTTTCTAATTACCTGATTGGTGCTGATCCACCTCTTGGATCATTTGGAATAGGGCTATGCTGAAAATCAACCTTGGACTGAAGAAGTACCAGTAAATGACTGTAATGAAAGCAAACAACAAAATTATTTTGGCCCATCAAAAAGATGCTTTGCTTCAACAAATTTCCAGATGTTCAAATGAGTATGGAATACCTGCGAAGAACAAGTCCCATTACAATTGTTTCTCCATTTCTTGAGTGATCAATCACCTAAACAGGGAAAACTTCAGATCCATAAGTACCAAAATAAGAAGAAAAAAAAGAAAGAAAGGAGGGCGCTTCTCATACAGGAAAGCCATTGTGCTCGTTGCTCCGCAAAATTGAGACCACATCCGCTACCTTAGCAACACGAGGAAATGAAACAACCTTCAAAGTAGAAAGGTCAACATGATATATATGTTGAAGATTGCAACATAGGAAAGAGACAAAGGCAGAAACTAGAAACATAAACGGTTGCACAGGGGTTCAGGACTCAAAGTGAGATTGAATCAATTCTCCAATTGACCCCTTTTAAAAAAAATTCCCCCCTCACATCTGCTGAAGCCTACGTAACTACCTCCCATGGAAAGGAGTTGCATAAACCTTAAAATTGGCATGTTCCAAAATGAAATAGATTATGGTTGATTGCATAATTCTTCCTCATAACAAACACTCAAAATTGGTAATATTCTGTTATGCTCCTTTTCTTATAATATATCAAGAAATTATACATGCTATTTTTTGCTACAGCACCAACAACTGGCCACCAAGGACAGCCTTTGCATATGGATATATGTAGGAAGCAGTTTATCAATTGCCATCACAATACACTACCAAGAACATCCCCACAGCTCCAAAATTCCGAAGCCACACTCAGAGAATTTCAGGTCAACATTTAATTTCTATTGGAGAAGTATATGTAGTTCCAAGTTACCAGAGGTAAATCATTGCACTTTGCCGTTAGGACTTAAAACCTCGACATAAATCCATATTGGTCAAGAACAAAGACTTTTAGAAGGATGCAAGCATGAAGCAGACGTCAACAAAAATCAAGTGTTCCCTCCACATAATATTCAAATGCAAGCATTATATGAGGGTTGATTAGAGATACACAAAGCTAAATGGAAAGCAACAGTAATTGTAGCCAGAACTTAAAACATGCAAATAGAAGTTACCTTTTGATTTCCACACGATTCCTTAGCTGTCATTTTTCTCATCTGGTACTTAGGTCTAGATTCCAGCAACGGAATGCCTCTCAATCGTGCCTGTTCTTCATAAAGCCCTTCATTAAAGGCATCACCAACAGCCTGTCGTCATAAAACAACTCCAGTAATTTCAAAAGCAATCATCAACAAAAATAAAATCTAAGAAAGTAATTCAAAGTATACCTTTGATATAAGAAGTACAAGCATGATTAGAGGTAAAAGTTTCAAGTTGTTTGTGATCTCAACCATAATAACGCATAAAGATACTGTCATCCTCATTGAACCGCCAAGAAACGAAGCAGCTCCCAACAAAGCATATCTAAAATTTCACCAAAAGCAGAACACTTCAGAAATGAGAATAAAGCATCCAACACATGGAAAGTAAGATATTAAGAAAGCAAAACATGGAAAGTGAGTTTGATAAACAGGAAAAAAGATGTTTCCACAAGGCATCATTGGTGGCATTTTCACATCATGGGCAGTAATTCATTTTAACATTTGACAACCATAACATTAATTGAATACAAATATCACAGTCAAAACTCAGAATGATGTCATTCAGTTGCAATATTTCATGGCTACGCATGAGTATGAAGTTCCAGACCAAGGAAGTTGGTACTTAGATGACAATACACCATCACTATGGAAGCTATATCTAACACAATAATGCCTCATCAAAACTTTCAAAAATAGTCACAACCCGTTAAGATAAAATAGAATTTCTGAACTAGGGAAAACCACTTCTGGATCATAGGAGGTTGTCACAATGAACAGGAAGGATTTTATGGTATACATTAATCTAGTCCTAAAGATCTAAAACTGGTGAAATAAATCTCATGGGCTAAAACATTCAAAATTATTAGAGCAAGATACCCACGTTCCCTCCTCAATATTGAGCTTTGAGTAGAAATTGACAACAAACATGCCAACAAGGCGCCCATATGTGGACCCTATCATTATCCCAGGAACAAACTGGCCAGCAGGAACTGCAGTACCAAATGTGATCACTGCCAAGGCATAAAACATAACCTGCAAAATTTATAAAAAGGTTAACAAAGAAAGGTTTCAGGAAAAAAGTCATTTTAATGGGATAAGCATGAATGTAAACAAAAAAGAAATCCATATTTTCTATAACTAGGAAATGGGTACGCTACCAGAAATGTTAATAGACTTTGGGCACTGTACTCGTGAATGGTTTTTGCACTAAAAAGATTCCTTATGGCATCATCCTGGAACGCAAAATTGAAAAAAATAAAGAGTAAACCATAGAAATGTTGAGGAATCATCAAAGACTAGAAAATGAACAAAGAGTACAGGCTTTTGGGATTCTAAATAAACCTGAGTGTTAAAGAAAATTGTTGCAAGATCATTATACTCCTTGTCCTTTCCACAATAAAACTGCATATGACACAAGCTAGGTTAGAATTTGAGAAAGCAAACATCAACGTTCCCAGTAAACATCCTATCTATCCATACCAACACCTACCACACTGAAATACAGCACTATGGCAGCATCTCATACGAAAGTTAAGAAAGTCATAATCGACGTTCGTTCAAAAAATAAAGACAGGAACATTGTGAACAAAAATAATAGAGAGAATAAGGCATAAACATCATAAAGATATAACAAATTAGTTAATTTTCTCAAAATTAAAATTAGTGACCAAAATTGAGTTCAAAGTCAAAATTATAATTTCTTTCAAAGTCATGAGTACAGGCAAAAAACAATTGAACTACAAAATTTACAAATGAAATATGCATGTTACAAAAGAAAACAGAAATTCCCACAGAAAGAAAAATGTCTGAGGTATATTAGGTAGAAACAGATTTCCAATGAAAAGCTTACATTTACATAATTTCCATACATTCCTGGAGGTCGTGGGCATTCAATACCAGCATTGGGATCTGCTTCAGGGCATTGACTGCATGTTCTTAGTAGTGGCAACCCAAAAGATATAAGTGACGTTATTACAGAGATGAGGCATGCTTCAATAATCTGCAGGACAATCATTTCTCCAGTTGAGTGTAGAAAGAGAAGGCAATACTAAACAAGAGATAACAGGACAGAATGCGAGAAACTTGAAAATACAAGAAACTCAGCAATAAATGAAAAAATGTTGATGTTTCACCTTCACCCGATTCCCTTTCTTGTGTAAATAATTCCGACGCCAATAAGTTATATAAAGTGTGAGCTGGTTAAACAAGGCACCTGCAAAATCAAGAGAAAGAAAAGGAATTAAATGAACAAAAGAGTTCCACACATACAGAGGCAAGTTTAAACACAAGGCAAAAGGTAACTACCCAATAGACCACCGATAACTCCTATAACAGCCATGGGAAGTAACTCCCTAAAAGAGTAGTCTTCTTGAGCACTGTCCATAAAAAATTCTACAAATAAGTATGCAATATTCACAACAATACAGGCTATAAGCTAATATAATAATATTGAATATGAGATATTAACCCTGATATGTCCCATATTATGAAACCGCCAGAGCCAAAATGACCGCAACTCCCACTATCACACCATCCCATTGCAGTTCGCACCACAACAGCAACTATTGCAGAGGTGAAAAAGACTCGCCACATAAGTTGACTCCTCCACCTTGAACAGTACAGAACAGAAAAGTTTAACAAGCAATAATCCAAACATTTCAAGAATCCAAAAATGCAAATTCATACAATGATTGTGCGACTTTTATATATAGATGAAAAAACATTTCAAGAAAAGTTTTCCTTGCAGTTGTTGCACCTCATACCATACAAGATAACACAACAACAACAACACCCAGTAAATTAATGAAAAGGTATCTTTTTCGCTTAGCTCTCGAGTCAAGGTAGTTAACCAAATGTTCTTACAAAAACTTTCTTACCAAGATGTAACCTCTTCCAATGCAAACAATACACCACCAACCGGAGCTCTAAAAGCAGCAGCCACTCCAGCTGCACAGCCGCATGTCACCTTTTTCAAACATCAAGCAAAGGCAAATTATTCAAGAAATATGTATTGCTGAAGAATCTGAAAGATCATCATAGACTGTCTCAATACAAGAATCAGTAGATATAAATATGGTATTAAAGTTATCATGCATTCCCAAACACACACAAAAACTCAGCTGTTACACCAGCAGTCAAGCCGTAATATGAGTTGCTTCTAATACTTATTTAAATAGCCAGAACAATGAGCAAGATATTAAATTTCCCCGTAGCCACCTGCAATCCAAACCCAGGTATGACCAGAGATGCTTTCACACTTGATTTTGCAGGTGCTTAAGATACCATGAAAAATACTTGTCTAAATGTATCAAACTTAAAAAGCAAAATACGTTGGCACCTAATATCACTTTCATTGAAGTCATATAATTATTTAGTTGCGGCTTCCCAGATAGACATAGTAAGCAGATCATTTTACCTTCCTGAGGCTATACTACTCAGCTAGCGAAAATGCTACAAAAGTGATGTAATAGGCAACTAAAATATATATGAGATCCTAACGGAAACCATATTTAAGTAAACATAATTCATAAGGCATGGACTGCTCACAAGATCACGTCGATCTCGGTCACTTTTAAATAACTGCGGCCACCTGGAATTTAGATGGTATTTTGTAGAGCCACCCTGCAGTAAAATAAAAGCTAATTGTTGAGTCAAACACTAAAAAGATTCCGAATGTTCAGATCTTATATTAAACAACACGGAAATCCACATAATGATCTCTTACTTGTCCAAGCAGGGAAGCAATACAAGCACCAGTATGAACTAGAGGACCTTCTTTGCCTAACGCTAGACCACCTCCCACAGAACCAATGCTTCCAAGTATCTGTGAAATTAAACATAAGCTACACGTTCAGAAAAGAATGCATGGAGAAATCCCAACAAATTAAAATCTTAAAGCACAAGGTGCCAACAATACCTTTCCAATTAAGGTTCTAAAAAGTAGAATACCATGAATGTCAACTCCTGCACATATCAATCATAATTAGGATAAATTTGACCGGCACAAAACAGCCCACCAACCAAACAAAAACCATTTCACATACATCCAGCTTACCGTTTAAGTAACCTTTAATTTCAGGAATGCCAGATCCTGCTGCTGCAGGGGCAAATTGGGTGATGATATATACAGATGAAAAGACTAAAACGAAGTTAATGAGTACGTATAATATAAATCCTGCAAAATATGACTTCTGTATAATTTTGAACGTCAGCTCAAACTTCCAGCCGGCAAAGTTCTCCACGGACAGATTAATAAAAACTGCAGCTAACCCAGTACCTGAGAAACAATCAAAAACAAAATTTAAACACTTCAAAAACAGATTCAATCTTTAGACCTAAGAATTAAAAGCTAAAAACTCTTCATTAATGGCAATATACATAACATAATTGGCTTTTAAAAGCTTACCGATCCCAATAAGCAAAGCAAAGAACCATTTAACTGCGACGTAATATCCAACATATAGCTTCCCTCTTTGCGCCTATGGATCACCCAAAAAACGACTAAACAACTTCGATTTACGAGTCAAAAATACAAAAACGTACTAAAACTCGAAAAACAAAAACAAAAACCTGCTCTTCCCGGTAGGCATGATTCTCTATTACTTCATAATCAAGGCTATCAACAGCGTTGCCGTTACTTGTGCTCAAGAGCCCAACTCCGTCAAGCTCGCCGTCCTCCGAAGTCGGAATCCGAGACCACACCAACTTCGCCGTCTCGATTCCATTTTGTATATGATTCGAAAACATTATCGATCGATCCTCCCTCCCCACTTGTGATCGAAACTCTAAACCCAAAACCCAATCAGCGAAGCAATCGCGAATTGGAAGAGAATTTAATGCCGGACAAGCATTCGAGAATCGAAAGGATAGCGACCGATCAGACAAATTTCACAGATCACAATCCAAACTAAAATACTAATTCTCCCTTTCCTCTACGCTTCCTTCCTCTCAAGTCAGTCGATTTCCTTTTTTTTTACCTCCTGCACCGAAGCTGTAACCCGGAACTGTGCACCCCCAGTTATTTTGCGTAGCGATTACCGCATAAAGTTAAAGTTGAAGTCTAAAACAAAACAGCTAGCAAGTAGCAACGCACACAACATAGACGCGAGCGCAGGTTATGATTGCTCATGGTCAAATAAGGTTTGTTGAAAAGGGGACACGTGTCCAACTTAGACAACTATCTTTCAACTTCAGCTTAGTTGGCTTAAATAAATGTTTAGAGGGTATTAATTAAACTTAAGAAAATTAGAGCCGCGAGAAGTTGAGAATCGAGGAAGCCTCCACTCTCGCCAATCTACAGGACAAATGCTATAAACTATACATGATGTAGAGCAACAAGTTTATTGGACCGTACATATATAATATTGTAAATAGTAAAAAGATTAATGGCCTTTTTTTGGATGATGACAAATTTGTATACTAAACGTCATTGAAAAATGATAGTAGGGATATGTACAATAATTTTTAGGTAAAACTACTTTTATCTTTTTCTTTGTCGTCATTATATCCGGTCTAAAGTTCGCAATGAAACGAAATCTGAAAAAAAAATTGATATTACGCAGTCTTACTTTTATATAGTAGAGAGACCTTACTCCTATATAATAAACAATTCAGGGAGTGCTTGGTTAGGGGTAATGGAAAAAAATGTATGAGAATGAAATGAAAACTTGTATTTGGTATCAAACTATCATTGAAGGGGTAACATTTTTATTACCCACTTCTTGACAATCCTCCATTCCCCTAGTAATTGAGAGGAATGAGAATCATTGATTTAAGGGTGCTAATTAATAATATTTTAATTAATTACATTATATTTAATTAAAATATAACTATTCATTAATAAAAATATTAATCAATTAAAATATTGTTATTCATTAATTAATTACAATATAATTAATTAAAATAGTATTATTATTTAATTAATTACATTATATTTAATTAAAATATTGTAATTAATTAATTAAAATATAATTATTCATTAATTAAAATATTTTAATTAATTAATTAATTACAATATAATTAATTAAAATATTATTATTTAATTAATTACATTATATTTAATTAAAATATTATTATTTAATTAAAACATAACTATTCATTAATAAAATATTAATCAATTAAAATATTTTATTTATTAATTAAAATATTTTTATTTATTTATTAATTACAATATAATTAATTAAAATAGTATTATTATTGAATTAATTACATTGTATTTAATTAAAATATTATTATTAATCAAAATATAATTAATTAAAATATAACTATTCATTAATTAAATTATTATTATTCATTAATTAAAATATTGCAATTAATTAAAATATAACTATTAATTAAGTAAAATATTATTATTATTAATTAATTACAATATAATTAATTAAAATATACTTCATTCATTAATTAAAATATTGTAATTAATTTAATTAAAATATAATTCATTTTGTAATTAATTAATTAAAATATAATTCATTCATTGATTAAAATACAATTCATTTTGTAATTAATTAATTACAATATTTTTATAAACCAACCACTATCAATGGCAATGGTAATCATTACTTCATTTTAACCAACCATCATAATTATAATGATTATATCCATTCTCATTCCTCACTATATTCATTCTCATTATCATTTACATTACCTTATGTGAACCAAGCGCCTCCTCAATCTATTCAGTGCAAAAGTCCCACTTTATGAGAATCTAAAGAATATTATAATGCACGTAACATTTCTTTTGTATTTTTATAAAAGACTATTTTCATGACTTAAATATGTATATTTTTACAAAAGACTATCTTATGATGTAAATATGTGATTTTATATTCTCGAAGGAACAATTATATCTACTTTTATACGATACACATAATTAATAAAAATATACATAAACTAATAAGAAATAATGATTGAACTTGTTATTAATTTCGATTGTAAGAAATAATAGTTATATGTATTAAATAAAATTTTGTGAGTAAAAAGTGAAATAATTGGTGGGGCTATGAGTTAAGTAATTTAGAATAAGTTTGAAATAAATTATTTGCATAAATAATTTTATTAATTTATATATATTCATATTTTCGCTATTATTTATTTTATAAAAATTATAAAATGTGAAAATTATAAGGAAATGTTTAATTCTAAAATTATATTGTTTTTGCCGTATTTTTAATCACTGTTCATCCATAAAATCTTGAATCTTTTAATTTTTGGGTCAATTATTAACTTTTGAATTTGATTTATTTTAATAACTCATATTATTAAAAATCTACTAGCTTATTAATCAATCGGTTAATTTTATAAATATAAACTAAAATAAATAAATTTAAATCTCTTTTATGTTTAATTAAATTTTAATACAAAGAGATAAGAATTTTACCTTTCCCACCTTAAATTTATTTTCTTATAAATTTAACTTTCAAGATTTTAAAATATTATTATTATTATTATTTAAGTAACGATGAAACTCTGAGTCTTTAATTCTTAAGTACATGTTGTTAACACATAATAAAACAAATAATCAATTTCACAAATGATACGTCTGACTCAGAACCAGGGAGCGTGCGTAATATTTGCTAGTGGCATGGCACCTATCCTCTCTTTCGACTTGGCGACTAGCTAGTCAACTGGCTAAGTGGCTAAGTGGCTATAGTGTCATCTCCCATTCAACAATTCTAGCTGTGTCCACTAAATACAGTACGCCCACATTTAGCTTAGATTTTGACACGTATTAACGTCTCATGTCATGTTTTAAAAATTATATATATAATTAAATTAATGAAATAAAAATTTAAATAAATTTAAAATATGGTTAAAATAGATTGAAAATATAAAATTTATTTAATTTATAAAATTATTAATTTACAAAATTAGCTGATTAATTAATAAATTAATTAAATTTTAATAACAAAATTATTAAATTAAATCAAGTCAAAATATTAAATAAGAAAACAAAATTAGGCGATTCAAAATTTATATATTTAAATATGCT
Source organism: Erythroxylum novogranatense (assembly GCA_029891385.1). NCBI lineage: Eukaryota > Viridiplantae > Streptophyta > Magnoliopsida > Malpighiales > Erythroxylaceae > Erythroxylum > Erythroxylum novogranatense. The sequence goes on from CM057228.1 coordinate 134,228,290, forward strand.
AAACATATTGATTTTTGTAGTTATTGATATTAACTCATTAAGAGCTCAATTAATTTATTTGGTTTGATTAGATTAGGTTTTAATTAATTAAATTTCAGGTCAATTTTATTTTTAAAAGTATTGAATCAAATTTAACTTTAAAATAGATTGGGCATTTCTAATTTTTAAGTTTCAACTTGATTTGTAAAACTTCTTTCTTGTAAGCCTTTTTTTTTTAGCGAAAGAATTCGTAGTCATTATCTTCTAGAATTGTATTGAGTAAATTTTCAGACTGATACAATAACTTATAAATCATGTTAACCAACTAATCTGCATTAGATAAGACTTATACGACAAGTTCGATTATAAGATTATAAATAAAAAAAATCAAACACGAAATATTTTGACCATATTATCTTCTCCTTTACCAACTCGACCGTCCTTTATAACTTATTTTTGCTTTTGACCTTTAAATGATAGATTCATGAGAACAGAGGTATAAACCTTATTATTTTATAGATTATTCTTATTCCTAAACTTAAAACGTGCAACTTTTTATGAAGCACGTGGAAAATGGGTTTTGACTTGGTACCAAAGACAGATATGTCCAAGCGTGCAAGTAACGGGAGGAGATCAAAATTCTAAAGTATAGATATTTTTCCGTACCTTAGACTTGTCAAAGTTTAAGAATTACGTAAATGTAACAGAAATATTTTTATAATCAGTATTTTTAGAATGTATATTAATTAAATATGTAAATTATATTGTAAATTTACGTATTTTTATAAATTGTTTAATCTCGTAAATCACTTTTTCTTCCTAAATTACTTGATTTTATAAATCATTTGATAATTAGTCAAAATTGGTTAATGATAAACTCCATTAGTTGCATTAATATATCTAAATTTTAAGAAATTAAAAACATTCAATTTATGATTAAAATCCTAATTTCTAAATATTCAAGACTATTTAAAGAGTTTAGTTACCAATTAGTCCATTCATTAGGATTAAGAATAGTAAATAGTAATATTCACGAAAATTAAAACATCCAATATGATATCATTTCGATATAAATGTTTCGCTCAACGAGAGTTATCTACCACGAAAACGAAAACAAAAACAAAAACAAAAAATATACCCAAAAAAAAAGATGTGAAACTTATTACAAACACTAAAGAATATGGCAAAATGACCAAATTAAGGAATGAAATGTGTCATTTCTCAACAAGTGCCAGAAGAGTTGTTGTGAAACTGTGAAATTATTGGTCTTCACTCTTTCTCATCATCTTCTCAAATGGACAATTCCCCCTTGGTGGAACTAGAAGGATCAGACATGGCAATCTCTGAGTACATATTTGATATTGCTTCCTTAAAATATGATTTTGCTTGAGCTCTTTTAACCTGAAGGCAGAAAGATGAACGTCTTTATTAAGACACCAAGCTAGCTTTTACCTGTTAAAAAGGATTCTGAGACCAATCACTTGCCTTGAATGTTGGGGTCAGAAGACCATTTTCTACTGTGAATGCTTCTAGCACCAAGGTTACAGCTTTTGCAAACTCAAAACCTCGTAACTACAGAAGAACACATTATCAATGTATATGTGTTGAAGTTGGAATATGTAAAGACACAACGACAGGTAATTACCTGAGCTTCTTTCCCAGCAGCATCCATGTCTGCGAGGACAGCAGCCCTTGCTCTTGGATCTTTGCACAGTTGGTCCAGACTTTCGTACTGTACTAAAATATTATTATTAGGTGCATATCTGAGGAGTTTCTAACTTGAAATACACAAAGTTTTAATTGTGATAATTGCAGATGACGTGAGCACAATTTCAAGACCACAATGTAAAACCATAAATGAATATGTTCTATATTACACGATGAAACAGGAAGAAACCATAGTGCAGAACCGATCAGTTTCTCACTAAGTGCAGAGAAGCCTATGAAAGCTATCCTGAGTAGCAGAAATTACTAAATGAGATTCCACCTTGATTCCTTTAGATAACGCCCATCCTTTCAGCACATCATGGTCCACAGCAACAACAGCTACCAAAGAAGAGTTCAGGCTATCCCCTATAACACAGGATCAAAGAGATGAGCAGGAAGGAGACTACGGGAGATGGAAGGCACATCAAAAGCTTTATCTGCCTACCATACACAAAAGCCTGAGTGACAAATGGAGATTTCAGATACACATTCTCAATTTTCTCTGGAGCAATGTACTCTCCCTGAGCCAACTTAAAAATATTCTTCTTTCTGCACCAAGAAGGAAGATTATTAGAATGGTGAAGAAACTTCATCATACAGTAACCATCAGGAAGTATAAGTTATTGTTCATCACCGAAAAAAGAATTATTATAAGTTCACCTATCAATAATCTTTAGACGACCTCCAGGTAACCATGATCCTATATCACCTGTAAGAAGCCATCCGTCTTCATCTATGACCTCTCTCCTGCATCATTTTATTCACTCAGCACAGAAATTAGGTCAATAGCTCAAAAAGGAGTATGAAGAAAGATAAGTACGTCTGCACTTCATCTTTGTAATATCCTTGGAAAACAATGGGGCCCCTAACGCAAATTTCACCGCGTGGGTAGGGTAAATCTTCAGATGTGTAGTTCATCTCCGGGACATCTAAGAGCTTTATTTCTGAGGAAAGAAAATTATAGTTTCTCAAAATCACAAGAGCAAAGAATTTTCAGAAAGAAAGACTTAGGCTATATTAAACGCACCACAAGCTGGATTGGGAGAACCAACATGGCCACTTAGGTTGTCAGTCTCATCCATTGCACTTATGGCACAAGAACTCTCAGTCATTCCATATCCTTCGACTACAACCGCACCAAAGCAGCTGCATCAATGCAGTCATCAGTGGACGTGGAGATACTCAAAATTGCAATTTCACAAGTTCTTGATATGCCAAAGGCAGCTTACATCTTCAAAAACTCTAGGACATCAGGAGACAGTGGTGCAGCACCTGACAACATGTAACGAATTTGTCCTCCAAGTCTACTTTTTATTTTATTGAACACCAATCTTTCCCACAATGGAGATGGCTTCCTTCCTGCAGCAAGAATAAAGAACAATAAATTTGAAGTAATTGTCACATAAATGGCCCAAAACCTTTGGGTGAACTCATAACAGACATCTGCTTAAGTTAGTGGTACAAGATCTATGCTTCAAAACTTCTCAGACTTAAGATAAGGGGCCATAGTTCTAGGTCTAATTCAAACTGCATCTAGAAATGTGAGGTCCAAAAAGGAGAAATCTTTCATTTTCGAATAGTGCAGCCATGGGATTCCAAGACAAATAGCAATAGAAGTAGATAAAAACAAGACTCTGAGCACTTGTTATGCAACTTCATTATCCAAGGTTGATACAATTACTAAATGGGCATTACTCTTTTTTATAATGTCAGCATTGAGTTACAACTGACGATGATCCACCATCATGCACAATTAGGTTGCAGTTGAGTTCATAGCCAAATTATATAGGAAATGTGTAACTATTGCAGCATGACAAATTTATCCGGAGACATAGACACATGAAATGAAGTATGGTATTACTTTGTGTACTTCCAATTACCAATTAGAAATTAGAACTCAATTAGATCTACTAACAAACATTACTTAAAGCTCATATTGCAAGTATAGTGCATAATGAAAATAATTTCCGCAATCTAGGTGCTGAAAGTCTTTAAACTTAGAGAAACTTCCATGCTATAATGGAGGCAAATCAATAATAGCCCTACCAGTTAATAATGCATGCTTCTTAGCCTTGTATGCAGCATTAAATATCTTCTCCCTTATTGCACCAGATGACTTCACAGCATTATTGATACTGCAAAGCAAGAAAGGTGGCTCAGTTACCGTCTACAAAGTGTTGCAACTAATTATATTAATTGAGCAACAATGGACAGTAATTTCACCCAGTATAGAGCCTATTGAACACCCGAGGAACACCACAGAATATGGTTGGTCTTAGAGCAGCTATGTCATCCAACAATTTCATAACATCCTGCACGCCAAAGCCATGGTATACTGCTTACAGCTCTGATTGATAGCTCTCAAAACTTTAAAAATCATGTATCCAACAGATATGGCAAGATGTATGACCACTTTGTTCTCCTAGTTCAAATACAACATCAGAGATAGCGCTGGATACCCTAACAGTTTATAGAATTCAGTATATGGAGGGTAACTTGGTCTGGTAGAATATACTGAATAGGTAATAAGTTTTAGAATACATGCTTAGCTTCCAGGGTTTAAGACTCCTACATATTCTTCTTATTGCTACATATAGAATTCATGAGATAATTAGCAAAGTAGCATCTATTAAACATCACAGTAATGAGGTCATCTCAATCTCTATCAAACGACAACAATCACTAATCACAACTTCATGATATGAAAGTGTTCTAGCTTACCCCCTGATAAAATCCAAACGCAACTCCAAAGTATACAAGTGCCACCTGATTTGCCCGTTCAAATATGTGTGCCAGAGGCAGATATGAGAAGTAACTGCCAAAAAAAATTCCAGTGAAGGACTGCAATCCACATGAAGAGATTGAAATCCAGTTAACCAAAGCACAATGTACAAAGTTAAATCTAGTAATACTCACACATCTGAAGCGTTGAGATTCACAGCAAGAAGGGCACCAGCAACATTTGCAATCAAGTTTCCATGGGTCAATACAACTCCCTAGGCAGAATTCAAAAAGTTTGTTTTATGGCTACTAACTGTCAATATCTTCTGAAATAACTCTGAACTTCAAAAGAAAGATATTCCAAGGAAGAGGCAAGGATATACTTTTGGTTTCCCTGTTGTGCCACTTGTGTAGCAGATAGTAGCAATATCTTCAGGCTTTGGTCGGCAGAAAGGCTGAAGACTACTGCTGCCCTAAGAAGGAGCCATTCACATAAGGAAACAGATTTGCATGAAAAAATTGAACATAAAGTTATATTCTCAATATCAGAAGAAGGAAAATGTAGGAAGTTGACAGAAAAGAAAAACTATACTGCAATCCTTATTCTAATCATATAAAAGATGTGTTTTTTCTAATGGGTTGAAAGATATGCTAAAGATGACATCAACTCAGATCCTTATATAATGTCCACAGCATAAAAGTATTGATGTGGGAAGTTTAGCTCCCTCTAAAAGGTTTTAGAATTCAAACTTCCACAAGCTCATGAGAACTTGGAATTTCTGCTATCTGCCAAGAGTGGCCTTACTATGCCGGTCCATCTTTCCCAGAATTTCCATACTCGTTCACCACTCAAAGGCACTGGCCTTAACTTTAAGCTCCACGATTTTCCCTGAACTGCAATCCCATCAAGTGTTCTATTTAACAAATCCCAGCAAGTAAAAGTTCATCCTCCAGGCATGCTCAAACTCTGGAAAAGCAATATTCTGTGAAATTTATTCTATAAATCTTAAACTGTTGGCTCCAAAGAAATACCCCAAATTTTCTAAAAAGTGGAAAAAAATTTGGAGAAAATGACAAGATAACTACAATGTCTGGTTCACACTACAGGATTAAAGTTACATGACATTGTCAATTTCCAATGACAAGTCTAACTACAGTAACACGAGTTTATGAATTGCTGAGAGCAATGCGACCAAATCATAGCAGCTATTACCTGACTATGTAATTTTGAATATGTGGTAATCTGAACTCCACTTGATGAAGGATGAGACACCAATTGATCGTCCACCCCTCCAACAACCTAATTAATATGGTTAGCAAATTAAGATATATATGATCTTCAATACAAGATTATGTGGGTTGCATACCACAATAAGGCGCACAGATGCAATTTCAGACAAAATAATCAGCAACTGCAAATGCCAAAATGAAAAAAGTTAGTGATTCTGAAACAAATTCAGAATATAAAAGGATGAACTGGAAGAATAGTAGTTAGTGATTTTGAAACAAATTCAGAATATAGGACGAACTGGAAGAATCGTACATGTCAGAAACACTTGAAAGGTTGATCTTTTTGTATAAAATAAACATGAAAGGTGCAGCATACTGCATAAAATAAAAAGGGAATGCATGAAGAGTTTTATATCTGAGTTACAATTTTTTAATTGAATCAGACATTTGCCTCGCAGGCTTCCATGTCTGAAACCTCAGAAAGAAAAAAGAAGGTGGAAACATCAAACATCCAAATTCATTATGTAGGGAGCCTATTGTGTGAACCAAGACTTTCAAACTTATAAATCTGGAATATGTGTAGACACCACATTATCGAAATTATTTATCTGCTAAAAGTTTTCTCAGCTAGTAAATTAGAAACTACAAGCAAGAAATGATACAATCTATCAGTATCTTAGGCATAACATTCAGAAATAGTTGGTAAATCTTTATCCGACAGGCTGAATGAGAAGTATAACAATTTCAACTCACTGAATTCAAAGTTTGTGGCACACAAAATATAGCCTGAATTTCAGCATGATTTACAATGTATTTCACGGCATCTGGACCTGCAGAGAAAACAGTAATAGATTTTGACATACAACAAAGGCAGGGATTCTAAGTTCTAACAGATGTCTTGTTGATTGTTTACAAACCAAGGGTGTCATATAGGGGAACTGATATGTAAGAGTACGCAGAGCAAGCATGATCAACGATGACCCACTCTGGTCTGTTGACAAAATATAAACCAACACAAGCTCCCTGTAATAAACAAGACAATCAAAAACAGATGTTATGGAGAAACAGACTGAAACAACACTAACAACTTTAAATGAAGTTAACATTTGAGTATATAGTGTCCTTCACCTAACTCACCTTCGTTATTCCATAAGACCTGAGCCCAGAACCAACTGCTGTCCGTGCACTTCCTGCTTCTCCGTAAGTTATCCACTTGTAACTGTGATTAATGCTTGTATGCTCATAATTCAACCCCCAATAACGTATTCAGAGATTCACTTGGCTTAAAGGGCACTTACTCTCCAATAGTTCCATCATCTTGGGTTCGTGTGCCCAGATATTTGTAGTCTCGGAAAGTATCAACTGAACGCCTGTAATCATAGTTATGTTCAGCTTCTAAAGTTTGAAAAGAGCACTAAATGATATACATAAGGCAGATATAGTTGGGGCAGAACGTCAGGAGACTAAATAAAATAAGCACCGTTGTTCATTTCTTACACAAACATGTCGTGCAATGTACCAATCTCAGGGTGATCCAGAATTCTACTCACTAGCTTCAAAGGAGAACGAGTAGACCTTCAATGAACAGAAAAAGGAACCAATTATTTTAAGAACAGCAGATCAAAGTTAACAAAAGGTGTTGGAGCAATACATTGAAAGGTCAACAATATGGGCAAATGCCTACCTATATACATTCCATTTTCCTTTCTCCAATTTCTCTGGAAGCACAACGCTATATCCCTGCTCTGCGGGGGATGCAAGTCAGCACTAACCATCCAAATAAAGTATGACCCAAAGCAAGCATACATTTAATGAGGCCTGCTCTGAGCGCCTAAGGATAGAACTTACGATTGTCTTACTTCTTGTAATTTATGAATTTTGAAACGAAGTACTCACACGCACTCCATAACAACTAATTGTTTCAAGACACCAACTGAAAAAAGGGAACTTTACATTTCCAACATAATCTTCTCAATCAACGTATTTTTCCCTTGAAATCAGGATTTCTCTTGCCTTCTTTCCAGAAAAAAGTTGCATGTTCAGTATCATCTTTTCAATGGAACCTTACTATATTGTAATTCACAAGGTCATGATGTTTTCTCAAGTACCTCTAGGCGTCGATGGAGATTCCAATCAAAAGAAGGAGAGGTAGAGAGGAAAAGGGGCAGTAGAGCAGAATTTTAGATTAAAAAACACCTAACTTATTTAATCTATATGTTCTTAATCGAGCAAAACATATATATTCTTACTCAGCCAAGACTAGCCATTTTCTAGATGCAACAATAAGAAGGGTATATATCAGAAGTATGTAGGGGACCACCAGAGACAAACTCGCCGGCAGTGGGATTGCCACATAGCGTAGATGAAGAACTGCTGGCAGTAATGAGGTGACCCTTAATGGCTTCAATGCGACGCAGAGCCTGAGCTGCAACACTTGATTCCATCCTGAAATCTTAGTGGTCACTTCTGTGGGGCAGTGATGCAGTAACTCTGGAGCAGTATGCCTTCTCTGTGAGTTTCCAAGGAACAAGTAGCAACAGGATTCTGTGGAAGCAGATGCCAGTATACCCCTATGATATCCAAAAGATAGAATATGTCCTTGAGATAATGTGTCAGTCTTAACAGGCCTAAAAAATCACACGTTTATGGCAGGAGATACGCATGGAAATCCTTTCTTTTGGCGTAATATATTAATGGTGATTTCATTTCCATACATGAGCATGATGAAACTGTGAATGGTCTTGCCTGCATTTATCACTTTATCGTGTTGCCCTGGAAAGCTTTCGTGACATAAGGTGAAGGTAGGCTTTGTCACAACACCTTATGATCATGCTATTGTTTGAACATATCAAAAATGAAACAATTCGAAGTTCCAGTGCTCTTAGGTATTAAAGATGCTTATGAAATTCGTTTTGCAAAGCAATTTTCGTATACTTTGTAACAAAGCAGTATTACGTTCTAGCTTTAAAATAATCTCCCAAGAGTTTGGAGTTCCCAAATGAACAATAGTCTTTACAAATAGGATTCCTTACTGTTTCTGGATCTGCACATCATGGAATGATAATAAAGCAATGCATCTCGTCCCTAGAAAAACAGATCAAAAAGAAAGGAATGCAGCTAACATGACCAAAAGCAAGTTCCTATCAAGATAAAAATCCTTTCCATTCCTTTCAACAGTTTTGACAACTTTCACTGTGCATAGGACCAGAGATGAGGAGGAGAAGTTACATCATCCAATGCACCAATATTCATAATTGCTTTCCATTTTCTTGCTTTCACGTTACGGTTGCTTTCACGTAACCCCATCTTGTGAAAACAGACAACTAAAACGTCCATAAAAATGAAAAGCAATGTTTTTTCTCTAAGAAAACACATCAAACCATTTTTGAAACTATGGCAGATAACGTAAATCCAGCATCAGTAGTACAGAACACTTACCAAATTCCTGAACACCAACAAAGCAAATGCTATCACTTCATGACCACATAACATGAACATCCAGTACCGACTATCTTCCTTCTAGGGGTATATAAAAAACCACAAAATCGGCAGAAGAAAAAAAAAAAAAAGTCACAATGCAACTAAAGACGACGAAAAGCACAAACCTTGAATGGTAACTATGAGAAATAACAAAACAAGCATAAAGACTTGATCTTTCTCCTAAATGCTAATCGCTAACTTACTAAAGTTTGTGTTTTTATGGTACCGTAAACATCATGAAAATTTTATAAAAGTCACTTACAGATAAAAATGTAGTGATCTTCTTAAAGTTTATATTATTAGAAAGGGTAAATAACACTAAAAAGTAATTTTATTAATTCTTATTAACTTTTATGGTGCGAAACAATATATAATTTGGTTGTACTAAATAAATAAAAATTAACCATTTACTTATTACTAATAAAACAATTTTAAGATATTAAGATTATAGTCAATATTCAAATTTAATTTACATGATTGTACATGTTAATCATTACATTATATACGAGTCTATCAAAATAATTATTATTTTTTTTTTGTATGTCACTCTGTGTTTGAGATCTTTCATCTATTCATTAATATTTTATGACTGAATGATCTCAGGCTTGCCCCGTTGGAACTTCTCATATCCTGCATTTTTGTGAAATTCTCACTTAATATTGTTTTAATTGATAGAAAGATGATCTCAAAATAATCGCTATTTGTTGGAATTCTTTGTATCCTACATTTTAGTGAGATTCTCACTTAATATTGGTTGTATAAGTTAGCTGATTATTGATTGTATTTGAAATAAGTTAAAGCATCAAATATTTTATTATTTTATACTTTTATTAACATTATAACATTAAGAAAATTTACTTTATTGTGATATAAGCTTTTATAAAAAATTAGTTTTATTAATATATTTTGCCGAACGTAAATAACTAGACGTGATAAGGTTTGATAAACTTATCCAAAAGCCTTTCCTTCATGATAAGGTCTAACACTAATAATTAAAAGTTTTAATAATTTAATAATTAGAGAATGTAAAGTGAATAGCCAAAATATAGGACCAGTGTTATATCTGTCATTTTGCACTCAATTAATCAATTTTTAATTTAATAATTTTTGTTGTTAAAATTGTTCAATTTATTAATTAATAGATTAGTTTTAGAAGTTAATCAATTATATAAGCCAAAATAAACTTATTAATTTTTATTTAGTAATTTCGATAAATTTCTTAAAATATTTTTAAAATTTTTATTTTTATTTTAGATTAATCCGACATATATATAGTTAAATTCATATTTTTCGCTTCATCTCTAGGTACAGTCATAATTATTATAATTAAATAAATTGTGAGTTACTTTGAGTTTGAATGTTTTATCTCAATATATTTTAATAATCTATTTTCTTGTTATTATTTAACTAATGCAATAAGTAGGAATTAAATTTTACTCATTTATGTTGTTGAAGTAACTTATGATTTTATTAATTATTGATTTAAAATTTATTAGTTTTCATCATCCAAGGTTCATTAAAATTTTATGTTTTAAACAAAACAACAGCTCAGTAAAAATCTCACTAACATGTAAATCTGGATAGATTTTAAAAACGCACGTAACTAGTATAGAAAGGATAATTAATTATAAATTAACTTTGAAATTTTATTAGATAACCTGGTTAATTTATACAAATACTCAAAAATAATATTTCCAACAATATAAAAAGGAAACTAGTACAAGTGAAAATATATCGTTTGACAATTGACATAATCTACTAATGCATGACTAGTGTAGTATATAAATGACTGCATAGGAACCAACCCAATTTATCCTTTAAAATTCATTTACACAAATTAATATAAATCAATTACCTCTTCTCGGTACTCAAATGGTCAGGCCCAATCGATAGAACTGTAAAGTGCAATATTGATGCTGCAATTCAAGATGCTCAGGAAACAAGGTCATATGGTATAGTCATAAGGGGTCAGTTTATTAACTACTTTTTGGATTTTCCACTCATATTACATCCCTCTTATTGCAGAAGCTATAAATGTGAAAGGGACTCTATCTTAATTGATACACACAATAGTTACAATGGTAGAGGTGGAGACCGATTGCCTTCAACTGGTACAATAATTCCATAGATCCAGCATCGACATTAACAAGCTAAGAGTGATCTTGAACGAGTGCATAATCACAACTACGAAATTCGGTCCTTTACTTTTACTTAGATTCCCAAGCATGTTAATAGGATAGCCTATATGTTAGATAAAGTAGCTACTCGATATCCCAACGGACATAATTGAGAAAGGCAGCCAACTTTTTTATTAAACAATCTAAACAGTGACGCTAGATTATCCCCATAATTAAACCCAGTTTTTTTTAAAAGACCTCATTCTATTCTGTTCTGTCTTCAATTTATGTTCCTTATAATTTTCATTTTCACCTTGATTTCCAAAAAAGAAAAAAAAAACTCACTTTCAGTGTACATTAAAGGCTGCGGCAAGAGCGTTTGGAGACAAGTCTACAACAAAACATGTTGATGATGATGCAGATTGCAAATGGAAATGTTAGGCGCGGTCATGCCTAAAGCTAAAAAAGGTTCAATACAGCCTTACTTTTACTACTTACCCATAGGGAAAAGGCTGTTACCCATGAAGTTAACCTTTTGAAACTGCGCCTAAGCCCCAACCCAAATGGGGTTCAGTTTATTAACTCGAGTCAGGCGGAGTTCAATTATTAACTTCAAATCAACCTGATCCGGTTTGAACTCTTGACTTTTGTTCATACCTAGTCAGAGTTGTGGGCGCCACTACACCTTCATTCAATCTGTTTCTTCTTCAAGCCGTGATGGCAATTTTCGTCCCATCCACTATATATCTCAATCAGAAAGCTATAAATCTTGCAAGGGTAACAAGAAAGAAGAGCAAGTGGTGTCCATTTCAGGAAACTTTGTCGATCTTTTTGGTTGACATTCCACAAAGGTATATATTGAAGTCGAGATAAAAACCCATTTACCTATAATTTTACACCCAATTTGATGCAAATATATCCGGTCATTCCACCTATTCTTGCATGGCAATGTCACCTTACTGTGTTATCCTTTGATAAACACACTTTCAGTTGTGCATACACTAAATCGTATCATCAAGCCTGAAGCTACTAATGCTAATTGTGTTATCTTACAAGAAGAGCTCCATCAACTGCTGTGCCACATCTGCATCACAAAACCATGAATAAGTCATTGCATCAAAAGAATAGTTCCCCACAAATCATAAAGCTAAATAGTGTGCATATATGGAAACACATGGGTCAACTAAATCAGATTTCAACAGCCAGATAATATCCCTCTTTTTTTAATCCACAAAACTTTCACTTAATCTTCAGCTGTTACCCCACTAATTTCTCCGTCCCATCAGTCCGGTTAATACTGAAAGCTTTAGAAATAGTAGCATATGTTTCAAAAAAGAATCAATTTGGTCTTGACTTAACAAGAAATAATCAAATACATCAACCACCAGTCAGCACCTTCATGTTCTTACTATCAGCTGTATAGATTATGAAAATGGTATAATAATGTAAAATTAGATAGTAGTTAGAAAAAGATACCTTGAAGAATAATTGGCGTTGCCTGAAATTCTTGCCAAAGATTCTGGTAAGATGCAAGGTCCAAATTTAGGAACTTCGCAGCAAGGTAAGCCGCACCAGCTGCAATATGATGGGGTTTAAACTGAAGCCAAAGTGAGCTGCGAAGTCTGAAAAAGAAGATTGAAAAACAATTTTAAAAGGCATATCTACGTGGCCATTCAGTACAAGGTAGATATGAATAAACAGCGACCAACCAGGGTGCAGCAAACACTATACAAATGGGGTAACCTTTGTGCAACTTAGCAAGATTGGGCACATCGATAGAAACATCATCGGCGACAACAGTAAATGAGATGAAAACATAAAACAAGACATTAAATAGTCAAAGACAAGAAAAGCAAGTCATTTTCTCTTACCAACCAAACAGCAGCAATCCAGGAAGAAAATTTTGCAAGAATCTCGGCAGGATTGTTGATACAGTAGCAAAATATACCATTTATGTTACACTCATCTAACAATACATCAACTTGCAAGGCCAATTCTGCTGCAGAGACTCTAAATTCACAAAACTCAACGAGAGACAAACAGAAACTAGATGTACATTGGGGTGAATAGAACCTCTAAAAGCAACTATCTGCATTCTCCGCTCAACAACTTGATCTGAAGAAGCTTGTGAAAACACATGCATTAATGCTTAGAAGGCATTACATCCCCTTATACAGAATACTGCCATTCCAAATCTTTTAGTGTGTACAAGCAGAAATATTAAGCATTTATATGCAAAAGGAAATCAAAGCATATCTTACATACATCTGCATCTTTTGGCAAACCTTTTTGATGGAACATGAAACTAAAGCCACAATTATGAGCAAAACAACTGGAATAATATAAGACATTAATTGATACGAATTAAGGTATGTAATAAAAAGGTATTTATATATGACAAGGATTTCATCACCAAGCCTTCACACCCTCACAGCATTCTTCCACCCCAAACAGAAAGAAACAAATAAAAACAAAAAAGATATTTTTGAGTTTTTCCCAAGAATGCACTTAATTGTCGTAGAACATACAACTCTTTTCTCTCCCTCTCTTCATTTCAAAAAGAAAGTAAAATAGAAAACCAAGCTTGTCTCTTGTTCAACTAGAAAACCAAGCTTGTCCTTTGTTCAACTAGAAAACCAAGCTAGCCTTTTGCTCAACTACCAATTAGCTCAGCATCATCCGTTAAACAACCGATACAGACTAATAACGAGATGGTGTTAAGTAAGGCCTAGCCAAATACAGATTGACATGGCAGGGCAACAAACCCTTGTGTAAAACAGACATTCCAGTTACAAGACAACTAAATACTCAGCCAGGCTTAAGAATGCTACTTGCATTTCCTTTTCTTAAAATGAAGGAATGAAACTACAGCTTGAAAAGCTAGGAAGAAGGGAAAGGATGAAATAGGCACCGTGCTTCACAAAAACCAGGTAATGACAAGGAAAAGTATGGACAGTACATATTACAAGAATTCAGGACTTGTAAAATAATTTATAGTTGTGTGCATTTCACTGCTCACTTAATAAGATAAAGGTTAAGTAAGCTTATAAATAAGGCAAGCCCAGCTGTACTTTCACATGCCAGTAACAGCAGGCGAATTAGTTAAAACAATATTCAACAGAATATGTAGAAAATACCGTCATTATGAGTTATAGTAGCAGTAGTAGTAGTAGACCTATAATATTAAGAATAGTGGTAGTAGTTCAGTAGCAGTAGTAGTAAATCGTCAAAAGAAATTGGACATGGATTTGCATTCCACAGATGATTTTTTACTAAAGCAATGTATACTGAAAAATTGGCCAAATTTTAACATCTAAGAAGTACAAATGACTTTCTCCGGCCAATACAAAAAAAGTTAGTAAAACAACAGCACGGAGCCAGCAAACGTCCAGATGCTCTTATTAATTATTATGATTTAGCTTTAAAATGCCCAATGCCTCAAAGTCCTTTTAAAAAGGGTAAGATAAGTGATATAGAAACAGAAGCCATCATTAGGAAATAAATTTTGAAAAGAAACACATTAAGTGAAAAGCTAGGTTGGCCAAAATTGTTTTTGATAAAACAGTATGTATATAAAGCCCATGTAAAAACAAGTTCAAAGGATCACTCTATAAGAAAATTATATAGCACTGCCATGCTAATCCTTTGCAAGAAAATGGTTTATCCCCCGAGTTAGAATGCTCCTATGAGGCATTTGAACTTTTCCCAAGTTGGTAGGCTTCTGCCAAATGGATGTGAACGAACAGCAACCAGACAGGCAGCCAGGAATCACAAACATCTGAGTTTGTGAAACAATGTGAATGACTCATCCAAGATCGAAACAATGTGGGGGAAATGTTAGATTCAGAAATGATCCTGGAGGTAGTGAGACTATTCTTTATAGCAAACAACCAGTTGATGGGTACAATCATAGTTATGTGATGCATAACATATCGGCAGTTCAACTTCAGAGGTTAAAAAAACTTTCCATGCACACCATATCACATCCGCCAGATAAGTTATCATACAGGCCAGCACGCTAATCTTGTAATAGACCCTGCAATTATATTCCACGCCAAAAGAATCAATATTCCAAGCCAGAATAACCATGCAGAGTAGCTGCTCGAAAGAAGAAAATACTGAGACTAATTTGTGGCACAATGTTTTGAACCAACAGTTTAAAGATCAGATCCAACTTCGATCCTCCATTTGCCGACCTAGGACCTCTTTCTAATAGTTTGAGACTTGAAAGCTTAACAGCGCAAAATTTACAGACAGGGACAGACCAACTTATCTGAAATTCCGAGTCCTAAAAGTACCATGTCCTGTCTCTACCTCAACTAATTGCAGAGACTACACATCGACAAGCTCACAGCATAAAAGTATAAACCGAATTTCTCCTCGAAAGAAAGAACAGAATATAAAAATCCATCCGACGAGCCACTGACTAAATGTTTATCTGAGTAACAGTGTAGTGAGAAAAAGTTAACAGTTATATACTTACCCTTCACTGACCAGGTTTAATGCCAGATTCACCAAAAGACTTTGTGAAAGTCCTAATTTATTAAGGACCGAAGTAAGAGAAGCATATGGATGCTGCACATTGAGTTCAAAATTTAGAGTGGTCAATATCAAATGCTCAGCATCAGCGACCCGCTCCCGATACTTTTCAAGCCAATCCTGTTTGAAAGAAACCATTTCATGTCAACAAGGGAGAAACTCAAGATTGCTCATAATTCTAAGAAAACTTTGGTCAGTGGAAGTACACACTGATGTTTAGTTCAAAGCATCAAAAGATTCAAGTTCAACACTTAAAGTACCTCATAATGTAAAAATCCATTTCAAAACAAAAAATTAGGCAGCAAAGACGTACAATATCCAGAAAACTGGCATTCAAACCGTGTGATTTGACAAGTTATTATTATGTCCTTTTTCCTCTTTTATTCATATCTGCTAATCAGGGAAAGCAAAGAGAAGCAATACGATTTTTCTTCTGATTTTTGTCTTTTTTATGAATAAGATAGTAAAAGAAGTCAATCTACGTGACACTCACAAAAGGGAGCAGGTATGTCAAGAAAGCAATATCCTGCTTATGGAAAATTTCACAAGAAGCTTTCAACACATTGTTTAAAGGGCGTGGTGTCTCCTCAGACTTCGCAGCAAGAAATAGAGCAGCAGTGGCAATTAACTGCAAGAGAGAGCAGAATGTTTATCATCAAATAATAATTGTGAGATGGAATGTGTAAATTAGGTCTGCAACATGAACTACTTGGGCCGTAGAAAACATAGTTACTAACAAAAAAACACAAACATAAGCAAGAAACAGTTAAACAACTGAAATTGAGAATTTCCTCAAAGGAATATGGCTAAATACATTAATAGAATGGAAATGAATGACCATTTCAAAACTAAAAAAAGCAACAACAAACAATAAAAGAATAAATAAGGGCACTACACATAGGACCCTCAAGATCAAACTCTAAAGCAAATTGATTGAAACTTAATCATCGAGGGTAAGATAGTCTGTCAAAGGGCCATTCAGTTTCAAAAAAGGAAAAAGAAAATGAAAAGACAAATAACAGGTGTTTACTAGATTTTTACAGAACTTCATCCATCTCATAGGCAAAGGGTAAAATAAAGTTAAGAACTAATCTTCTTCCAGAAAGATTATAGTTATTCTAACAGGAAAAAAAAAGAAGATAAATTATCCGCATACAGGAATATTTCTGTAAAGAGACCCAGCACTTCATCAACATAGAGCATCCCATCAAAAGCTTCTAAGCAACACAACAACTACTTCATCATAAGAATATGAAACTTACAAATCTGTCATGATTAGCATGTGATCGGCGAACAAAAAACCGGTGGCACAAAACCATTGCGGTTCCAATAGTGGTTTGAGGCCTGAAAGAATCAATAGAGCTCGTCAGATACACAAATGTTCTAAAATTTCATCACAAATATATAATCAAAACAAAAATTGGACTCAGTAAAAATAACTTCACAGGAGGGAGAGGGAGATCAGAGTAGATGACTAGGATTTACAAAAACAATCAGGAGGAACACTTACAAGTCTAGCCGCATTCCCAGATGCTGAATGAAGGCACAGTACGAGTACCGCAGATGTGCTTCACGTAGAGCATCGATTCCATCTTTTCTAGATGGTGAGTATCTCTCAATTTCATCCCTTGAAAAAAATTCAGGTTCATCATCTTCCAATTTTGAACGATCGCGTTTATGAATGCTAGATGTAGAGGCCTTGGGATTAGATCTCATAGGAGGAGCTAAATTACTGCAGCTTGTTAGAGCAGCATCTTGATATGAGTTGGGCTGCACATAGTGTCTCACACTGTCTTCCCAAGCACCAGAACTAAATTTTCTTCTCTTTAAAGAGGGTGCACCATTTGGATGGTTAAAATAACTGGAATCAATGTTTTTGTGGTCCCTAGACCTCCTTGAGAATTCATGAGCATTAGTATGATTCCAGTCATGATTGTAGTTGTAATTCCTATTCAGATTCAGATTCATGTTCATGTTCATGTTCATGTTCATGTTCCTGTTCCTGTTGTTAAAGCTATTTCTGTTGAGAGAGGACGAACAATCATCCTGAAAATTGCCACCTTGGACGTAATAATTCCGTGGAAACGACATTTTTTCTGACAAATCACCATCCAACAAAGCAGCGTCAAGAAAATTAGACCAAAAATGAATCAACACAAAGAAGTTGAAAATAAAAAGCTGGATAGCAGATATAGACAAGTCTTCCAGCTCATATTGAAATACTTTCTGTCAAAAAGTAAACAAGACATTTAATCGTGGATTTGATATAACTAAGCAGGCATATACCAGCTCTAACTTCGAAGCAAAAAACTATTTAATATAATATATAATTCAGGGTCCAAAATTCGTGTGAGTGATCCATCTCTGTTCCAATTTTACGATTCTAAGCAAAACTATGTTCTCAACTCTGAGATCACCCAAGTCATCAGGGCTTCAAAGCCCAGCAAGAGGGATTAAAATCAAAACAAAAAATTATTCAAAGCGTTGGCTCGAAAATCCATATAAAGCCAAAGCCTTTCTTCTTCGTAATTAACCAATTCATCAAAAATAAAACCAGCACGCTTGCAAATCAGCTCAATTGATCTTCAACTTTCACGTAATCTTGCTCAAAAAATCCAGAAAACTAACTCAGATCACGCATGCTCTTTAGACATATATACAAAAGCAACGCACACAATTATCCAAAAACGAGACAAATAACTATTACCGATTACATAAAAAATCACAAAAAATAGAAATTTTGACTAAACATGCAAATTTAAAACACTCAACACATTATTTTAGAAACAAAATTCAAAAAAGAAATAATAAAGAAGACGCCCAAAGGCAAGGAGATTACCGGAGAAAAAGATCTGAACCTCCGTGAAGGAGATTGTGGAGAGAAGAGAGGAGAAATTTGTGGTAATATCTGATCCGTTTGGTTTTGAATTTTACAGGTTTCTTGTGAATGAGATCATGAAAGAAAGAGAAAGCGTAAAGGAGAGGTCAAACTGAACAACACACAAAAGAAAGAAAGGAACAAAGAAGCAGATGAAGAGGATAAATGTGGGCTTTGTCTCGAAGATAACTGTTAGTGTTTGACTCTACCTCGATATCATCAGTTAGGTTTTTGCTTTTCTTTTCTTTTTCACTTTTGTAATTTTGTTTGTCAGATATAATTGGGTTGTTCGTACTTCGTACGCGTTTTGGACAAGTTACGTACGGGAGATGAATCGGGTTTAGCTTAGTTGGGTTAAGCCTAGGTTTGGCCCAGTCTAAGTTTCATCCAATTTGAGCCCGAGTCAATCACAGACTTTAATAAGTTGGACTCAAACTCAAACTCAAGCTCAAGCTTCAGACTCGGCTTACAAGATATTTGGAAGCTTTCGAAATGAATTTATTAATAAATTAGATTTAATTACAATAATAAGATTGAATTCAATTCAATTTATACTATTGAAACAAACTCGGTAATATTATAATTGAATTAAATTACACTATTTGGAACACAATTAAAATGAATTCAATTATTTCATATGACATTTTTACTTTTGACTAAAAAATAATCTTATTAAATAATAAATATTCATACTTGCATAGAGCAAGTTATATCATTCATAAAGTTCTACACTAAAAATCCCAAATAGAACAGAATTCACTTAAAATGTAGCCAAAACAAACAAACAAAAAATCAAAATATATACATAAATATTCAAAAAATGTAAAAGAATGTAAGCAGGATGAGAAAATGAAAGGAGAAAGTCTTCTTGTTTGGTTTCTTGGTAAGAGAGACTGTTTGAGATGAGAGAAACTGCCTGAGTTGAAGAAATATATGATAGGATTAGATTAATATTATTTAAAGGATATTTTCAACGTTCAAAATGATAATTACAGTCTCAGTTTGTAACTCAATTCTCACATGAATTCAATTTATAAAAGATAATATCAATTTTTTTCCTAAACAATTGAGTTTGATTGGGTCGGTTATATTGGACCCGAGCTCAATCCCACAGGCCGATCGGTCGGTCTCACATCCACCAATTAATTCAGACTGACCACACATCCATGACCCAACAAGAGAAGAATATCTCCCATGCAGACACGTAAAGACCTAAACCTAGTGAAAAATCATATAAAAAGTATTATTCTCATAATGAGGTAGTACAATCATTAACCTAGCTTTTTCTGCGTTTATCAACCTCACCTCACCGAAAAGCGGCTTGGCGTCGGAGGGCTAATCGGGACAACCCCGTCTGACCTTCCTTGTTTTGCGATATCTTCACACCGAATTCACCACGAAGCGATCAATCATATGGAGCACAATCAAGACGTTCCATCCTGCCAGAATCTGGCGAACCAAATGGCGCCACCGTGGGGTCCGACTTGGGCACCACGTTCAAAACACACAAATCGGTAGCGGCGGCGATGCATCTGATATAGCTGCATTGTCATGCTCTGGCGATGCAACGTATAAGCTCACAACTTCTGCGACTTCTGCCGCGACGCACCGCGATGTCTCCCGCATGTAATCCTCTAATCCTAACGATCAACTCGCAATTTCAAACCTTAGAACAAGAAGAAAAAATGCGTGGCCTTAGAGGATAACGTTGCGCTCAATGCGCGCTGAATCTCCAAAGACCGGTTAGGCGCAGATCCTCCTCCGTCCACGCACACCACCGACCGTAAAGCAGAGAGGAGGCGGTGAACTAGTGATTCGTCGATCTGCAGTCTCAACCCAAGACAATGCCTTTGTCTGCGGGGCCACCGCCCGACAAATCATCTTAACAACCGATCATCGCCCATCGAAGCCCTAGAAAAATCGCGGATGATCGGATTAACGTTATGAACTTTCGTCCGGACGCCTAATGGTGCAAAGATGACTCTCCCTTCACCCCGTAAATTTGGGCTCCCTCCGGCAAGACAAAAAATACCGACCCAGAAATACATCGAAAGATCGACCGGATTATCTGCAGACTTCCGATCTATGATGAATCTACATTGTGTTTGGACGCTATCCAATGTAAGGCTTTCGCACGGCCTTCCAAGAGGGAGCTCGGCGATGGTTCAACGGCTTGCCCGAAGTTGTATCACATGCTTTGAAGATTTCGAGTTGTTATTCTAAACCGGTTCGCCACTAGTAAGCGGCCAAAAGACAAATTTCAGAGGTGATGCAACTTACCCAAGGAAGAAACGAGAGTTTATGGAGCTCATCACTTTGTTCAATAATGAAACGGTCGAGGTGCTCGACCTCACTGCCGTCCATCTTGTGCCGCGCCATGACCAATACGAGGGACGAGGAGTTTAAGAAGTCACTAGCCCTCGATCACCCCGATCCGCTTAGGAAATAAGCAGGCAGGATAGGTATATTCACGAAGAAGTCTTTGAAAAATACGAGGCGTCGAACGGATGATCGTCACGAATGATGATGAGCAATTCGCTAAGCGGCAAAAGGCCGTTGAATCGAGAAGACCGATCGACCAAGCGGGGATATCGACGGGAGTTCACCCCACTAAACAAGCGATATGAAGAGGTGTTGGCAGCAATGAGAGCAGATGGGGAAACTGTCCGAGAAACCGAAAAAATGAAGACCCCCTACAAGGACAGGAACTCTAATTTGTATTGTCGTTTCCACAAAGAGGTCGGTCATGACACGAAAGATTGTTGGCAGTTGAAAAAAGAAATCGAATTCCTCATACAAAGGGAAAGGTTAGGCCGATTTGTGAAGCACGGGCAGAATGCCGATTAGGATAATCGACGCAGGACAGGTCGACCAGACAATAGACGACCGCCCTGGAGTAGAAATGACAGAAATGACAAGGGGAGGCAGAATGCGAATTCGGATAATCGACGAGAAGAGAGAGGGCGGTCGAGGGAAAGAAATGACGGAAATGCCGTACAACAAGACGACCGACCGACTGGGGTCATTAATATGATATTCGGTGGAAATGCAACCGGGGGATCCACCAACAAAGGGAGAAAAAGATATGCCAAACAGGTCGTCAAAGACTCATACATCAAAAAGCCGAGGGAGAGCGACGGGATGATATCATTTGACGAGTCCGACCTTAATGGAGTAAGTTGCCCTCATGATGACGCCCTCGTGGTAAACCTGAACATGGACGGATACGAGGTGAAACGGGTGATGATTGACACGGGAAGCTCAGTCGACTTGTTGTATTATGAGGCCTTCAAACAGATGAAGATACCCGAAGATCGACTACTACCCACAGACGGCCCCATCAAAGGGGTAACCGGGGCATCGGCCTACCCGTTCGCCCGGGTGTACTTGAAAGTGAAGTTCGGGCAGAAATCGTGTCAGATAGAAAGGGACGTTGAGTTTCCGGTCGTAAAGTTTCAAGGGCGATAATGCAATAATCAGGCGGACAACTCAAAATGCCCTCGTGTCACCGTCTCCACTTACTACCAAGTTATGAAGTTCTCGACACCCCACGAAGCCCAGATTGTCGAGGTCGCAGAGAATCGCCAGGAATGTTACTTAAGAGACTAAAACATTAGATGGGCGGTAGTCTTGACGAGCTCTCTTGATGTGAGAACCGACGAAGAGACGGACAGGATGAACCCAGTGGAAGAAACGCAGAGGGTCGTACTGGACGAAGCCGATCCTTCTAAGTTCACAAACCTAGGTTCCGAGCCATAGGGGACTCGTTAAAGAAATCACTGATTGTTTGGTGGAAAATAGGTCAGTTTTCGCTTGGGTACCGAGCGACATGTCCGAAATTTCTCGATCAGTCGCATCTCACTCCCTCGGTATTCGGCATGACTATAAGCCGATCAGACAAAAGAAACGATGGCACAGCAAGGAACGACAGGGGGTGATTGAGAAGGAAGTAGCGAAGTTGCTGGAAGCCGGGTTCATCCGAGAGGTCAAATATCCTGAATGGCTCGCCAATGTCGTTTTAGTAAAAAAGAAGAACGGGAAGTGGAGAATGTGCATAGATTTCACCGACCTAAACAAAGCGTGTCCAAAGGACAGCTTCCCATTGCCTAAGATCGACCAATTAGTAGACTCCACCTCGTGGCATGAAAGCTTCACTTCTGGATGCTTTCTCGGGCTATCACCAGATCCAAATGAGCCTGGAAGACGAAGAAAAAATCGCCTTCATAACCGACCAAGGCACATATTGCTACCAAGTAATGCCTTTCGGCCTGAAAAATGCCGGGGTGACATATCAACGCCTCGTCACAGAAGTCTTTAAAAAACAGATTGGCCGGACGATGGAAGCTTATGTGGATGATATGGTGGTCAAAAGTAAGACGTCCATGAACATGTACAAGATCTCAAGAAGTCTTCGGACCTCGAATAAATTCCATGAAGCTAAACCCGAAAAATGTGTGTTTGGGGTGGCATTGAAAAATTCTGAGTTTATGATCACTCAACGGGAATGAAGCTAATCCAGAGAAGATTGAGGCCATCATACAGATGCCTTCGCCGCAATGCTTAAAAGATGTTCAGATATTGACCGGTCGGATAGTATCGCCGAAAGGTGTTCATTTCGCACTAGGAGACAAGTGCCTCCCATTTTTCAAAATCTGAGGAAAGCAAACATGACCCAGTTTCAATGGCCGGATGAGTGCGATAAAGCTTTCCAACACTTAAAACAATATTTGTCTAGCCCGCTTATTCTGCAAAGCCCAGAAGAGGGGGAGAACCCGATTTTATACTTGGCGATTACGGAGGGTCGATCAACAAGAGACTTATCCGATCGGAAGGAAGCCGCAGATCCCATCTACTATGTTAGCAAAGTGTTGACCGGGCCAGAAACGCGATATACGCCCATAGAGAAGCTAACCCTCTCTTTGATAATGGCAGCCAGGAAGCTGAGGCCTTATTTCCAAAGTCATACCATTGAGGTATGGAGTGATCAACCCCTCGACAATGCCTTCAAAAGCCCGAAACTTGTGTCTACCGATAAAGTGGGCGTAGAACTGGAGAGTTCGACATACGAGATAAGCTCATGACGACCATTAAAGCGCAGTGTTGGCGCACTTCATTGCAGAGATGAGCCAACCTAGCTCGAAGGATGAGCCTTTCCTCGCTTAGAGCTTATTCATCGACGGTCATCCAATGCCGAGGGATGCGGAGCGGGAGTAGTCTTGGTCACCGCATATGGATGAAAAGGTGGAATACGCCTTAATTTAGAATTCAAGGCCTCAAATAACGAGGCGTATATGAGGCTCGATAACCGGCCTCCAACTAGCTGTGGAGATGGGGTGAAGCACTGAAGATATATGACGACCCAGTGGTGGTAGGCCAAGTCACCGGCAAGATGAGGCCAATGGAACAACATGATCAAGTATCCGAGCTAGTAAAGCAGAATTAAGCAATTTCGAACAACACTCAATCAGCATAATAGAACGAGCTCGAAATGCTAAAGCGGATGTGCTCTCGAAAATAGCTTCCGATCGTGATGCCATAAACAATGTTCTAGTCGAACGACTTGATCGGCCTAGCATTCAGAAAGCCGAGGAAGTTCTCAACGTGAGAATCGGTCGGTCGAGTTGGACAGAATCGATCGCGCAATACCTTTTAGAAGGAAAGCAACCAAAGGACGCGTCAGAGGCCAAGAAGTTAAGGATAAAGGCAGCCGAATACACGATCGTCAACGGTACCCTATATAAGCGGTCTTCACGACCGGCCGCTCGATGCTTGAATGAAGAAGAAGCCGAAGCAGCAATGGTCAAGTCCATGAAGGATGTCGCGAAATCACATAGGGGCGAATGTTGGCTCACCGATTGATCGACAGGTACTATTGGCCGACAATGAGAAGAGATTGTCGTGAAAAGGTCGATCGATGTGAGGCCCGCCAGAGAAACAAAGAACTGTCTCACCAAATTAACCGAAAGCGGATGCAAATCGTGAGCCATCCTATCCCTTTCGCTCAATGGAGAATGGATATCTGGGGCCCTTCCTCCTGGTCCCGGACAAAAGAAATTTCGATAGTGGCGATGGAATATTTCACTAAGTGGGTTTGAGACCTGCCGCTACAATCACCGAGGGAAGGTGGAAAGTTTCAAAAAGAAGAATATACTATACCGCTTCGGGATGCCTATGGTGTTGGTTACAGATAATGGTCGGCAGTTCGACAACGACAAGTTTAGAGATTTCTGCGACCGATTAAAGATCAAGCTACGGTTGACTTCGGTAGCCCATCCCCAAAGTAACGGTCTTGCAGAGAACACCAATAAAAAGAAAATGAACACCCTCAAGAAGTGCCTGGACGACCGAAAGACCTGGGTGAAAGAAGTAGACGAAGTATTGTGGGCATATAGAACCACACCGAATGGAGTCACAGGGGAAACACCGTTCAGGATGACCTTCGGGACAGAAGCCCTAGTTCCAGTAGAGGCGACATTGCACAATCAAAGGGTGTCGGGCTATGAAGAAGTGCAAAATGATGAAGCCCGCAGAGCAGAGCTCGTTCTCCTTAGCGAGGATAGAGAAAGGGCAGCCGCTCGCTCAGAAGCCATCAGGCAAAAGGCGACCAAGTTCTACAACAGAAGGGTCAAGCCGAGCGATGTAAAGGTAGGTGGTTACGTCCTACGAAAAGCCAAGGTGACTGGAAAGCATCCCGGAAAGCTCAGACAAACATAGGAAGGACCCTATCGAGTGATTAAGCAAGTCGGGCATGGTTCTTACATCCTTAGCAATGAGAAAGGAAAGTTTTTACCAAGGCCTTGGAACTCACAGAACTTGAAGGCGTTTTACCAATAGATAAGTTTTATTTTAGTTAATCTTTCCTTATTATCATTTTGTATACATGTGGTACTTTTTCCCCGTCCCCGCCAGACAGTTTTTAACGACCACGCCTCATTATTATCAATAAAGGGGTTTGATTTCTTGGCAATAAAGAATTCAATCATGTATGGCAAAGAATAGAAAATCCAGTAACCATCGCTTAGTATTCTCCATAGATCGATCGATAATGGTCGGTCGCCAAGACAAGATCCTTGGGACCTCACCATCGCCAATTGCTCGGCATTCTCCATAGATAGACCACAGAGGTCGGGTCCAAGACAAGATCCTTGGGACCTCGCTATCGCCAATTGCTAAGATTCTCCATAGATCGACCACAATTGGTCGGGTCGCTAAGACAAGATCCTGGGACCTCGCCATCGCCAATTGCTCGGCATTCTCCATAGATCGACCACGGCCGATCGAGTCGCCAAGACAAGATCCTGGGACCTCGCCATCGTCATCTCTAAGATTCTCCATAGATCGACCACGATCGTCGGGTCGCCAAGACGAGATTCTTGGGACCTTTCGCCGCCTTCGACACGGATTGACTAAGGTCGATCGGTCGCCAAGGCGTAATCGCCGGACCGTAGCTCTCGCCTCAATTATAGATCAACCTTGAAGCGGTTTACCATGGCGATTTTACCAAACTACACTATGATCGAAAACAGAAAGCTAAAACACGAAAGTAACTTTAAAGAATTTTATTATTGTAGATTGATCCCGCCCAAGCCCGACCAGTGAGCTCTACAACACGGGAGAAGGAAACTACCAACACCAAGGAGAAGGTGAATACCGGGGAAGCCTCGAGGGCTGGAAGAGACGAAGTAAGAGCGGGACCCGGGAGCAACCGGAGGAATATTTTCACTAGAAGCTCTTCCTCCGGAGAGCGACACAATGAGAACAGAGCGGGACCCGGGAGCAACCGAAGGAACATCTTCACCAGGAGTTCTTCCTCTTGAGCCGAGATCTAGCTCCTCATTTGGAACGTCAGACGGTTCTCCTCGACTTTCTTCGCCATCTCCTCCAAAGAAAGCCCAAAGTCGGGAATAAGCCGCCTAAGATACTCTTCAATGAAGGGCATGCCACCCCTCGAGAGCATAGAGCTCGTGGCCCCTCTTCAGAACCGAGAGGGCTACCTCACAGGCGAGCTCCAAACTCTCCTCGTACAAGAACCGCCTCTTCCATCGCTTGATCGCTTCGATCCACGCTTCCCGTGATAGAGCGTCGCACCTCCCGCAAGGTGTTCTTGGCTCTATCTCTATCCACCACTGCGGAATGGCGTCTTGGCGACTTTGTTGATCTCCCGCCCGCCTCACAGCCTTCCTCCACTCCTCATTCTCCTTCTCCTCCCTCTCTCCTTCTCCTCTCCTCCTCTATTTCGCCACCGAGCCACAAAGCTCCCATCTCCCTCCTGGGCCTTCTTCTCCTCTTCGCGGACGCGTTTTAGCCTCAAGGAGGTCTCTCCTCCTTCACTCGGCACTCGCCCTTCAAACCCTTCATCCGATCATTGAGATCCTGGACTTCCGGTCCAGAGTCTCCAAACGCCGCAAGACGATTAAAGGACATCGCCACACAACCGCATACCAAGACAAACGAGCTGAGAACCTAACTCCAAGTTACCTTTCTTCTCCATGAACCGCTCGTCCGTCGGGGGAGTAACCCTCTTGGCAAGGTAGCGGGAAACCTCGAGGTCCCCGATCGATACGTCCTTGCCCAACTTGATGGCAGGCTCCCACCGCCAAGGCTCATACCGCGCCTTCTCCTTGCCTTTTCTTCGCTTACACCGCCCGGCTTGATGGCCAAAGGGATGGAAGGTCACCCACCAACCAACCTCTTACTTTTAAGAGGAGGACCCACGCCCTCCTCCTCCTCCTCTACCATCGGTACAATCGGCAATGGCTCGACACAATAGGAAGGTCTCCCAGAGGAGCACCCCAAGACAACCGAGGAGACCAACCTCACAGACAAAGCGGCGCCTCACCGGCCTCCGCCTCACTCCCCTTCTTCCGAGAGGCCTCGCTTCTCGACGTAGAAGTGGCGGGCATCCTCACTATGGTGCAGACAATGATAAATTGAGTTAGAGAACAAAACTAATGCATAAAAGTTCAACAATTAATACAATCACGATGAGTCAACCGGACAGGGCGGTTTCCTCCTTTAGCCCGCTAATACGAGGAGGGGGGTCGACGAGGAAAGAATCGGCCGAGGCCCCCGGGTATCCCTAAATGAGCCGAAAGCAAAATCAGATTCGCCAGGTCCTCGATACGGCGGACCAACTCCCACTCCTCCTCGCTAAGTGGACAAGGTCGACGAATCATTCCATTGCTTTCGCCAGAGGATACCTCCGTGGTCGACACTCAGAGGAAGATCATGGGGCTTCACAAAGAAATACTTGATCCGCCAGAAGAAATTTTCGAGGGTGTCCTGGATGAGCGATACCGAGCATCTCTATATTGCAGAAAAGGGACTCCAGCCCCGGAGCTCGGACTACGGCTCATCCTCAGGAAATGACGTAGAATGCCAACAGTAGGCGGATAAGTCGAACCGATGGCACAAAGAATGCCAACCCGCTTATAAACCTCCAACTGTCGGAGGAATTTGGCTCTTAATAACCCGAACATGGCGCATACCTCTTCAATAATCGGACGACAGAGCCTCATGCCACCATCGAGAAAAAGCTCCTGAGACGGCAAGTATCAACTGAGATTCTTGTGGATCCGCCATTCCTAAAGGCACGGGGCCCCCAAGACGTAGGAATATTATACTTAAGAGTCAATTTGTTCAACTCCCACACGGTCATCGACGATGCAGTCTTTAGCGGCAACTCCACAATGAATCATCTTTTCTCTCTCATCGACATCTCCTCCGCACCTCCACCATGCTCCCGTAACTACCCGCTGACATGTTCACCAAGAAAAGACTTTTGGAAAAGAAGAGGGAATGAAGAAAAAGGACGTACCTAATCAGGGGTTCGAAACAGGGAAATCGGACGGCGAAGTGAAAGGAAATTTCTGGGAACCGCGAACGACAAAGAACAAGCGAAGACAAAGTGTAAGCGGGAGAACGAAAGCAAAAGGTAAAAACCGCTACAACTCGTCGACTATGAGTATTTATAGAGGGTCGATAGAAGGAACACTCGAAAGTGACCCAATCGGACTACGACACATGGAGAAAATCCGAGCTATGCTCAGACACGCGACATGATCTAAACCACAAGAATTAGGGTTGTTCGAAATCCGGAAAGGAGCGGTAGTTGAAAGGACGTACGAGACAGCTGCACAACGGTTACAAGGAAGATACGTTTCAGATTCTGAACAGTTGTCAGAGAGCACGCGCCGTCAAATAATAAATGTTTCAAGTCCAAGCGTCTGCCAATGATGGTTATCCGACCTACCATAGCGCAAGTTGTCACGCAGTAAGTGCCGAGACCGATCAGTCGGGGGCCCTCAAATCAATCGACCCTAATACAAGCAAATCGAGACGACTAGTCGGACCGACCGATCGAAACTGCCCGAGCAATCCCATGATCGGGCTACAAGGCCAATACCTGACCGATCGACCACCTTACGAGCAGCCTTGCTTATGAGCTATGAGGAAACCGACGAACGCCAACGTCCAACATACTCCTTCGACCGCTTCTTCGACTCGAGGAGTAGGGGGCTTATGGTTGGCTTCGGCTATATTGGACCCGAGCCTAATCCCACAGCCGATCGGTCGGTCTCACATCCACCAATTAATTCGGGCCGAACCACACATCCATGGCCTAACAAAGAGAAGAATATCTCTCACGCAGACACGAAAGACCTAAACCTAAATTGAAAAACCATATAAAAGGTATTATTCTCATAACAGAGGTAGTCACAATCATTAACCTAGCTTTTCTCTCGTTTATCAACCTCACCTCACCGTAAAATCGATTGAAGGCTTGGAGGCTTAATCGACACAACCCCAGACAAATGCCTTCCTTGTTTCAGGTGTATCTTCACACCGAATTCACCACAAAAAATAGTCAATCATATGGAGCACAACGACAATATTCCATCCTGCCAGAACCTGGCAGAACCAGAGTTCAATTCGTATATTCCAAAACCTCTGTTAAATTTGGACTCAAACTCAATTGCTTCGGACCAGGCAAATCACTGATCAGGCCTTGAGCCGTTGTCATCCCTGATCCTATTTCGATTTCCGTATTTTAAATTTTGCACAGTACTTTCACCGGCTCTTTTCTTGTGCAAAGCTATTATAAATATATAGTACCTTGTTGTAACTTGCAACTCCATGTCCGTACCATGTAACAACACTTAACCATGTTTTGGAAATTGCAGCTAACCTTCACTTCTCGGCTCCTCGCTTCTCACCCCACCTCGCTTCCCCTGCCAGCCTATGCTTATTCCTCCAGACCAGACTCTGATTGGCTTATTAGATCGTATTATTTAATAAACAACTTGTATTTAACGGTTAAATAATTATATAAATGAACTGTACAACTGTGGCATTGAGTCAGCGTAATACGGCTTATTACACCTTGTTACAACATCATTGTGCATTATATGTTACCATGGGAAAGTGGTAAATTTGGTGTGTTCAATTCGAATTCTATGGGTTTATTTAGATTTAAGTAGTTACTTAAAATTAAAATAAAAATAATCTAAAATTTTTAGATATTAAATTCAAAATCGATATTGTAGCCACACATATTTTATAAAATAAAATTACCAACTTAATTTATTAGCATTTCAAGATATTATGGCAACAGTTGTTAAAAATTGCAAGTAATTTCTTTAAAACTAAAAGGATATCTTTAATTATACAATTAATAAGTTTATAACGTTATAATTACAAAAATTCTTAAATTTTAATATATTTTTACTTTATTTTAGCACTCAATAAGAAAAGTAATGCATATGTTAAATATTCTTAAAGTGAGACAATCAACTAATTGTTTTCTTTATCTTTTCAAATATTTTCTTTTTAGCTCCCAATACACATTACTCTCAATCTTAACATTAAACTTAATACTTGTAATAGTAATCCATTTGTAACCAAAAAGATTATCACAAACTAGGGAAGATAATGGGCATACTCATGAGTCGGTCTCGCTTATTTTTTAAATTAAAATGTAACATAACATTTTTTATTTAAATCCAACACTAAAATTAAATATGATATGAAAAAATGGTATTATATCATCTTTCATTCCCATTAATGTAACAAACCAAACAACATTATTGATATTATTCCAGAAACCCAAGTTACAAACCAAACGTCATTTTTAATTTTTCATACCCATTCTCATTCCCTTCTACTATTATACCCATACACAACCTCAATCCCGTGCTCAAATCAAACGCCCCCTAAATTATCTAAGATTAAGCATATTCAAAATCTGACTTTTTTAAACAAAACAATTTGCTTAAAAAGGGTTAAGCCTCGTATGAGTTTAATTTGACTTATAACTTGGTATATTAAAAATATTAAGCTTGATTTGATTTTTTCTGGCTTTCATATTATTAAAAAGAAAAGGAGAAAAAAAAACACCATTCTTAAATTGGAGCCCATGATCTAACCCCACCTTTCACGTCGAAGGCACGTGATGCCATATTTTGCATGCAGTCACGACATTTATGTTCGCGCATAGGAAGAACGAATAACACATAGAAAGAGACGTAGCCAAGTCCTCGTGTTAGGGGTGAGCATAATTCGGGTCGGCCCGATTATCCAATTCGCCGAATTAATTCGGTAAGGAATTGGTGAAATTGCAATTCGAAATGCCGAATAATACCCAATTTAATTCGGTCCGATCGAGTAACTCAAAATAATTGGGTTACCCGACACCAAAACCATCTACCCTCTCCCTCTTCTACCCGACTTGACTTAGGTTTAGATATTTAGGAAAATTAAATCGCCTCGCCCTACCGCAGACCTGCAATGATCGACAAATCCGCAGAAGACTCCACACTCACGACACACATTCCACTCCACCACTGCGACTCCAAGACTTTCGGCGATCGGACTCCACATCCGCACGACAGTCCACGTAAAGTAGAAACAGACACAAGACAAAGCCACAAACATCATACACCGCTTGAGATTCGAGAAAAATTAAATCGCCTCTTCTTCTTCCTCTAGTATCGCCAGATCGCAGTTCGCAGCACTCCTCACTCATCGTAAATCTGTCAGCCGCCGGTTACCAGAAGGAGTCCTTTTCTTCTAACTTCTTGTTCTTCTCTTCTCTATTCCTCGTTCTCTCCGATTTCTAGGTTTTTTTTGGGTATTTTTCTTCTAACTTCTCGGTTC
This sequence comes from Erythroxylum novogranatense, assembly GCA_029891385.1. NCBI lineage: Eukaryota > Viridiplantae > Streptophyta > Magnoliopsida > Malpighiales > Erythroxylaceae > Erythroxylum > Erythroxylum novogranatense. The sequence goes on from CM057228.1 coordinate 134,260,096, forward strand.
GTTTCCGCCTTGCTCACGGTGACATACATGACGTTTGAGAGTGCTCATCGCTCACGCACTGTAAGGAACTAAGGATCCTTTTCTCTAACCTCTTGCTCTTCTCTGTTCTCTCAAATCAACACACTTGAGGCTTGAGCTTGACCCTCGTTCCTCGTTCTCTGTGTTGCTTTTGAAGGGTCTACGCCTACGGTCTACCCGCATTTTGCTTCTGTTGTGATTTTTGAAGGCTTTTGGATTGAGAATTTGAGATGATACTGGCAGTCTGGCACCAATATCAATAGTGCTTTTAGGAGTCAATTAGCCCAAGCACTCTCAAAACCATAAGGCAGTGTAGAATTGCATTTAGATGGGAGGAGGGTTCTCTAATTTTGTTGCAAATCGTATATAAGTGTTGAACTGGTGATAGAAAACCGTAAGGCGGTGTATGTTGAATTGTTGATATTGTTTCCTGTTGTGATTGAGTGATTTCTGAAAGCTTTTGGATTGAGATGATACTGCCATTTTGTTTAAATAACAATCTTTTTTAACTCCTAATTTTGTTGCAAATAGTACATAAGTGGTGAACTGGTGATAGAATTATATATATATATAGTTGGTGTTCATATAGTAGAAGTAGACAAGTAGTTGCCAAATGGCATAAACTCTTCCTCAGGCGTAGAATGATTTATAGAGGATTCATTATGGAATAACTATTTATTAGCTCTCACACAAAGACTATAGAATGAGGCATTTGAGGATCCTATAGGATATTTCAAGGTGCTACACTAAACTAGTGGCATGCATGACTACTATTCCTTATTTGACATGTATTGATTCTGCCTACAAATCCCTAAACCATACTTGATTGGTTTCTTCTTAAAGAGGTTAAAACATGAGATTAAATTTCTTCTAAAATTATTAAGGCCTAAAAAATTATAATAAGGCTACGTTAGCTAAGAAGCAAGAACCTATAGCATATGTATGTTTTCTTAACTATAAGGGAACTAATAAACATTATACACCCCATAATAATCATACTTTTATTATGAGTTTTAACTAATACTGTATATAAATTAATTACAAATCTCATACTTTTTTAAATCACTTGTTAGTTAATTATAAATTCACTTCTAATGTGCTTTGAAGATTCATATTTGAAGTGAGTGAATTATAAATTGACTTCTGATTGTCTTATAAATTGTTTTTTCCTGTTTTAGATGGAACAAGAAGTCCAATGATTCCATTCAACGCCGAGTCTCCGAATGAAAAGGCTAGGAGGCCTCGGAAAGAGATGCCCAGTTCCACTAAGACCAAAGAGAAAGGCTATGACAAAAGATCCGAGGTATGGCATCATTTTACCGCATTTGTGGTGAAGATGGAACTAGAAAAGGTAGATGCAATTATTGTGGTAAAGAGTATGCACGATTCAAAAGTATAGGTACTCGTCCACTTATTTATCACATGAATCATTGCACAATGAGCCCTTGTTTAGATCCTAATCAACGTGAAGTTAATGTAGTTAAGGGTGAGGGGGGTAGTCAAAATATTATGACAGCTTGGAAGTTTGATCAAAATCTAGCTAGGGAGGCTTTGACGTATATGGTTGTACTAGACGAACTCCCTTTCAAATTTGTAGAGAACCAAGGCTTTAGACATTTTATGTCTAAAGTTCAATCAAAGTTCGTTTTTCCATCCCGATTTATCGTGTTCAGGGACGACTTCCAACTCTACATCAATGAGAGGAATAATTTGAAGCAATTGTTAAGGAACAGAACCAATAGGGTTTGTTTGACAACGGATACATGGACTTCTTTGCAAAGAATCAATTATATGTGTTTAACTGTACATTTTATTGATAATGATTGGAAATTGAACGAGATGATCATTAACTTTTGCCCTATTGATAGTCATAAGGGTGAGGCCATTGGTGTGGCGGTTGAGAGGTGTTTGATTGAATGGGGCATTGATAACGTGTTAACGATGATGATTGACAATGCTAAATCGAATGATACCGCTATTGCATATTTGAAAAAAGGTTTAGCACTAGGAAAAATAGTGTTATTCGATGTGAACACTTTCATGTTAGGTGTGTTGCTCATATAATTAATTTGGTGGTTGGTGATGGTTTAAGTGAAGTTTCTAGCTCAATTATGCGAATTCGAGCTGCTGTTAGGTTTGTTAGACAATCCCCTGCTAGGTTGAAAAGGTTTAACGAGGCAATTGTGATGGAGATGATTGATTGTAAAAAGTCTTTGTGTTTGGATGTTTCAACTAGATGGAATTCGACTTACTTGATGCTTGATGTTGCCCAAAACTTTGAAAAAACTTTTGAGATATTTGAAGTTCTTGATCCTAGTTTTAAGAGTGAGATGGAGGGTGATATGGGGGTTTCTACTTGTAATGATTGGGAGGTTGCTAGAAGATTAACATTATTCTTGAAGCAATTTTATGAGTTGACTCTGAGAGTTTCGGGCTCTTATTATGTGACTTCAAATACTTATTTTAGTGAAATAAGTACAGTGGCTAGTAATTTAGATCAAATGGTAAACAACAATGATCTTGAATTGAGTTTGATGGCAAGCAATATGAAAAGGAAATTTGACAAGTATTTGGGAAATATTGAGAAGGCCAATATGTTCATTTATATTGCTGCTATTCTTGATCCTCGAGCTAAATTAGAGTATGTGGAATTTGCTTTTCATCAACTTTATAATGGGGAGGATGTTTCACGTATGTGTCATAAGGTGAGAGATACTTTGTTTGCCATGTTTAATGAGTATAAATGCATATTGTCACCTGAAACTAGCCGATCATTTGAGAGAGGGCAATCTTCAAGCAATTTAGATAAGGATAGTGAACCATTTGAGACTATGGAATCTAAATTTAAGAAATTCAAGAGTGCAACGGGAGATTGGGATACACAATCAGAATTAGATAAGTATTTGGGTGAAGGGGTAGAAGCGGATTGTGAAAACTTTGATATACTTGGATGGTGGAAAATTAATGGAGCAAGGTTTCCTACACTTGCTATCATGGCTCGTGATGTTCTAGCAATTCCTATCTCAACCGTGTCTTCGGAGAGTGCTTTTAGCACAGGAGGGAGGGTTCTTGATGCATTTAGGAGCTTATTGACTCCTAAAATTGTTCAAGCACTCATATGTGGACAGGATTGGATTAGAGCTTCAGTGACTCGTCACGAGATCAAAATTGAGGAGGATTTGGAGGACTTACAACGTTTGGAAAATGGTAATTTTCTTTTTTATAGCTTTATTATTTAATATTTCAATTTGTTATACATTGTGATATTTTTGCATGATTGATTTATTCTCCGATTTATGTTCTTTTAATGTAGAATTGTCACATATTTCGTGGATCTGAATTACACAAGTTTGATGACTTTCATGATTTACCAGACTCCATCAAAAGAAAAGAAGAAGTCAAGAACAAACACTCCGGTTTAATTTACTGTGCTACTTTTCATGACTGTTTTTTCTTGTAGAATTAATAATCAAATTATGCTAGTCAATTGTAATATTTGCATTTGGACTCTTTATTTTTATATTATTTCGGGTAACTCAAAATTTTCGGGCTAGATACGTTCGGGTTATTAAAATTTCGGGTTCGGGTCAAAAAAATTCGGGGTAGTAAAAAATTCGGGTTCGGGCCGGGTAAGTTCGATTTTGGGTTCGGACCGAAAAGTTCGAGTATTGACAACTTTGGGTTCGGGCCGGGTTACTTCAATCATGGTTCGGGCCGAAAAATTTCGGGCTATCAAAATTTCGGGTTTGGGTCGAGTAACATAAAAAAAATTCGGGTAATTCGGGCCTTGCTCGAACAGTAAAAATTCGGCCCGAATTACCCAAATACTCACCCCTACCTCGTGTGAGCAGGCCGATATTCTGTTTAATATTATAGTATTTTATTGTGTCCAATAAATTTTAGCCTTTATTTATATGAGTTTTGTATAAATCTCACGTAAATCTTACAAAATAAATAATTAAAATTTTATAAAATAAAATAAGATATAATAATATTAGACACACGATCTTATTTTCCGTACGAGCACCTCACCATTTTTACACATGTAAATATGTCAAGTCCCTCCATGGACCACAACACAAGCACTTCAGACTCTCGTACACTTCAATCTACTCGTCCTTATAAGAACCGTTCACATACCAACTCTTCCTTCTCTGTGAACCGACCGGTGTTGGTGGTAAGATGGGGAAGAGAAGAGAGAAATACATGAGAGCTTCACAAACTCTACCATCATCACCATCTCACTCTTTCTCTTCCTCTTCCTCTGATTTCGAGTTCACAATGTCACTCTCTCCTCGCAAATCCTCCATTAATCTTTGCCCAGCTGACGACCTTTTCTACAAAGGCCAGCTCTTGCCTCTCCATCTCTCACCTCGTATCTCCATGGTACGTACCTTAACCTTAGCTTCTTCAAGCATTTCCTCTTCCTCTGACACCACCACCACAGCCTCTCGTGACTCCACCGGAAGCACTGAATCATCCTCGTCGTTTACTAGTGATCTTGTTCTGCTCCGTGAGTGTGATTCGTCGAGACCAAGTTCTGTCGCTGAAGACGATGAGTTCAAGCGGCTCAGTAACTACAACACTCACAGTCAAACCCATCTTCACATCAGTTCCCAGATCAAGAAGAGCAGCAAGTACTTTTCTTTATCGAGATTCTCCTCTGTGTTCAAGAAAGAGACGAATAAGAATCAGGGAAACGAGAACGTGTCAGGTAATTCTCCGGTCAAGAGAATGAGCTCCACTGCGAAAGAGGTTATAAGGAAGTATCTGAAGAAAGTGAAGCCATTGTACGAGAAACTATCACAGAAACAACAGCCACAGAAGATGGAAGTCGTACGAGCAATCTCAAAGCCATCAAGAGGTTGTTCCTCTTTCTCAATAAAACCAGAGAGATCTACGAAGGACGTGGACGGTCGTAGCAAGAACATCTCAAGAAAAGTAAACAATGGAGGATTTTCATCGATCCCTCACTCTTTCTCGGGAAATCTAAGGTACCCAAAAAGGAGAAGCTGTGTCTCGAGCTGTCCATCATCGATGCGGTCATCGCCAAGCCACTCCGGCGTGCTTTCGGTAATGGGTTCAGGAACGACAAGTAGGGTTAACGGCGGCGCATATTATTACGGAGACACGTCGTCAATGGAGGAGTTGCAGAGCGCTATTCAGGGTGCAATTGCTCATTGCAAGAACTCACTGATTCAAAGCAAGACCTTGGCAAGTAATGAAATCTGAAAAAAAATTATTTTTATTTTGAAAGCCAAGGAAACTAAAATTATGTAATTATATTGCGACAGTGGAGATCGTGAAGAGTGCTAAAGCTGAATGAACATCTATCGATTATATAAGGGAAAATGCAAATCCTTTTAAGGCAGTAGAATCCGAAGAAGTTCTTGTTCTGTTTCTACCTAGGTTAAGACGAAACTGGTTTTAACTGTAGACATTGGATTTTGCGTTTTATTTTTCTTTTCCTGTAGCTCTTCCTTCTGATTTAACCTTCTCGAGAAAATAATGCATTGGAGCGGAAGAGAAGAAATAAAATTATGCACTTGAATTGGACCCATGTGCATTAAGAGTAAGTAAACGATGATTCTCTGATTGGTGACAAGACTGTGTCATTAATACTATTATATACTATAAGCAGGCGTTGAATGAAGCTGCAACAATGAAGTTTCCCCTTTATTAGTTTCTTTTCTATAAAAGTTGCATTAAATGCCAATAAATTTGACCGAATCTTAAATATTGTTGACCCGGTCACATGCACGAGTGATGGATGATTAACTGGAATGCCAAGGTTGGCCGAAATTTAAATTGTTATTTTTAAATCAAACTAAAATTCAAATTATCATATTGAGTTAACATAAATTTTAATAAAAATAATATTATTTTAATTTTGTAAAAATTAAAAATATTTAATCAAATTTAATCTATACCCATCTCATTTTAAATGTAAAGTTGACGTGGCTTTGTTGAAGAATGGGTACTATGGGCTTGATATGATTATCAGAAACTCTCAAGGGCAAAATTGTGCTGAAAAATTGATGACAGTTTCAGGTTGGGGAGATCCACAAGTAGGCGAAGCGCTATGCTTTCGGGAAGCCTTGAGCAGGATCAAATTGTTAGCTTTTTTTTTAATATGTGTGGAAACAGATTGTCAGGTGGTTACTCAATTTTTGACATCTACGCATAGTTTTTCTTCATATTTTTTCATGATTATAAATGATTGTAAGTCTCTCATTCAGGAGCTTTCTCTTATCTCCTTTGCGTTTCTTAGAAAGCCAGCGAATCAAGTCGCTCATATTATAGCTAGAGCGGTTAATTCTATGCCTGGTTTTGAGTGAGGGATATGCCCTCTTTCTTTTTTGTATGATGTTTTGATAACATATTCTAATAATATGCGCTGAGCGCATTCATTACCGGTCAAAAAAAAATTTTTTTGATCATGTTCAAATTTATAACACGATTATAGGAGTCTTAAACTCGATTAGATTTCAGGTCGAAATCAAACCTTATCTCAAAGTTTTAAACAAATATCGAGGTTGGGTATATGTAAGGGATAGACTTTAAGGGTATATTTTAATAGAATGAAATAAATTGATGTAAAATTTAAAAGTATTGTTCAAGAATAATAAAAGTTCATAATTTAATGTATTAAAATATAAACCTTTATTCAAATGATAAATAATATTATATTTCATTTCATTAATAAACTCTCACTTAACATAAAGACAATATCTCTGTATTTTGAGTAGTGTGTATCAATAAGCAAAAAAATTTTAAACGAGCTTACAAAGTAGTAATATTATGTCCGAAATTGAAATTTTAATATTAGAACACCTCAAAATAAAAATCCAACTACATATATCTTCCTATCCTTTATATCCTCGTAATCACAATAGTTTTAATATATGATTAAAAGTTAAAATTGAATTGATTAATAGTCAGCTTAATAGTACAAATTTTGAATTCACCAATTTTTAACTTGATTTTAATTTTTAGTTTAATTTATTTTAATAATTTTGTTATAAAAATCAACAATTTATTAATTAATCATTTGATTTTTAAACTGATAAATTTTATAAACTAAATTAAACTGATTATTTTATTTTAGTAGTTTCTCTTTCTAATTAAATTTTAAATTAATAGCAGTCTTTTAAAAATTTCAAACTCTTCAATTATATTTAATCTTTAACCGATTTTATGACAATCTAATCTTGATTAAACCATTTAAATCTTAAATCTTTTATCATATCATATTATATAATAAATATATTAATAATCGTATATTTAAAGTGCAATCAACTTGTTTGATATTCAAAATCATCTAAAAATATGCCACATAATTCTCCTTTAAATATCAATATTTGTATTATTACGTTATTTACATCAATAAAACATTAATAAATATAATTTTCAAACTGAATTAATTTAAAATAATTATTTATCTTAAATATAAAATTGCACTTATTTTATTTTTATTTTTTAGCAAAAACCAAGTACTCAAACCTCTTTATTTAGTATTTCAGCCACTAGAAACAGACCCAAGAACTAAAGCTGGCGGTGGCTCCACTAATTAAGGAGACTTTTGTTGGCCGTCGGTGGGTGGAGGTGGTGGAGAAAAAGTTCTACACACGTCGGCCCATGATGAGTCTATGCCTCTATGGAGGGTACGGGAATGGCGTACACAGCTTTTTAGCACTACTGGGTAGTTGAAAGTCAGAGTTGGCGATCTTCGTACGTTGCCGGTGGGAATCGCTAAGCAGTATTTCACCATAATTTACTAGGTGATAGCTGTGACAGTCATCCATTATCTTGCAGTAACAACCGACACAATCCGCCATTAAACATTTACCAACCATTTTAATGTTATTCTATAATATAAAATAGTTTTGTAAATCACACCAAAATAGTGTTATTTATTGTGAATAAAATACCCAAATAGGAATAAACAAGAGAATGAAAGGAAATAAGTCAGAATAAACTTCTATTATTTCTCAATGTCTCTTTACAAAGTGAAATCTCATGTCCTTATATAGGACTCTTGTACATGTACTATATTTAATGAGAAAATGGGAAAAACCTAAGTAATAAAGTAAGTACATGAATAGAATAAATGAAGAGAAGAGGATAAGTCTATATCATTGAATGAAGTACATAAATAGTATGTACATAGTCATCCACGCCATACATGCATGTATTACAACACTTCCCTTGGATGACTATTTTGTCTCGTTAAAACCTTGCCAAGAAAACCCGTGGGATAAAACTTAGCGAAGGAAAAGAGTGCAAGATTCATAGGAAAGTTACTTCCCTCAAACAAACTCACTAAGTCGACGCATCCCAATATTGTGCGTGCTTCTTGAAGATTGAAGTTGGCAATGCTTTTGTAAGCAGATCACCGGATTGTCTTTGGGCGAATTTTACAAATGTCAACATCACCTTTCTTCAATAGTTCACGTGTGTAGAAAAACTTTGGAGAAATATGCTTAGTTCGATCACCCTTTATAAAACCACCTTTAATTTGAGAAATGCATGCTTCATTATCCTCATGCAATAATGTTGGCTTGCCAGTTTCCACAAACAACCCACAAGTTTTCCTGATATGTTGTATCATGATCCGCAACCATACACATTCACGGCTTGCTTCATGAAGGGCCAATATTTCAGAATGGTTAGATGAGGTAGCGGTAATTGTTTGCTTTACTGATCGCCATGAAATAGCAGTATTACCACAAATGAAAACATATCCAGTTTGTGATCGAGCTTTATGAGGAGCAGATAGGTATCCAGCATCAGCATAACCCATCAATTCTGATTTAACTCCTTTTAGGAAATACAATCCCATATCAGATGTGCCACGGAGATAACGAAAAATATGTTTCACTCCATTCCAATGCCTCCGTGTCGGGGAGGAACTAAACCTCGCAAGTAAATTTACTGCAAAAGTTATATCAGGTATAGTGCAATTTGCTAAATATAAAAGTGCTCCTATTGCACTAAGATATGGAACTTCTGGTCCAAGAACTTGTTCATCGTCTTCCTGTGGACGAAACGGATCTCTTGTTACATCAAGTGAACGAACAATCATTGGAGAACTCAATGGATAAGATTTATCCATATTAAATTGTTTTAATAGCTTTTCAATATAAGCTAATTGATGAAGAAGAATTCCACTTGTTAAATGTTCAACTTGAAATCCAAGGCAAAATTTTGTCCTACCAAGATCCTTCATTTCAAATTCATTCTTTAAAAATCAGCGATTCTAGAGATCTCTTCAGAGTCCCTACAATGTTTAAGTCATCAACATAAATCTGCGACTATAGCAAACCCGAGTTCATCTTTTGATAAAAACACAAGGGCAAACAACATCATTTTCAGTATCCATTTTCAATAAATATTCGCCAGCAATTGTACCACATCCGTCAGCATTGTTTTAATCCATATAAGGACCTTTGTAGCTTAACAGAGTACATTTACCGAGGTTTTGTATTATAAGCATCGGGCATCTTGAAACCTTGAGGATTTTCATGTAGATGTCATTATCTAATGACCCATATAAGTAGCGATTAACATCCATTAGATGTATGTCGAGACCTTCGAGACCAACAAACTAATTAAATATCTAAATGTAATTGCATCCATAACAGGAGAATATGTCTCTTCATAATCTATACCCGATCTTTGTGAAAATCCTTGTGCAACAAGCCGTGCCTTATATCTTACAATTTCATTTGACTCGTTTCTTTTTCGATAAAACCCATTTATACCCAACAGTTTAACATCTTGAATTATGCGGACTATCGGTCCAAATACTTGACGCTTGACTAATGAGTCCAATTCGACTTTTATTGCCTCTTTCCATTTAGGCCAATCAATTATATGTCGACATTCTTCTACAGTTTGAGGCTCAGGTTCATTTTCATTTACTATATCGGAGGCAATTGCATATGCAAATACATTATCAACAACAACTTCATTTCTTTCCCAACAATTTCTATATTTTAAAGATATCTCATGATTTTTGATGCGGAACCACTTCGGGGTTGATTGTTGAGAAATATGCAATTGTTGATTGTTTTGGATCTCTTCTGAGTGTCAATTCGAACATTTTCGATTCTCGTTTCTTCACGAGGAGCGTAATCCTTTGCACCAATAGGTCTCCCACGTTTTTGGCGTAATTTAGATTCAATGACTGCTATACCCACAGAGTTTCCAGTAGGGACAACTAGTCGTGAAGGAACATTTGCAGCTGGTATGTGAGATTCAGTAACCCTCTTGGTGTCAACAAAACTATCAGGCAATTGATTTGCCACATTTTGCAAATGAATTATTCTTTGAACTTCCAGTTCACTTTGATTTGTGGGAGTGTCAAGATTTGACAAAGTTGGTGTATTCCAACAAATTTCTTGTGCTTTTGATTCAAGACCTTTTGTTTCCCTTAATGTCGAAAAAGAGGATTCATCAAATTTACAATCTAAGAATCTTGCTCTAAAAAGATCGTCTGTTTGGGGTTCAAGGTATCTAATGATAGATGGAGAATCAAAACCAACATAAATTCCAACCCGTCGTTGGGGACCCATTTTAAATACGTTTAGAGGCTTAATGGGAACATATACAAGACAACCAAAATTCGAAGATGAGATATATTTGGTTGTTGATCAAAACAAGTTGCAATGGGAAAACTTATGATATCTTGACGATGGGATACGAACCAAAGACGCAAGCATGCATTATGGCATGTCCCCAAGCGAGATGTAGGAGTTTTGATCTCATAAGCATAGGTCTAGCAATAAGTTGTAAACGCTGATAAAAAATTCGCTAAACCATTTCGAGTATGATTATGGGCTATGGAATGTTCAACATCAATTCCAATAGACATACAATATTCATAGAAAGATTTGGAAGTAAACTACTTTGCATTATCTAAACGTACTGACTTAATATGATGATCAGGAAAACTTGATCGTAACTTTATAATTTGAGCAAGAAATTTGGCAAAAGCAATATTACGAGATGAAAGTAGACAAGCATGTGACCATCGTGTGGAAGCATCAATTAAAACCATATAATACCGAAATGGTCCACATGGAGGATGAATAGGGCCACAAATATCTCCTTGTATAATTTGCAAGAAAACGGGAGATTCAAAAGGTAACTTGGAAGGAGATGGCCTAATAATCAATTTCCCTTGAGCACAAGAAGAACAAAAATATTCATTAGGCAAAAGAACCTTCTTATTTTGTAATGGATGTCCATGTGTATTTTCAATTATCGTCGCATCATGGTAGAACACGGATGACCAAGTCGATCATGCCAAATTATAAATGTTTTAGGATTTGAGCCCTTTTGATGCATAAAATTTGATTCGACCATCATAATCTTTGTGAAATATAAACCAGATGAGTAACTTGAAAATTTCTCCAATATGAACTTCTGGTTCAAAATAATAGATGTAATATAAAGATATTCCACATCCCTTCATTTGTTGTTTCAATGTGATAACCATTACGACGTATATCTTTAAAACTCAATAGATTTCTTGGGATCTACTAGAGTATAATGCATCATCGATGTATAATTTTGTTCCATTTGGGAACATAATATGGACTCTTCCGAGCCTTCAATTACATTTACTGAACCGAAATGGTATTGACATTGATTTCCGCTAACGTTAATTGTAGAAAATATTTTCTATCACAAAGAATTGTGTGAGTAGTGCCATCATCCACTAAGCATATGTCATCTTCCATGTTATCAAGTTGATTTTGAATTATATAGTGACATAAAAATATTCTAAGTATTAGAAAATAATAATAACAACTAAAAGATTACAAAATAGAGATGTAGAAATTATATTAAAACATAAAAAGATTACATATGGAGATCATATTAAATAAAAGTATCTTCAAACATTTTATCATCACCAAAACATTGCCACAATAATCTTGAAAAATCGAAACATCAAAATTTGCGTTTAAGGAAGATTCATATGTAGGACCAACAGCAAGGAAGATTCATATGTAGGACCAACAGTTACGATAAATTCACTTCAACATTTTTCCTTTTCCTATCAATGATGCCTTGTAAAGTTCAACTAAATGCTTTGGAGCCTTGACGGACTCGAGACCAAATGGCCTTTAGTTCCACATCGATAACAAATATTGTCATTATTATTCCCTTATCATTCTTTTCCGGTTTTCTTCATTTCGACCCATGTCATTGATTTCTTTTAATCCTCTGTTTTCGAATTGGAAGAATGATTTCCATGAGTCCAATTATTCCTACCACGACCATGACCTCTTCTACCACCACGACCTCTTCCACGGCCATGAGAAAAGCAGCATTCACTTGAGGAATGGTGTTGAACCCGATTGGACGAGATTGGTGGTTTTCATCAAGAGTTCATTGTTTTGTTCACCACAAGTAAACAAGAAATTAGTTAGAATACTTTGTGAATCTACGCTCTCGATATTCTGCTGCAGGAGCAAATTTGAGGCATGAAAAGTTGAAAATGTTTTTCTAACATATCCGCATCAGTAATTTTCTCTCCACATAATTCCATCTGGGAACTAATTTTAAATAATGCTGAATTATATTCACTTACGGATTTGAAATCTTGCAAACGTAAGTGAATCCACTCATATCGAGCCTTTGGAAGAATCACCGTTCTTTGGTGTTCAAATCTTTCTTTTAAATTCTTCTAAAGAACTAATGGGTCCTTAATAGTGAGGTACTCGGTTATCAATTCTTCGTGAAGATGGCGACGAAGAAAAATCATCGTTTTTGCGCGATCTTGCTCGGATGCTTGATTTTCTTCTTTAATAGTATTTCTGAGATTTTCAGCATTAAGATGGATTTCGGCATCAAGTACCCACGAAAGATACTTTTTCCCGGAAATATCAAGGGCAACGAACTCAAGCTTTGTGAGATTTGACATGGTAAACTACTTGAGACGTATGAAAGCAAAAATAAAATAAATAAAAGATATTAAATTCTTTACCTTGTGACGTCAAAAAAATTGAGGAAAGCTTCCTTCACCTTTAGATCTTGATTGTGCTTGGGAAATTTGCTACGTCAATAAAGTCTTGATCGTGCTGATAACGTATTGTGAATAAAATACCCAAATAGGAATAAACAAGAGAATGAAAGGAAATAAGTCAGAATGAACTTCTATTATTTCTCAATGTCTCTTTACAAAGTGAAATCTCATGTCCTTATATAGGACTCTTGTACATGTACTACATTTAATGAGAGAATGGGAAAAGCCTAAGTAATAAAGTAAGTACATGAATATAATAAATGAAGAGAAGAGGATAAGTCTATATCATTGAATGAAGTACATAAATAGTATGTACCTAGTCATCCACACCATACATGCATGTATTACAACATTATTCTACAATAACTTACGCGAATTCAAACTCAAACAATTCATTCTCCTCCCGCTAGATACCACCGTCCACCTATCCTTTCTGTTCTAAATATAGAATCTAAAGGAGGTTTACTTTCTTATAATACATAATTTCCCACATAACTACAGAGGTTTTGACAACCAAATTAGCAAGCAGAGCACGTGCCAATTATTTCATGCTTTGTATTGACATGTTCAAGTCTTTTGGACCTTTGACTGTGTGTTTTTTATTAGTTCACGAGGTGTCTTAGGAGGGTCTTAAGTATGAGAAGGCGCCTTTAAGTCATCCACTCTCAGAATAATCTTCACTCGCACCGAGTCAGCCCGTAAAAAGTAAAGTGCTGGTCAAATAGATTTCTCCATTCTCATCCACTGTGTGATTGATAGCTTCTTCTGGTTGCTAATTAATTGGATTGTATTTTTCTTTGTAATATGATGATCCGGAGCTTGTTAATCCCTTATTCTTTCTAAATATTTTTAATTGTTTTGACATAAACTTTAAATGCACGATATTTTATGTTTGATCTCTTATAACTTGTATTGAATAAGAAAAAGTCTACACGGTCAAATAATGTATAAGTATAAATATTTTCTAATTGTTTTTGTTAGATTAATTTAATAATTATAAGTGTAACTCATATTACTTTATTTGATTCTAATATAAAGTGAGCCTAAAATAATGATTATTTGGCTTATTAAAGGAAATTAGAATCATTAGGGTTATAAAATAAAGAAACCCTTCCCTTTCCTTTAAAGTTAAAAAAACTTTTACTGATATCAAAATATATACACTTTTGCACTATTGAAAAGAACGAAGAAAGAAAGAAGGTGAGAATGGATAAAATTTTTGCGTAAAAAAGGAAATTGCTAACAAGAAGAAATTGAGTATAGATCAATGTTAGTATTTTTCTCTTTTCTTTATAGCACTAATTTTAGAGTTTAAAAGTGTTGAATCAGTTGTGTCATAAATATTCATGGGTGAATTTTATGCTTATAATATTGCTTAGAATGTTAAAGAATTTTAAATATCGCATGTGATATCTGAGCATATTATGATACTTCAATTTGCATTAGAGTTAACCCTAAAATTATCATTAGGGATTAATATTGCTTTAAAGTTATATGTTTCCGTTGTAATGTCTTGATTAAGGCTATCTTATTTATCAGTTTCTGGATTTGATGTCATCGATTGAACTATCCTTTATAATAAAAAATCAGAGATTGCAAGACGTTACTGTTTTTCCGCATACCTATTTGTTTGTTTTGTTTTAAATTGAGATGGGATAGCTATTAAATTAGGGTTGGACTACCTTATTTCTGTTAGGATGTTCCAACTCTGTGTCACTTAATTTAGTTCATATAAATGTATAGATGAGATTTAATAAAATAAGGTAAAAATTGGTTAATTAGAACCGATAATCTAATCCTACTAAATTATTTTTGAGACCGATATAATCCAATTCTAAAGACTAAGACAAATCACGTTTTCATATTTATGGGGCCTACCATTGCAGATTTACGTTGCATTAATTGTTTATTGTCTTTGAATGAATTCTGAAAAAGCAAAAGGATTGGCGTTAGGTACGTAGATGCATTAATTATGGTTTGACTTGTTAACTTTTAAAAGACTAAAAGTTGGAGAAAAGACTTTACGTAAGAGTGTAAAATAAAGGTTTAAATAAAAGTTTTTGTGGGACTCATGGTCAAATTTTTGTTTTTTTTGCATTACCTGTTTACTGCAAATTCTGAAAAAACGAAAAGTGAAAGAAAAGTCAAGGTTTTTGTGGGATCAATATTAAGATATTGGATTTGTGTTGTATTAATTATTTTGTTGCATTTGTATAAGATCTGAAAAACCTATTTTTTGTTTCTAAAAACAAAAAATTAAAAAACAAGGTTTCGTGGGGTTCACCGAAGAGAGACTTTTCGTTGAGTTGTTGTAAAGCAAAATGTTTAGGGGATATAACATATGAAAATCGTGACTTCTTTGTTGACAAGTCAAAAGCTGAATATGGTTGTTAACGTATAGAGTCGATTACGTTTTAGTCTCCGGTATAATTTTGGAACTTACATCATCTTTTAGCATTACATTTAAATTCTAAAATTCACGTATATTTAAGAGGCGCTTGATTCACGAGAAGGTATGAGAATGATAATGAGAATAAATATAGTAAAAATGAGAATAAATATAATTATTATAATTATAATTGTTAGTTAAAATGAAGGAATGATTACAATATCGCTTAATTTGGTAATGGTTGGTTTATAAAAATATTGTAATTAATTAATTACAAAATGAATTGTATTTTAATTAATGAATGAATTATATTTTAATTAATTAATTACAAAATAAATTATATTTTAATTAATGAATAAATTATATTTAAATTAATTACAATATTTTAATTAATGAATGAAGTATATTTTAATTAATTATATTGAAATTAATTAATGAATAATAATATTTTAATTAATTAATAGTTATATTTTAATTAATTACAATATTTTAATTAATGAAAATAATATTTTAATTAATGAATAGTTATATTTTGATTAATAATAATATTTTAATTAAATACAATGTAATTAATTGAATAATAATACTATTTTAATTAATTATATTGTAATTAATTAATTAATTAAAATATTTTAATTAATGAATAAAATATTTTAATTGATTAATATTTTAATTAATGAATATTTATATTTTAATTAATAATATTATTTTAATTAAATATAATGTAATTAATTAAATTATAATATTTTAATTAATTATATTGTATTTATTTATTTATTTATTTTAATTAATGGATAATTATATTTTAATTAATTAATTACAATATTTTAATTAAATATAATGTAATTAATTAAATAATAATACTATTTTAATTAATTATATTGTAATTAATTAATGAATAACAATATTTTAATTAATGAATAACAATATTTTAATTGATTAATATTTTATTAATTAATAGTTATATTTTAATTAATAATAATATTTTAATTAAATATAATGTAATTAATTAAAATATTATTAATTAGTTACATAAAGCCCTTGTAAGAGATTCAATGATTCTCATTCCTCTCAATTACTAGGGGAATGGAGGATTGCCAAGAAGTGGGTATTGAAAATATTACCCCTTCAATGATAGTTTGATGTCAAACACAAATTTTCATTCCATTCTCAAATATTTTTTTCCAATACCCCCAACCAAGCACCCCCTTACTGATTAAATGTTTACTGTATACAAAACTTATTAGGCACCAAAGTGACCTTGGTTGAAAAGACTTGTAGACATTTAATTATGAATTCTTTTAATTGGTGAATATGTTTGTATATCTAAAGATAACATGCATACTAGCTTGAGTATGACTGACTGTCTATCAAAGTGTGTATATGCATGTTATTAGCATCATTCAGGATTAATGATACTCGTTTAAGTATAACCCAATGGTGAACTTAAATATATATATTAAATTTTATTATTATCTGAATCTATTAATTGTACTTAAGGCATTAATGCGTGAGTTTGTTTTTACGTTTGCAGTTTCTAGTAATTTGTTAGCTATGGACAGTCGTCTGATCAAGTTCAATGGGTTAAACTATGTCGATTAGTCTGAGCAAATCCAATTTCAATTGGGTATTATGGATAAGGACTTGGCATTAGTTACAAGGAAGCCTGCAACCATTACTGAGACTATTACCAAACTGAAAAGACATATTTTGAGACTTAGGAAAAATCTAATAGGTCGAGTATAAACTTGATGCGATTGACAATGGTTGAAAATGTTAAGCCATCAATGCCTCATACGAACAATGCAAGAGAATTCATGATGAAAATCAAAGAGTACTCACAATCAGACATAACTAACAAGTCTATTATAAGAAGCTTGATGAGCGAATTGATGACCAAGAAGTTTGACTAGTCACAACCTATCTATGATCATGTAACATACATGTTAAATTTGGTTGCAAAGCTAAAATCAATGGGCATGGATGTGAGTGAATCCTTTTTAGTACATTTCATCATTAACTCACTTCCTTCTGAATTTTGCCAGTTCCAAGTGAATTGCAACACTTTGAAGGAAAAATGGAACTTTCAAGAAATCAAGGTTATGTTAGTGCGGGAGGAAGGGAGATCAAAGACAATGAAGGAACACTCTGTTCACTTCACAGTACACAATGAAGCTAGTAGCAGAAAGGGAAAGCCAAGAAAGAAGAGCAGCTGCAAGAAGGATAAGGGCCCAATGAAGGTTAATGAGGGCCAAATCCATAAGGAGAAGTGTTGTTTCTTCTGCAAGAAAGTTGTTCACCTCAAGAAAGATTGCCTTAAGTACTGTGTTTCAATATGTTTAGAATCAAATCTTATTAAGGTGTCTAATAATTCATGGTGGTTAGATTGGATTTTTTTCGATCCAAACCATAAATGAGACTGAAGACTTCCTGTATATGGGTAACAAAACGAGGGAACGAATAGAAGGAATAGAGACGTACAGATTGATCATAGACATTGTTTATAGTTTAGATTTTGAAAAGTGTCTTTATGTTCCTGAATGTGTTAGAAATTTAGTTTCTTTTAGTAAATTGGATAAGATAGGTTTTAATTTCAATGTTGGAATTATGTTTTTTCTTTGTATAAACGACAATATTATATGGTTTTGGTACATTAATAGATGGTTTATAACATTTCAACCTTGATGTTACTTATTCTGAATCCATGTTTCATGTTTAACATAATATTAGTAATAAACGCAGTGCACATAATGAACACTTTACTTACTTGTGGCATCAAATGTTAGGCCGTATATATAGGGAAAAGGTAATGAAGTTAGTGAAAAGTGAAATCTTAACTCAACTAGATTTTATTGATTGAGATAAGTGTGTGGATTGTATTAAAGGTAAGCAACCAACACATATTTAAAAATTAAGCCACAAGAAGTACTGAGTTACTTGAATTAATACACACTGATATATGTGGTCCATTTCATGTCCCATCTTAAAATGGTGAAAAGTATTTTATCCAATGTTATGAATACCGTGCGGACTCGAAGACGGATTGGGCTCTGGAGCGAACAGTCTGCAAGTGCCTTAAGATCAAGAATAATGAATTCAGGATATTTTTAAATTTATAAAATAGTCCCTAAATTTTTTAAAAATTGCAAAATAGTCCATATTGATATATTATACAACTGCACTGTATACTTTACCAGTTTACTATTTACATCAACCATACTTTAAAAACTCTTAATAATAAATAATAATGACAATTAATTTGAAATAACAATAATTTGTAAATATTTTACATATAAATAATAACCACAATTAATATAAATAAAGACCATCATCATCATACAATTATAAAACTAAGAATAATACAAAGCATTTAAAATATTACAATCATACAATTTCATCATTATAATAAATAATATTACATATTTACATCAAAAGATTCAAAACATCCGATAAAAGAACAATAACCTATTACAAAAAGGTTGATGACGAATAAGCAATCAAGTAGAAGTTGAACTGAAACAAAATATTACATTTACATTACATACATATAATTTAACATAAACATCAATTATCAAATACAAGTAAAATTAAAAGAAGATGAAAATTAAAACACGAAGTTCAATCGTCAAAAGGCGGATACATTGAATCAAGATCGACCCATTGATCATTTAGTACAAAATCATCATCATTGAGAGGAGCTTCATCATCATCATCATTCAAATTTAATGCACCAAATGACATGTCAATGCTTTCCCATCCAAGATCATCTTCCACATTCAAATCACTCACATCAACCAAATTCGGTTCTTCAGAAACCCAATCCGCCAAAATATCAATATTATCAATTGCAATTGGATCATTTGAACAACTTGTGCTACTAAGAGTCCTAGTATACAATTACATTTAATTATTAGAAAATTATAAGAAATTATATAAAATTAATAATTAAAATAATGAAAATAACATACCTTTCGAAGCTTTAAATTATAACGAACAAAACCAAGTCATTCAACCTCTTATGCTCCAATCTATTCCTTTTTTGGAATGGATAAATTCAAATGTGCTCCAGTTTCGTTCACACCCGATTGCACTTACACATTGACTTAAAATTCAATCGTAAACTTTCTCAAATCTGGAACACTACATCCGAAAAGATCCCACCAAGCAATCGCAAGTTATAAGAAAACAAAAGTAGTGTTATAAACAAAATAAAGTGATAAATAAATTTCAACAAATAAGAAATATGAAATAAGTAATACACGGAGAAAGAAGTCCTCTTTGTTGAATCGCGACCGACATTCCAAAATCTCCATAAGAGTACTTATAAGCCTCCATTTGTGGTTAAAGCAATTTGCATTGAGTCATGAGGAACAATTGTTGTAATTGTCATAAGCATTCCTCTACTAACTTCACTTGCTTTTCAACATCCAAACCTAAAATACACCTTTGGGATTCAAAATGCCCCACTACAAACAATGGAGAAGAAAGTTGTCTTTCCTTCTCTCATTAATGATTGAGATATATGGTGGTATAAAGAAGGCCTATGTTTGATTGGCCTTGATTGCTTCCGATTGCTCTCTCCATTGCATCAAAATATAACCCATTGTTGGCTTTTCTTCACTATCGCCCAACCAAGTACCTCACCAATGGCTCACAAACTCGGATAACGAATTGACATTGCGACCAAAATTCCTATCTTCCAGTGATGATATCGCAAACTTCCATTCCAAGATTAGACTCCAGCATCTTTGAGATGTAACCCACTTATCAACATAAACATTTGCCTTAACTCCACCTCAACGAAAGAAAAGATCGGAGTGATAAGAAATTTGTCGCAAATCTTGTCACAAATAGGCGACACAAATTCCTACCATTGGTAAATCCGTTCTCATCAAATTTAGAACCCATGCACGATTATAAATAAATTTTGTCACCCTTTGCGCTTCATGGTCTCATCAAAACAGGAAAATACCTAGGATTTCTATATCCTCCATATTAAGTCAATGCAATGTGCAACCTGAGGAGTCCAATAAAAGGAATTATAGGTTTTCTGCAACCTTATCCTCGCTTTATAAGCGGAATCATTGTCGATAATAAAGCGAACAATGTTTTCCACCTACTTCATTCACAACTTCATCAAATATCCAAACAAATTATCGGCATTTCTAATCATGCGGATGCATCAATCGATTTTAAAAACATAGAGCCATTAAAACAATAAACCAAAAATTTATGATAGGCTCTTGTCTCCTATTCGTCCAACCATCACACATAATTGAGCATCCATTAATACCCCAATTCACTCTTCGTTCGACCAAATAAGCTCTCATTTCGGACAAAGACAACTCAAAAGTTTACCTCTTAAGTCATCAACCGATGGCCCTTTGTATCTGGACCATAAGAGGCTATGGCATCTATCATAGGTTGATAATAATATGATTGAGAAGCATTAAATGACGAACTCAGATCATACCACCATCCTGCCATCGCCATATCCACATTATGAGCGCGATCTCTTATGCGCATTGACTCTGAATTGAAGGTTGGGCTCCAGGAGTTGTTCGTGGTGCAAAGAAACCAGGCAGCTGCCTTCTTCTCTTCCTCACTTCAGATTGTATAGGATCCTCAAACTGAGATGGAACACTACCGGTACCACTACCACTTCCACTACCACTTCCACCTTGAACATCTCCATAATCACCACGGAAACCGGGAAATGAACTTCCACTACCAATTTCAAGATTCAATCTTTCTCTTCTATCTTTCTCAAATTGATGTTCTTCAAGCAATGTCTTCATCTGCCACTTCACATCATGACTTACTTTTTTACACGCTTCCACATCTCCTTTAACCCCAGCTAAATGTCTTTTCAATCGGGTGATTCCTCCACCTTTCAAATGCTTATTACAAAACAAGCAAATAGTATGATTCTTTTGACCGGGAACCACACCAGCGTGAGCCCAAGCTGGATCATTGTATCTTCCTGAACTAGATTGATCGGGAATATTTGAACTTCCTTCCATTTATCGTACACAAAATGAATAACACATAATTTGATACATAATGACAATATGCACAAAGGTAACAATTCAAAACATTCAATTCAATTCAATTCAACCTAATCCAATCCAATTCAATCAAATTCAATTCAATGCAATTCAATTTAATCCATTTCAATCCAATCCAATTCAATTCAATCCAATTCAATTCAATTCAAATACAATTCAATTCAATTCAAAACAATTCTATTCAATTCAAAACAATCCAATCAAATCCAATTCAATTCAATTCAATTCAACTCAATCCAATCCAATCCAATTCAATCCAATCAAATCCAATTCAATTCAATCAAATTCAATTCAATTCAATTCAATCTAATCCAATTCAATTCAATCAAATTCAATTCAATTCAATTCAATTCAACTCAACTCAACTCAACTCAACTCAACTCAATCCAATCCAATCTAATCCAATCCAATCCAATCCAATCCAATCCAATCAAATTCAATTCAATTCAATTCAATTCAACTCAACTCAACTCAATCCAATCCAATCCAATCCAATCAAATCCAATTCACTTCAATTAAATTAAATTAGATTGAATTGAATTCAATTCAATCCAATCCAATCCAATCCAATTCAATCAAATTCAATTCAATTCAATTCAATCTAATCCAATTCAAATAAATTCAATCCAATCCAATCCAATCCAATTCAACTCAATTCAATTCCAATTCCAATTCCAATTCAATTCTATTCAATTCAATTCAATTCAATAATATCCAATGCAATTCAATCCAATCAAATCCAATCAAATTCAATTTAATTCAATCCAATTCAATCCAATCCAATTCAATTCAATCTAATCCAATTCAATCCAATTCAATTCAATCCAATCCAATCCAATCCAATCCTATCCAATCCAATCCTATCCAATCCAATCCAATTCAATTCAATTCAATTCAAATCAATTCAATTCAATCCAATCCAATCCAATCCAATCCAATCCATTCAATTCAATTCAATTCCATTCAATTCAATTCCAACAATTCTCAATCTTAACAATTTCAAAACATTCATAATTCCATTTCCAAACAATCCATTCCCAACAATTTTCAATCCTAACAATTACAAAACTTTCATAATTCCATTTCCATTCAATCCATTCCCAACAATTTCCAATCCTAACAATTACAAAACATTCATAATTCTATTTCCATTCAATCCATTCCCAACAATTTCCAATTCTAACAATTACAAAACATTCATAATTTCATTTCCATTCATTCCATTAACAACAATTTCCAATCATAACAATTACAAAACATTCATAATTTCATTTCCATTCATTCCATTAACAACAATTTCCAATCCTAACAATTACAAAACATTCATAATTTCATTTCCATTCAATCAATTTTCAATCCAAATTCAAATTTCAATTCCATTTAATTTCATTACAATTCAATTCAATTCTAATTTAATTTACATTCTAATTCAATTCAAATCCATTCTAATTTAATTCAAATCCATTCTAATTCAATTAAATTCCAATTCCCAAATACCCAAATTTATACTTAACTAATTATTTATCAAAATTCAATACCCAAATATAAAAAAGAATTACCATATAACAAATATTAACAATATATCAATTAATGATTTAAGTTTTTTCAATTTTAACGATTTTGATTATTCATTTTACAAACTTACATTTAATTATTTATTTCACATTTGATTATCAATTTTATAATTAAAATTAGGTTTAAATGTTAATTTGATTTTGATTATCAAATTATCAAACTCAATCTCAAATTCAATTGCACAAATTAAAATAAATCTCATTCATCCACAATTCAACAATTCAATCACAATTACAATTCTAAATTTATTTTCCAATGAGACATTCAGATCAATTCAATGCCAAAATCTAAAATCAACTTCCATAATCCAAAATGCCAAAAACCAAAATGCAAACCATTCAACATTTCAACCGAAATCACCTTCACCATTTCCATTTTTTACACTTCAACGGTTCAAGTGTTCAACACTTCAAGTATTCAACCCAAATCCATCATCAATTCATCATCAGTATCCATCGCAAAAACAGAAGCAATTCCCAACAAAACAACCAAAAATCCATCGTCATCCAATTTTTAACAACAAATCTACCATTATCCAACAACCAACACAATGACCGAAGCAATTAATCTCAAAATCCATGAAAAATCAAACAATACATTCGGTCTTCTTCACAGATGCAGGTCGATGTCGGTCATTTCGGGTTGACGTCGGAGGACGAGGGACAAGGCGAAGGCTACTGGCGAGCGGTGGAGGACCACGACGCGACTCACGCGAGGGAGAAGGAGAACCCGAAAGTCTGGCGTGGAGGACGAGACGACCGGCGGCGACGCGAGGAGAAGAACGAAGAGCCAAGACTACAGACGGACGAGAAGACCACCGGAGACAGACGGAGGAGCGACGGGACGCACGGATCTGGCGGACGAGGCGGAGACAGACGGAGGAGCGTGGCGAAGAGAGAAGAAGAGAGTGGCGAGAGTAGGTCGAGGTAGGGGGTTGGGTTTTAGGGTTAAATTTTTTTTGCAAATAGGTCCCTAGAAAAACCGAAAATTACCGAAATCACCGGTATTTTTCCGGAATCATCGGTATCGCCGGCCGATCGACAGAAAACGGACGATGCGGCGGTATTTCAACCGGTATTTTTAATCCGAAGATCGGATGCGGTTTCCGGCGATGCGAACGTCATGCGGCGACTGCATCGATGCGATGCGATTACATTTTCGGATCATTGATTTTATCACCTTTATTAATGACTATTTACGTTATTATTGTCTCTATTTATTGCATGAAACATCTCAATTAGCGGACATTCTTGAGATGTTCATTAATGAGATAGAAAGGCAGTTAGATAGAAAAGTGAAAGTGGTGAGGTCTGATAGAGGTGGTGAATATTATGATAAATATGATGAGAATGCACAATACTCAAGTCCATTTGCAATATTTTTTCAAAGTCGGGGCATTTGTGCATAGTATACAATGCCTAGCACATCACACTATAATGGTGTAGCTGAAAGATGGAATCGTACTCTTATGCATATAGTTAGGAGTGTGTTAAGTTACACGAATGTAGCTTTATGTTTATGGATTTATGATGAATTAAAGGCAACTATGCATCTACTTAATAGGGTTCCTAGTAAAGTGATTCTTATGACACCTTTTGAATTGTGAAGGTAGGAAACCTAGCTTGAAGCACCTGCATGTTTGGGATTGTCCAGTCGAAATAAGGATTTATAATCCTCGTGAAAGGAAACTTGATGTAAGAACCATTGGTGGTTACTTTAACGGTTATCCAGAAAAAATCTAAAGGGTACATATTTTATTGTCCTAACTATGGTACAAGAATAGTTGAGTCTGATAATCCTAAGTTCACTGAAAATGGACAAATTAATAGGAGTGGGGAACCACGAAAGGTGGATATTTAAGAGATTCAGGAGGAAAATTCTTCACCTAATGTCTATTCTCAAGTTGTTGTTCCTCTTGTTGTATTACAATCACACAACATATCGAAAATACAAGTTAATATTCCAAACCCACAAGAAGTGAATATCAATAATGAACCAGTAAATAATGTGCAAGTCATATATGATCAAGTGATACTACAAGAAATAATATTGTGAAGTTCTATAAGGAAAAAAGACCAACTATATCAGATGATTATGAGGTGTATTCACTTGAGCATAAGTGTAATTTGAGCATTGATAAGGATCCAACCTCATTTAAAGAAACCATGAAATGTGATAATGTTGAAAAATGGATCAATGCTATGAAAGAAGAGTTAAAATCTATGGATGATAATTAAGTATGAGAATTAGTTGAGTTACTTGAAGGCTCAAAGCAAGTGAGTTGTAAATGAGTCTTTAAGACCAGAAGGGACTTGAAAGATAATATTGAAGGGTACAAAGCTAGACTTGTAGCCAAAGATTATACTCAAAAGGATGACATTGACTTTAAAGAGACCTTCTCTCCAGTTTCAAATGACTTTTAAGAATTGTTATGACATTAGTAACTCATTATGATTTATAGTTCCACCAAATGCATGTAAAGACAACTTTTTCTGAATGATGATTTAGGAGAAGAAATTTACATGGACCAACCAGAAGGTTTTGCGATTACATAAAAGGAAAATATGGTGTGTAAATTAAAGAAGTCAATGTATGGTTTGAAACAAGCTTCTTGGCAGCGATATCTTAAGTTCAATGATACCATTATCTTTTATGGTTTTTTAGATAACAATGTTGATAGGTATATTTATATGAAGGTCAGTGAGAGCAAGTTCATTATTTTGGTACTATATGTTGACGATATTCTTTTAGCTGCTAATGATTTGAGCTTGTCATATGATGTAAATAAATTTCTCTCTAATAATTTTGCAATAAGAGATGTGGATTAGGTATCTTATGTGATTGGAATAGAAAGATTTCATGGCAGGACACAAGGATTGTTAAGGTTATCTCAAAAAGGACACATCAGTAAAGTATTAGAAAGATTCGGGATGGAAAAATGCTCAACAGGCATAGTTTCAATTAAAAAGGGGGATAATTTTAGTGAAATGCAATGTCCCAATAATGATTTGGAACGAAAGGAAATGAAATCTATTTGTTATGCATTTGTAGCTGAGAGTTTGATGTATATTCAGACTCGTACTCGATTGGATATTAGTTTTATTGTTGGAATGTTAGGCCGATATCAAAGTAATACGGATTGGACCAATAGAAAAATGCAAAGAATTTTTTAGGTATTTACAAGGCATTACAGATTACATGCTCACATGTAGGAAATCTAATTACTTAGAAGTGATTAGTTATTCAGATTCAGACTATACTGGTTGTGTAGACTCAAGAAAACCTACCTTTGGTTATCTATTCCAACTAGCAGGTGGGCCAATTTCTTGGAAGAGTATAAAGTAGTATGCCATCGTTACTTCCACTATGGAGGCCGAATTTGTGGCATGCTTTGAGGCTACTATTCGAGCATTATAGTTACGAAACTTTGTCATAAGGTTAGGTATTATTGACAGTATAATTAGACTGTTGAAAAATTTATTGTGATAATTTCGCAATTATTTTTTCTCTAAAAATGAGAATTTGAAATAATTGTCAATCAAAAAGAAATGCAAAATCATAATGTGTCAATTGAGCATATTGGAACTGATCTAATGATAATAGATATGTTAACTAAAGGATTCGGTCCGACAACCGGTTCAATAAAATTTTATTTTTGTTTTATTTTTATTTTTAAATATATATTTTGACCATGTTGAAATTATTGCGTAATTATGACGTCACAATCGGTGGTTGGCATTATAGATAAAGGTCTCGATTCTTGTTAGCATGAGATCATGTTATGTATGTACATATGTTTGGATATTTGCTATTATTGTTTTGACACCTTTGAATTCAATTAATGTTATGTTTTTGCTATTTGTTAGTTGTCACATTATATTGTGTACACGCATTGTTTTATTGTGATGACAAATTATGTTTTGGGAAACATTAAAGTTAAGAATTATAGTGTTTCTTAATTACAATTATTTTGAGTTGAGAAGATTGTGTAATACATTGAACGAATCATATCGTTAGTTGACTTACGACCGCTATGATCCCATTATTTCAATTTCATTCAAGTTTGATGACTTGACATATTCAATATATGGTGCACCCTTGTATTGTTGGATTATTAAGTTGTAAAATGGGTTAAGTGGGAGATTGTTAGATTAATTTAATAATCATAAGTGTGACCCGTATCACTTTATTTGACTATAATACAAAGTGAGCCAAAAATAATAATTATTAGGCTTGTTAAAGGAAGTTAGAGTCATTAGGGTTATAAAAAAAAGAAACCCTTCCATGTCCCTTAGCCTTTGTTTGGATCCTTAGTTGTACAGGGGAAAGGAAAAAAAATATTGAGGGGAAATGAGGAGAGAAAAATGGAAGAGAAATGTGATTTCTTTTTTCTTGTTTGTTTCCCTAATTTACCAAAAGAGGGAATTGAATGGAAGAAAAAATTTTAAGACCTTTATGTCCTTGATTATTATTTTGTTAAGGAAGTAAATTGTGGTTGAGAATGTCATTTCCCCTCCTTATCTTCCATTTCCACTCCTTTCCCACCAATTTGGTGAGAAATATATTTGGACCAAATTTTTCCTCCTTTCTCCTCCATTCTCTCCCTTTCCCTTGTCTTATTTTTGTTCAAACAATGGAAATCAAGAAAAATGCAATTCTTTTCCTTTCTTTTCCCTTGCTTTTCTTCAATCCAAATAAAGGCTTAAAGTTAAGAAACTTTTTACAGATATTAAAGACATATGTTCTTTCACCGTTGAGAATAACGAAGAAAGAAAGAAGAAGACGAGAGTAGATAAAGTATTTGCATAAAAAAGACTTTGCTAACAAGAAAAGATACTACATAAGTATGGAAGGTTAGCATTTTTCTTTTTTGTTTATAACACTAATTTTTGGATTTAAAAGTGTTGAATTAATTTTGCCATAAATATTCTTGAGTGAATTTTATGCTTGTAATATTCTTTAGAATGTTAAAGCATTTTAAATCTCACAGTTTTGACATAGACTTTAAATACACGTTATTTTCTGTCTTATCTCTTACAAATTATATCAAATAAGAAATAAGTCAACACAATCAAATAATATATAAGTATTGGTTAATTACAACATTTTAACAAGCTTGAGTTAATGTTGACTAATATTAATCGGTGGTTTCATCAGGGCAAGATCCTCTCTACCCATAAATATGTGCTAATACTAATCCACATAATCGCATTCACTTATTTTTCCGAGCCCACATATTTGTACGGATGAGATTATGTGGAAAATGATTAATACAGGATCACGGGTAAAGAAGATTTGATTAGCAAGAGGCCACCGAATCCCGTCCATACCACCAATCAGGTTCCAGGATTAATCCTTCACGATCCGCAACTACCCGTTAACATAATATCAACCATTCATTCTGTCCGAAAAAGCAAACTTCGCATTACCTTTACCGTCCGATCAACCGTAGAAGCATTGTTGGCCTGAAATTTTTTAATTATTTAATCCTGATAGCAAATCCTATCCGTTGGATTATGGGAGTCTTCGTGGGAAAGAAGAAGAGGAAGAAGAAGAATAAGAAGAAGAAGAAGAAGAAGAGAGAAGAAGAAAGGTTAGGGCTTCTTTATGTCTTGCTTTAGAGAAGAGATGGACAGTTCCTTGAGAAGGAAAAAGGGAAGGGAAGGTTTAAACTTCCATCAAAGCCAAGAAGAGAGGGGATTTTCGTAGGTCTCTCCTTGAGGTAAGAGAAAAGTGAACTCTTTTGGTTTTATGGATGGATTTAGGTATAAATGGCTTAGGATACTTATGGGTAAGGTTAGTTAGGTTCTTTCCATGCTTTAATGTCCTTAGAGATGGCAAAATTTGATATCTCATGTATATGGGATGATTTTGTGTTTGATGAAGGTCAAGAAAGAGAATTGGAGTGAAAGGAATGGCCATTGTTCAAGCTCCTAGCTAAAGGAATTAAGATGGGTGACAATTTAATAGTTGAGTTAATAAGCTTCTATGGTTTCCCAATTTCTAAATGAATTGCTATATGTGATAGCTTGAACTTATATGAAATGTTTTGAATGTAAAGACTTTGTGAAAATATGTGTGAAATGGTTTGACAAGAGAAAAAGATCCGAAAGGGATGATTTCAACGATTATAAGAAGGTGATTTTGCCACTTGGGGCTAATGATCATAAATTGTATGAATTATGTGATATACATGTTTGTTTGAGTTTGTGGTGGTCCCTTATGTGAGATAGGTGCACCTGTCTAAATATAGCCTTCTCCCGGCTGCCTGCTAGTGGCCATGGAGCTCCTCACGGACTCCCTCATGTGTTCACGGCTACACATGACCGCTTTGCGAAAATGTATAGTACGTCCTGTTTGGATCCACCCAAACCATCTTATATGTGATTATGTGATATGCTTGTTTATGCTGTTTTTGTATGTGATATTGTTTGGTAAATGCTTATGTGATCTTGATGTGTAATTAGTGGGAAGAAATGAGTTTTTCAAGAGGATTTGAAAAATTGAAAGTATCCCGAACAATGTGATTTTTGGCTTTGAAAGGGAATGATGAAAGGGAATTGTGAAAAGTTTTGATAAGTTTTGCAAGGTTTCTATCATATGAAAATTTCTTTGAAAATGAAGAAATAAAGAATGTTTTAGCTTATTTCTTAATTATTAAGCTGTTACCCACTGAGCCGTCGAGCTCACACCCCTTTTCTCCTCCACAGGTGACGAGCGGGAACCCGAGTTAAAGTATTGGATTGAGGCATCACTTCAATGTTTTTAATTTAGAAGTCATTCTTGGAAACAAAGAGTTAGGTTATATTTTGGAGAATTGATCCACTTTGTATTCTTGACATTTGATCTTTTGGATTGTAATCGGGCTAAATGCCCTCTAAAGCGTTGTAATAACTCAAATTGTTCATGTAAATGCAAGAATGTTGGGTTTGAATGTAATTCATGTAATTTACATATGTCTTATTCAAATGCATCATTGTATGGTTTGGAATTGGTAAATCGAGTAGGTTGAGGTTTGCTTTATGGATTGAAAAGGATTAGAGATATAAGTTTGCGTTTGCTGCCATTTGAGTTGTTGTGGGATTTTTGGATTTGGTTGATGATGTTGGGGATTGGAGATTGTGAATACTGAGTTTTATGCAGGTGATGGTAATTAGATTGAAGATTGGCTAGTTAAAATTTCAAAAGAGGTGTTGTCAAATTTTTGCAAAATTTGACAGAAACTTCGCTTAGGTTTTAGACCATCTTAATGTTTGAATTGAATTGAGGTGTCTTCTTGAAGAATGTAGCATACGTTTGGAGCTTTCTAATGGTATATGATGTGCCTTATTTGGAGTTAGGAGTAAAGACTTATGGGGGTTAAACCTATACGATTCATCGCTCACGTGGCTATTTCACTGTTTCATTGGATCTTTTATGAGCAGTGGCTTTGAATGACTTTTTACCTCGTTTAATGATGAAACTAACTTTTGCATCCTTCATGAGAGTTGTAGACCACCTTGTTATCTTTCCATTGAGGTATAATATGTACTTTTTAGGATTTGGAGTAGGAAGTTATGACAATTGGAAGATAACTGTTAAAGTCATTTTTGATGTTCATACTGCTTGTGAGCTTATGATGGCCTTGATGACTAAGAAATGAATTCATGGTTTTGATGAACTAATTAAGTCAGAAATTGTGAAGTTGTTGAGTGGACTTGAAATTTGAAGTGTTATGAAGTGTTTATGCTTTAGAATAAGCCAAATTTGTTAAGTATACAAGTAGTTATGAATTTAGGTTGAAGGTGAGATGTTTGGAAGAGGAATTGGAGTATTGAAAAATGGCATGTCCGTTAAACGGACAGCCTCGGGTGCAAAAACACCCCTTGTCCAGTTCATGTCCGTTAAACGGACTTGTATGTCCGTTTAACGGACATTCTCGAAGCATTTGGGTCACTTTCACCCGAATGTGTCCGTTAAACGGATATGGATGTCCGTTTAACGAACAACTACGGGAAAGATTGTGAATTTGGACAAAGTTAGAGGCCGAATCTCATTTTGTGGTCTTCAGGAGAGTTGTATATCTAGATGTCTTTTTTCTAATGATCAAATAACGAATTAAATCCGACATCTAGATCAAAAGTTATGGAAATCGCGCCAAAAGAGTTACAATTTGATTTTGGGTGTGAACATAGTCTATTTTTTTGGGCATAAATCCCTCATCCGACCTCCAATTGAGGTGAGACTTGAACCATTAGATTTTTAAGACATATATCTTTCTCCCTACAAAATTTGGTACCATTTGGAGTTAAATTGAAGACGTTTGAATTAAAATAAGTGAGAGGTCGATTTGGAGATCATATTTGGAGCATGAGCTCTTTTAGGTTTTTTAAGCATAACTTGAGTTATACAACTCCGTTTGAGGTGATTCTTGTTGCAAATCGAACTCGAGACTTAAAGCTACATTTTGTATGAATAAGCCAACTCATGATTTTGGTGATTAATTGGTGTGCGCTCGCCACGAATGTTAAGTTACAGCTAATGACCCTGTAAGGAAATAAGCACAAGGCTTTAGGACTTCGAAAATTGGGCTCTGAAAACGGGTCCAATAGATGTAGAATTAAAGCAAGAGTAATAGTGTTAAGTTATAAGTAGTTGGAGTCCGGTCTCTGGATCGGGTCCCAGCATTTATACTCTTTATATTAAAATGGTTGTTCAAGATATTTATTATTTTATTATTAATTATAGAAAAATATTAGTATTAATTATTTAATATATTTTATTTTATTTTATGTGATTTATATTAAAATAATTTATTTATATAAAATATATACAAACAATTAAAGAATATTTTTTACATATTTTATATTTTCATTAATAAGTTTTTATTAAATTTATTATTAATTGTATACATTTTATTATTAATTATATAAAATATTATTATTAATTATTTAATATATTTTATTTTATTCTATTCTATTCTAGGTGATTTATATATAAAATAATTTATTTTATTTTCATTTATATAGAAATATATACAAACAATTAAAGAATAATTTTAAATATATTTTCTATTTTCATTAATAAAATTTTATTTATTTTTAATTATATACAATTTATTATTAATTATATAAAATTATTATTATTAATTATATATTAAATTTTATTATATTAAATTTTTATTTATATATAAAAAATTATTTATTTATTTTATTTATATAGAAATATATACAAATAAGAATAATTTTAATATATTTTATTAATGAAAATAGAAAATATATAAAATTATTATTTAATTATTTTATATATTTCTATATAAATAAAATAAATAAATAAATTTTAAATATAAAATTTTATATTTTATTATTAAATATATATAATTTATTATTATTATTATTAAAATATTATTATTAATTATTTAATAAAATTTATTATATACAAACAAGAATAATTTTAATATATTTTTATTAATGAAAATCGAAAATATATAAAATTATTATTTAATTGTTTTTATATATTTCTATATAAATAAAATAAATAAATAAATTTTAAATATAAAATTTATATTTTATTATTAAATATAAATAATTTATTATTAATAATATGAAAATATTATTATTAATTATTTAATAAAATTTATTATATTAAATATTACTATATTATATGTAATATATTAATATTATGATTTGGTCGAGTTGATATTAAGAAGGATTATTGACGGTATATTAAATAGTATGTATTTATTAGGTTACGTTCCATCCTAAACCCTCCAAATCGAAGGTTTCTTATTTTCACTGTTTAAGATGAAATGAAAAGTAATATGAAACTCTCCGCTTTCATCCCAATCTATTTCATTACATTATAAAACCTTCAAACAAATGATAAAAATGTGTTACGTTCAATTCCATTTCATCCCTAACCCTCAAAACAAACATAGCCTAAAGTTTATAGTTTTTGTGGGGATAGGAAGGGCGGCAGGGGGAGATAGAGGTATGCTTTCCGTTTGTCTGTCTTCTATTTGGATTTTATGTAGTTGTTTAGTTAGCTAAAATATGAGTATGATTAGGGTTTTCTTCTGTTCGATTAGGTTGGTCTCTGGGACAGGGGTTTTAAGACTTATAGGTTTAACGTAATTCAACTTCAAGACTCACAAACACGAAAAACTGACAACCTCTCGAGACTGCGAATTCTATGGCTACTCTTTCCCGTAGAGCCTATCGGTCTCTTCTCTCAAGCCCAAAAGCTTCTCGGATCTCCATGCCCTTTTGCACCTCCTCTTCTGAAAACCTTGACTTGGACGACTCCGCTTCCAACTTAGACGCACCCCCACAGTCTCAGGCTACCAAGGAGCGAGGGTTCTTTGATCGGCCGCTCGAGAATGGCCTCGACGTGGGCATTTACAAGGTATTTATGGGTTCATTTCTATTTTAAACCTTTGGGTCTTATTTCCTTCTACTAAAGTTTTTACACTACTTGTATGCTGATGTGAGAGTTGTTTGTTTTTTTGGGTGTCATTTTATAGGCAATATTAGTAGGGAGGGTTGGGCAGAGTCCACTGCAGAAAAGGTTGAAGGGTGGAACAACTATGACAATGTTATCGGTGGGGACAGGTGGAATTCGCAACAACAGGAGACCATTGGACCATGAAGATCCAAAGGACTATGCCAACCGTTGTGCTGTTCAGTGGCATAGGGTTTCAGTTTACCCTTCTAGATTGGGGGATCTTCTCGTCAAGCATGTTGTGCCTGGGTGAGATTAAATTGATCTTGTTACCTGCCACTTGCATTCTTATTTAGGTAATAATCAATTGTTGACGTTGATTCAGCATTAAAGCATGTAAAGTTGAATGCATTCTATACCTTTGAAACGCACAAACTCGAAGTTTCAATTTGTGCTTGAACACTGAAGCTTTTTATTTGACTCTGGTTGTAGCTAATTGGTATTGTATCCAAAATTATCCTGTTGACCAGAGAACTTTATGGTTCTTTCATCTCTTTTCTAAAACCCTCTTCTTTTTCATTTTGTTAATAATAAGCAGTTTGGCTTTTGTAGCTTTGTGTACGGTATAGAATTGAAAAAGCAAAGTAGTTGTTAGATTATGTTTTTCAAATAGTCTTTGGTTGGCAATAACATTGAAAACAATGTTCTTTTCTTCCATCTCTTATTGCCTATAATCAAGTGTCTGAACAATTTGTATCATTTGTTGCTTTAATTCAATTTGTATTCATATTCAACGAATAAACATTTTTGGTATTCTATTAATCGCCCAGGTCAAAGACTTTCTCTGCTTGCAAAGCATTCTTATTTCTACGCTCACTCTCTCTTTTCCCCACTGTTTTCTTGTACGTTGCTCTTATGTTGCTTAAGCAATGTAGTATCCCAGGCATGATGTAAAGCAGCAGTTGCCACTTCAATTTATTTTATACCAAGTACAATTAATAGATTGCTTCCATTTGTTGCTAAATTATGTTGTTTCTGCTTGAGTACCCAATATTCTCATGTCAACATTTAAATGAATTTTTGTTGTGAGCAATTGCAAATTTTAACTTGTCTTCACTCTTGGTTCCTGCCAGCTTTTTCCTTAGTTCCTCTCTATATTTTATCATAGTAACAACAGTTTTAGTTTTCCTTTATTGCAGTGCAATTTTGTATGTGGAGGGTAACCTGGAGAGTAAAGTATTTTCTGATCCAGTAACTGGTCTTATTCGGCGAGTAAGAGAGATTGCTGTTCGTCAAAATGGTATGCAATTTGCTATGTGCACTATATATTTAGTTTGTTGATACTATGCTTTGAAATTTTTGCATTTTCTTCTGTAGTTCTCAGCTATCCTTTTAAAGAATACTATGTTTTCTTGAAAGTAGGCATATAATTCCATATACATTATACTTCATATGTTTTGTACTCAAGTTTTTTTATCTCTGCTAAGATCATAGTAGAGCTTTAGTTCACTCATGTTTATCTAGGAAATGATGATTGTGTTTTCACTCAATTATGTTATTAAAGAGGTTTGTACCATAGTTTCTTGCTCTTTTCTCTTTAATTGGATATGACATTCGTGTTTCTATTTATCTCTTGTTTTTAGTTCCGATAGCCCATAAAACAAACCTTGAGATTAATTTTTATAATGTTGACTTTCAGGTCGGATTGTGTTTTTAAGCGAAGGAAGTAATGACGGGCAAGCAAGCTCCAATGAACTTAGAGGCGTTGGTTACTACTAAGTAAGCACTGTGGAATTGATTTTGAATGAAACCCAGTTTTATATTTCTTGTAATTAATTTATTTGTCTTGTTCATTTGGCTTCAATTTTGGCATCACTTACCAGCTTTGGAAAAAGCTTCTCTGTTTTCCCGTATATACACACATATACACTAGTTGAATTTTTAGTCTTATTTGTGACAATAATAAACACAATAAAAGAAAGTGTATTTTTAGTGAAAGTCACTAAAAGTAGTAATATTATTATTACTATTAATAGTGAAGTTGTCATCTCCTGAAAAATATGTATTTCTGTCACTAACAAAATAGTGACTAATTTAGAAAGGTGGTTACAATTATGCAATATTTATGTGACAAAAGTATTGATGCTAAAATTATGAAATGTGCGATAAAATTATATGGTCATGGAAATTTTATATATTTATAACAAATTTGTTGCCGTAAATAATATAAAGTAATGATAAATAAAATTGTATTCTTATTTTATGGTCATAGAAATTTTATATATTTATAAGAAGTTTGTCAACATGAATAATATAAAGTATTTTCTTTTATTTTATTATAACAACATAATTGCCACTGGAATAACCCTAGTGCTCTTTTATTGGTATTTGTTATTTCTTGGTCATTAATATTTTAAGAACAAAAGTATTAACATGTACACAAATAGAAAATTGTTTCACAAAATTATTGTTCCTAATTTATTTATTATTATCATAAATAAAATTATCAATTGAACTAGTGTGCATGTATATATATATATATATATATATATATATATATATATATATATATAAAGGAAATAAAGGAGAAGCATTTTTCAAAGCTAATAAGTGACGTCAAAATTGAAGTCAAGTGAACAAGATAAGCAAATTAATTAAAATAAATAGGAAATTAATATGTGTGTATTTTGTAATAATTAAAACAACTCATATTTATGGCTTATAAAATCTACTACTTGATCCAATTAAGGAGTATAATATGAGTTAGTCTATTCATATTAATAATATCACATCTCATTAATCTTATAACTAAAAAAAGTTTTAAAAATAACTTTTGGTGAAGGGAAAGATAATAAAAGTTGACAACTTGAATAATTTGTAATAATTTTTAGCACAATTTTTTGTCTCTTAATTTTTTAGCATTAGAGCATTTTAAAAATAAATGAATTGAATTCATTTTGTCAACTCAATCAGTTGATTCTTGAACATAATTATTAGCGTTTGATATGATCAAATAGTAAAATACATCTCAATCCATTAAATTCATTTGTAGGGATTAAATAAATTTTCAAAGAAAAGGTAAAAGGTAATATGTTTTTTTGGCCAATATATAACTTAAAAATTTTATAAGAAAGATAAAATAAACTTAACTCGACTTAAAGTTAATGAATAAAATTTATTTTAATTTGGATTCAAATCTAAAAATATTTTTAAAGTAAATTTTACGACTTGATGTAATTTAAAATAGTTTGATTTGATTAATAAAAATAAAAGATGACGATGGTCAGCTTAAGCTTGGCCTGACAACTTCTGACCTAAGCCCAAGTTTGAATCCAACACAATTAGACCTAAATATTTCTTATTTTTAAAAATAAAAATGAAAAACATCCTGATCTAATATAACTCAACTTGACATTTTTCTTATATTTTAAATTATAAAAAATTAATTTCATTTTTTTATAATTTTAAAATCTCATGTCTTAAACAACTTGAGTCAGAGCCTGGCCGAGACTTGATTAACTTGAATCTAGCCTACTAATTTGGGCCAAAACGAGCCGAGCCTTAAGTGTCATTAAAAAAACACGACGTTATTTTGTTGAATGGTAAAACAAAACAATACCAAATGACTTTCATTTTGTTGTATGTCAGGACCTTCACTGGCGCCTAGGGAATGGCCGTCGGATTCGCTTCTGGTTAGACACTGGGTAACGGAATTGGGGCCCTCTTCTTGATGTGGCTTCGTCCCCCATCCCCAAGACCTCCTCTCCGCCAATGTTGTTGACTTCCAGCATGCTGATGGTACGTGAAAGTGGGATTTATTTCAGCAATTTCTCCCCTCCTTCGTTTGTATTGCTATCGCGACGATCCCCATATATGCTAATCAGACTCTGACAGACGAGTTCCAGTGGGGTCCCCACACATGGTCATTTCACAATAGTTTACTTACGCCATGCTTGCAGGGGACCCCCCTGACGAGCATCGTTGTACATGGGCAACTATCTGGAAGTGGGCCGGACTCAGAGGATCCGGGCGTTCCTCTGGCTACTGGTGAAAGGCAAGTTGCTCACTAACCATCAGAGGTTCGTAGGCACCTAGCGATGAATAGCCGATGCCACCATTGTGACCAGCCTGAAACTACCCTTCATGTCCTCTATGATTGCCTGCATGCTAAAACGACTTGGGGCCAATTTCCTCCAGTGACCGCAGATCCAATCTTCTTCCAACAAGATGCGTTGCGGTGGGTCCGGTTTAACCTTACGACACACCACACGGTTCACAACTTTGACTGGGCTACCCTGTTTGGCGTTACCTGCTGGTTCATGTGGTATCGACGTAACAAAAGCATCTTTGACCCTGCTTTTACGTGGCCGACTACAGGGACTCGAGCAGTTTACACCTACACCGAGGGCATTGAAAGGTGAGTGTAGTCGAGCGCTGTGTGTTCCCGGATCAAGCTTTGTCCCAGGGCCAGTTAGTGGACTGGTCCCAATCGCCCCCGGACTGGATAAAGCTCAATACAGATGGCGCTGTTAAGTATGGCGGTACTACTTCCTCTGCAGGGGGGCTTCTTTAGGATTGTCAGGGCAGGTGGTGTGGCGGGTTTCTTTTACGCGTGCCCGGTGGCTCTCCGCGTCAGTCCGAGTTAGGCGGCATCGACGCGGGCCTCCGCCTGGCATGAAACATGGGCTACTGGCAAGTCATCCTAGAAGTGGATTCCCTCGAGGTAATCAACCTCCTGTCTTCCTCCACTATTGTTTTATCTAACGATTTTTTTTAGTGACGGGTGTTCGTGATTTACTTCTCCAAAGCTGGGAAGTTCAGATTCAACACATCCACCGAGAAGAAAATCAAAGTGCGGATCATTTGACTTCACTTGCTACCCTTGCCAGTTCCGGACTGAACATCTTACAGGAGCCCCCACTAACGATTTTAGACTTCATTCGATGGGACCAGCAAGGCGCTTTATACCGTCGACTTTTGCGTTAATTTGGATGTAGTCGTTTTTTTCCTTTGTTATAAAAAAAAATTGCAGTTGGGCACTTGATTAAAGGCAATAAAAGATGGAAGAAAAGAACATTGTTTTCAATGTTATTCCCAACTAAAGACCGTTTGAAAAACACAATCAAACAACTACTTTGCCTTTTCAATTCTGTAACATACACAAAGCTACAAAGGCCAAACTGCTTGTTATTAACAAAATGGAAAAGGCCAGGGTTTTAGAAAAGATGAAAGAACCAGGTTCTCTAGTCAACAGAATAATTTTGGATACAATACCAATTAGCTATGACAGGAGTCAAATACAAAGCTTCAGTTTTGAGACCATCACTCTTAAACATAAATTGAAACTTCAAGTTTGTGCATTTCAAACGTATAAAATGCATTTAACTTGATATGATTTAAACCTGAATCAACGTCAACAATTGATTATTACATAAATAATAATGCAAGTGGTAGGTAAACAAGATCAATTTGGCATTAAATCTCACCCAAACGCAAAATGTTTGACGAGAAGATCCCCCAACCTAGAAGGGTAAGCTGAAACCCTATGCAACAGCACAACGGTTGGCACAATCCTTTGGATTTTCATGATTTCGTTGTCAACATGTTAACTCTAAACGACTCATATTTATGGCTTATAAAATCTACTATTTGATCTAATCAAGGAGTATAATATGAGTTAATATATCCAAATTAATGATATCACATCTCATTAATCTTATAACTAAAAATAATAATAATAGTTTTAAAAATAACTTTTGGTGAAGGAAAGATAATAAAAGTTGATAACTTGAATAATTTGTAATAATTTTTGGCACAATTATTTTGTCTCTTAATTTTTTAGCGTTAGATCATTTTAAAAAATAAACGGATTGAATTCATTATGTCAACTCAGTCAGTTGATTACTAAACATAATTATTAGCAGTTTGATATGATCAAATAGTAAAATGCCTCTCTCTCAATCCCTCAAATTCATTTGTAGGGATTAAATAAATTTTAAAGAAAAGGTAAAAGGTAATATGTATTTTTTGCCAATATATAACTTAAAATTTTATAAGAAAGATAAAATAAACTTAACTCGACTTAAAGTTAATGAATAAAATTTATTTTAATTTGGATTCAAATCTAAAAAATAATTTTTTAAGCAAATTTTACGATTTGATGTAATTTAAAATAGTTTGATTTGATTAATAAAAATTAAAGATGACAATGGTCGGGCTGAGCCTGGCCTGACAGCTTCTGTTCTAAGCCCAAATTTGAATCCGACATAACTAGACCTAAATATTTCTTATTTTTAAAAATAAAAATGAAAAACATCCTGATCTAATATGACTCAACTTGACATCTTTCTTATATTTTAAATTATAAAAAATTAATTTCATTTTTTATAATTTTAAAATCTCATATCATATAAGTCTTAAACAACTCTAGCGAGATCCCGGCCCGAGACTTGATTAACTTGAATTTAGCCTATCGATTTGGGCCGAACCGAGCTGAGCCTAAATGTCATCCCAAAAAACTACGTTATTTTGTTGTTTGGTAAAACCAAACAAAACCAAATGACTTTCATTTTGTTGCACTCAAATTTGGGTTGCCTTTGAGCCAGACCCGACCGATAAGGGACTCGGAATCCTATCTGATGTCGTTTACATTAATTTTTTTTTTTGTGAAATAATGAGACAAAGTTGAAATAATGTTTGTGGTAAGGTAGTACTAAGTTGATATTGTGAATTGATTGATGTGCCTGCTCAACACTAGCTTTTCCCCAACTTTGAAAGTA
Source organism: Erythroxylum novogranatense (assembly GCA_029891385.1). Classification (NCBI taxonomy): domain Eukaryota; kingdom Viridiplantae; phylum Streptophyta; class Magnoliopsida; order Malpighiales; family Erythroxylaceae; genus Erythroxylum; species Erythroxylum novogranatense. The sequence goes on from CM057228.1 coordinate 134,300,380, forward strand.
TTCACAAACAATCTATCCACTCAGCTATCATTTCTTTTTGCATAATTCATTATCATGTACTTAAATGGTCCCCCCTCTATTGTTGAAACAATGAATCCGTTTTACACTGGTCAATGCTCCATGTCCCACTTCAGCCTTCAACAATGAATCCATCTTACACTGCTCAATGCGCCATGTCCCACCTCGCCCCTAAATCTGTTAAGACATCCAAAAAGTTGTGGTCACCCTTTGTCTATAAAATTAATCTCCAAATCCATTTCAATCCTCAACTGTTCTTGTTTGTAATTGCAGTACTTTTCTTTTAATAAGAAGAATAGAAGACGTCGTCGTAGTTTAGATACGCACTAGATAAATTTTTGAACTCACCTAATAATTTACAAATTATATCAATCTAATATTTCATATTAAATAAGTTTTATACGACAAATTCAATCGAAAAAATATAAATAAAAAGAATCGAACATAGAATCTTTTGATCCCATACTTCTACACTCCATCAACTTAATCACTCATTAAAAATGTAATACACAACTCTCACTTAAAGATATATCCGATAATCATATTAATAATCGCCTCCTTTTAATAATACTTTTTATTTCTCTAACAATTATCAGGGTTATAATATTATAATTCATATCTTAATATTTTGAAGTCTTCTAACATTTTTTTAAAAGTATTGTGTTATATTTTAATATTTTTAAAATGGTAGTAGTAATTTCTAGTTTAAATCATAACTTAATTAATTTTTTAGCAAATTTTAGTATATAAATCATAAATTAGGCACTTTTATATAATTTAGACCTATTAAGCTCTTAAGTGATTATAAAATGTAATTTTGATCGTAACATTTTATAAAATGTCTAAATAAACGTAATATTAAATAACAATGAGTATTATTTTAGTAACATTATAGTAAAAGTGGTATCAAAGATAACGGTACACTTGTTTACACTTTTGTAAAATAATAAGGTATAAATTACATCTTTAACCTTTTTAAAAATGTTTTCACTTATTATAAAATACTTGTATTGGTTTAAATTATAAAAAATATTTAAAATCATTTTAATAAGTTTTCATCAAATTGTCAACATAAAATTATTATATCATTAACTCTTCTGAAATAATCTTAATAATTACAGTTAAAATAATTTGATAAATATAGTTAGAGATTATCCTAAATAAAATATTAATTTAAAAATAATAAATACTCCCTCCGATTTATAATAAGAGTCGTTTAGAAAATACACGCTTATTAAGAAAGCTAATGAAATTATAGATATACCCTTATTAATACTCTCATAAAATTACCTCATGAATCTGATAATCAAGATCTTAAATTAAGATGAGAGAGAAATTGCATTGAAATTGTCTTGAAATTGTGACCTGTATAATTAAGATGAGAGAAAAATGAAAAGTTACTTTTGGAAGAAAAATTATAAACATGCATACAAAGTCAAAAATAACACTTATTTTAAATAATTAAAATGTATCTAAAACGACACTTATTATGAATCGGAGGGATTATATTTTATAATGATTGGTCCAACCAACACTTGACATGTAATTTCACAAACAACGAGAAGGAAGGAACTATATGGGAAACATATGAATGCGTGAACTGGATTCTTTTGTTTGTATCACATGTTTGGTTTTAGTAGTTATTCATTCTGTTCAAAGCTTTCAACACTATTGTCTCCCTCAATAATGGAACAAAGAGGGCCACAGAATGCCTGAAATAATGTGATTGTGAATAGTTAAATCAACAAAGCATGTGACATTATGCCCTAAATGGCTAAAAACATTAATCCTATGTTTATTGCCTGTCTGGACTTAATCACACTTCTCCAAATCTTAATGCAAAGCTTTGTAAGATTTGGAAGTTGATGCTTTCCATTTGTAAAACTTCACATGGATGGAAAAACCCATTTCCATATTTTAAAAATAGGCAAAAAATGTATTTAAAATTTAAATTTCTGTATCAAAATATAATTTAAATCTTAATGTTTTAAAGTTTTCATTAAACATTCAAAATAAATTATCAATGGAAATAAAAATTTAAGAGAATTAAATTTCGTAAGTTTAAGTATCATGATCTGATCATTAATGTTATATTTGTTACTTTTATAATTTTATTAGTAGATTTCAATGTCATATGTAGGTTATATCATACCATGTAGAGCAACCAACATATTTCAAAAATTAAATTATGCATTATTCATTAAAACAATAAAAGTATTAATTATGTACTCGATTAAAATATAAAAATATCACATCAATAATAACATAACATTTTAATTTTCATCTATTAAAGGTAATTTTACGATTGAACTTAATATTTTAAAATATTAGAGTTCGAGTTATATATTGAAGAAAACTTAAAAACCTTTTAAAATATATTTTTTAGCTTCACATGATAAATTTATTAATTTATAATTTACTAATTTTAAGTAAATTATTTAATTATGGGATAAATTAAATGGAGCTTGTAAAACCCTAGAGAGTGTTTCCCTTCTAACAACCCATCTCATAGGTATCTTTGATTTAGCTCTCACATGGCTACAAATTTTACACTCATGTCATCACATGCTTGAGCCACTTTCCATCTTCATGCAAATGCAAATAGATTCAATCCAGAGAAAAAGCATTCACTGTGGTGTATGGTTAATCTCCACTAACCCAAATGATAACCTTGATTTATCTCCTCTCCCACCTTTTGTAGCCATCAAAGCTTGATCTTAAAGCAGCATTTAAGTCTCAAAGATCTTGCTTGTTTAAAAGTGCAGGCATAATCATAGCAATTAAAATGGCCTTTGTCTTTAGCTCCCAAAGGTGTTCATGTGTTGTCCTCACATTCCAAAACACCTACTTAGCTAACTAGTTTACAAGACCACTTTCATTTCAACACTATCAAAAGAAAGCTATAAACTTTAATCATTACACAACAAAGCTACAACTACTTCACTTTATAAATCACCAAGTTCCCAACACTTCCATATCACCTTCCTTAATCCCTCGTCGATCTCGAGCAGACTATTGCACAAATATGGTGTCAGCACTAGACACTGTCCAAGGAACCTCTAGATCAGTTGATCAACCATCCAGTCCCAGAATCTCTTTCTCTTCTGAGTTTCTTGACGAGAATTTCATTTCCAGTACTCCAAACCCACAAGCGGAGAAGGATGAGGAAAATATGGATCGAGACAAGGCCAGAAACCCAGAATTTGAGTTCCTTTCAAGCAACATGAGTAGCCACAACATGTTGACAGCTGACGAGCTTTTCTTTGAAGGGAAGTTGCTGCCTTTTTGGCAAATGCAGTACTCAGAGAAACTCAGTAGAATAAGCATTAAAACTAAAGAGAGTAAGGGACGAGAAGAAGAGGGTTTAGCAGAAGTGAACAAGGAAGAGACGAGAGTAAGTTGGTTGGTCGACGATGAACAATCTCCGAGACCACCAACGTGCACTGTTTTATGGAAAGAATTGCTCAACTTAAAGAAGCAAAGAGCTTCTTCTCTGTCACCATCCTCTTCTTCTTCCTCAACGTCCTCTTCTTCTAGCTCACTTGCAGACATTGTCACGACAGAAGGAAAGGGAAGTTCAGGGAACAATAGTGAGAAACACGTGAAGAGGGTAAAGAAAGGGCTGGAGAGAACGAGATCAGCTATTATTAGGATAAGGCCAATGATAAATGTGCCCATTTGTACTCAGGTGAAGAGCAGTGCATTGCGACCATTGTTCCCGTTAAAGAAAGGAAGATAATTAGAAAGGTGAAAACGGTGGTGGTAGTTCGTTAAAGTTTGCTGAATCTGTAGAGGGATTGTTCAACATGTTCATGATATGAGTCCTTTCATTTCCTTCTAAACTTTAATCTTCCATATTTTACTTAAATATGCTTAGATTACAGTCAGTTGCCATGGCAGATACCACGAAGCATATTGATAACTATCAAATTTTTATAATTATCTCTAATTTTTACTTGAATCATATTTAATTAATATGGTATTTTTTAAAATTTTTAACTAGTGTTTAACAAAAAGAATACTTCTAAAAAATAAAAATTATAATAAATTTCAAATTTTCAAAAGATTAAAATTCTGGGTTGACATAAAATAATGTCCTCTTCCCTCTTTGCGTCATTAAGTTCGCTCAGTAATTCAACAGACAAGTGAGAGGGGGCCCAGCCATATGCAGGTTTCAGGTACCGAGAATCAGGAGGACCCATTTGTAAAGATCATGAATGCAAGTTATGTAAGATGGTGAGAATACTGTCCCGTACTTCTAATGATATCCGTTAAAAATCTAACAAGTGTACAACTCTTTTTCACATTCTTTAAGACTGCTGATAAAAAAGAAAGAAAAAGCTGAAAAAGCTGGTCCTTTTTTGTTGCTTTCCAAGTACAGAGCTCAGGTCAGGAATCTTTTGGCATTTTGTAAAAAGATTGGAAATTGGAAATTGGAAACTGGAAACTGGAAATGCACATCTCAAAGATATTACCACAATACTCACAAAATGATACAATAAAGTATATTCTCAAATATAGACAGATGTTTTACAGATATGAAGGAAAGTATGATACAGTTGTGTTGTGTCAAAACGAATGAGATTATAGACAATCATCTGCAGTAAGTATACAGTTTTTGGTGCCCAAACTTGAACTCAGGCGCTTGAATTGGATTGTGTTAAAAAAGGTAAGAAGGCAACAGCAGAACTATTAGCAAAAATTCCGTGAACCAATCGCTGTTGTAGCTTCAACAAATGATATGCACATAGAGTAATAATCGAATCATGGTTTAACGGGACGTGCAGCCTTGACTTTGACTTCATTTCTTTAAGAATGTGACGATGTTAAGAATCTATTCCCAGAAGTCCTAATCAGTAGAATTTAAGAATCAGATTAAGTTTGCAGTACAGGTTTTACATTAGTAGGCACCAAATCACAGAATGTGCGGCACAAGGTATTGGTATTGAGCTTACCTAAGGTCCAAGCCAGGCTTTCCATTGAGAGTTGTTGGAACTTGACCAGTCAAATTATTGTTCTGTAAGAATCTGAACATCAAAGGAAATTGGCAGGTCAATCAGATAATTGATCAAACAAGTTTCAGGCGGAGATACTAATTTCCAAATCAATTCCCATAGATGATATAATGTCGCTCTTTGACTTTCCCATCAATCTGCAGACTTAAGCGGTTGACTATATAAACTCCAACAATGGTATAATTAAAAATTGCTAAGCAAAATTCGATGTCATTATCCAAACTAAATTTAGCCAATCTGTCAAATACATAAGATTGATGAAGTATAGTTTCTTCCCAATTCACACCGAGAAAAGACAGATAGTACTTGCTGAGACTTAAGCAATTGGAAGGACAATAACTTCTAGCATACCCATCCCCCCTTGTAAGGCAAGAAGCCATGAGAGATACTTCAATGACATCGGTCCAACCATGAAAGTATTGAGCTGGTTAACTTGGAAACTAGACGATGTTAATCATAAGTTTCATATTAATTCAGTTCTGAAAATGTCATTGATCAACTTGTCTTTCTCACATGGATAAAAGCAGCTGAAGGTTGGTACCTTTCTGCATTCCAGATCCTACTTCACATTGATTCCCTAATGTAACAAGCTATGTGTATGACTCGGTAACAGAATAAATTTGTAAAATAAGGAATGTTTGTTTTTATTTGGACGTCATTTTTCTAACAGAGTCAATGGACTGCACGTCATAAAATTCCATGGCAAGAAGTAAACTCAAAGGGTAGATTTTGGGATTAAATAAGAACCTTTTCCTGTTAGTCTTCCAGAAAGTTAACCCATTATCTTCTTTTTTTGAACTGGCTAATACTAATAAATGTACAATAAATTTTTGGTTTCACGGTTAACAACACTGTAGCTTCTGCAGTTAGAGATTTTGCTGCCTAGAAGCAATAACACAACAACAACATGTTAATAGAAATCTCGCTAAGATGTGGAGTTTGAAGAAATATAAAAATAAGCAGTCTTACCTATAACTAATAAAGAGGCTATTTTTTATAGATTAAATAAAAAAAATTAAATTTATCTAGCACGCTTATCCTATTGGGATATTATATCCCATAGAGTTCATAAATTTAGCTGAACAGTTACGAGCTTAAAAAAAAGCCAAAACAAAATGATATTGCAATTAGTTGTTATGGCTATGAGAGCAATGACAGAATGATTAAGAGCAGGAATAGGAGCATGGATGAATTATCACAGAGATTAGGACTTACAGTTCGCGCAGTCCCTTAATATTTCCAAGTGATGGAGGGATAACTCCAGTTAGTTGATTATCTTCCAAATGCCTAATGAAAAGTTGGATCAAATGATAAAACTAAATAAAATTAGAATAAGCAGCATTTGAATGATCATCCCTTATTTTCTAAAAATTGAATGCCTTATAGAGCACATCAGCATACAGTGTGTAATCAAACACCTGAATTATATCTAAGATGCACGGTCACTATGGGCAGGATTTATCACAAGTTTGGGTGGGAAGACCTATCACCTCTGAATTCATGGTGTCGACACCAACTTTTCGTTGGCAATCAAGTAAGCATTTGAAAAGAACAAATAATCAGAGACAGAAAGAACAAGAACATCTTACAATGTCTTCAGCATCCTTAATGAACTAAGATCAGGTATAGATCCCGACAGGTTGTTATTTCCAAGCCATCTGTTAAAAACAATGGACCATTAATTTAAAAGTTTGTTCTCACATTCCATGAGCTTTGAAATAGTTGATGACTTACATGTCAGTCAATGCAGTTAATCTGGCAATACGAGGTGATATGGATCCAGAAAGGCCCATATTTGTCAGATTCCTGCAAGCAATATGGAAAGGGAAAATCAATTCTCTGTCAAGCAGCCAAAACAATTATTTTGCATAAATAACGTGCCAACTCACAGAGTAACAACACGAATCCGAGAGCCTTCAGAGCATGTAACTCCAGTCCACGAATACTGGCGGGGCATGCAGGGATCACCATTCCAGTCAAGTGGAGGGTTATTAAAACTTGTTTTCATTTTTTGCAAAGCTATTACTGCATCAAATAAGGGGGGAAATGAACTTGGCTCCAATTTAGTGCCATTTTGAATCACAGATCAAAGAAGAACAAAAGCATACAGTATTTTCTCATGATTTGTTAGACGAGACGAAGTGAAAACAACTACCAGTATCTTGAAGTGTTATCAAGTTTAGACACCACTCATATGATTAACAGATAAAACAAGAAGGGCTACTACTAACTGGAATTCACGGTTGTGGCTGCAGTGACACAGAATATGAAATACAACACATGTAATGGTGGTGGATTCAAAAAGTAAATCTTGGTTTGCAAGTCCAACAACAATTCACATCCATTTAATCATGTATGTTCAACTTGGCTCATTACTGTTGTACTGATGACTGCAGGATAATCATAGAAGAATGGAAACATTTCAGAAACATGAGCAAACAGGGAAAAGAAAAAAGAAAGAAGAAAGAAAGAAAGCGGCATTAGATAACAGTTCTACATATGTTACCATCTCTTGTAAGAGTTCTTCCGCCAAGCACCAGCACATCAAAAACCTCTCCGCCATTAATCAATGGACCAACACTTGAACCATCATCAGGAGTCAAAGTCAAAGTCGTAAGACCTTCAAGGGGCCACTGAGATGCAAACACCGCAGAGCCAACAGGTGAAACACTCAAATTTTTGTAGTATGTCACACCATTGACGCTAACATTAATCACCCGCGAGCCACGTTGGACCGAATCACGATTCTCCGCGAAGTATAGAGCAATGTAGTAATTTGACTTGGGAAGAGGTGATGGAGGCCAACTCAACTCCATAGCACCTAAGTGATCGGTTGATAACTCTGTTTCAAATATCTTCGAGGGAGGATGATTCCAAATGCCAGAAACAGATACATTTTTGTTGCTTGATTTGGTCGGATCAATTCTTCCTAATGGCTCCCAAAACCGATCAAATTGATCATCAGGGTATCTGATCAAAACCGAAACACTCACTCCAATCAGAAATAGTTTAACAAAACAACTACACAGACAGAGTATCATCCACAAAAGGGTAATGACCAAAATATCATTTCGTTTCTCCAACTCTTATGGAACAAATTCAATCCTAATCTCAAGTAAACAACGTCTACGCGGATTCCACATTAAAAACTCACCTAATGATAGGTCCGCTGTATCCAAAACTGTGTCTTGCAATTAAATGAAGTCCAAACCGCGTAAAATCAGTAGAATTATAAAGCGAATCGCCCAAAATCAAGAACTCGATAGCCGAAATAAAAGGGTCTGATTCGGTATACGAATTTGCGGCTATACACAAACTCATGGTCCTTCCCTGAGCCAAGAAAACCCCTTCGTAATACGAAGACATCCCGTTCAAGTAATCCTCCGTCGTATTGACCAAGCTCCAAACAGTCCCGTCCACAATCTGATCAAACACGGGCGGAGTGTCCTCGCCGTTGACCCCGCCGTAGAAGTACGTAGTCCGGAGCATGTACTTGGTCCCGCGGAAAACGGGAACCGTGTAGCAAAATTTCCTGCGTAAATTCCCACGGAGAGGGAACGAGCGAACTGTGGCGAGGGTGCGGGCGAGGACGGGAATCGCCAGTGTCTTGGAAGTCCCGACGGAGATGAATCCACCGTCTGGGACCCATCGGCGGCCGTCAATTGTATATGCGGCGATAGCGCCGCAATCGATCAGCGTACCTGAAATTAAAAAGGATCAAAATATTATAAAACTGAAGAAAAAAAGAGAAAGAGAGAGAGAGAAGTTATAGAAGACTGAAAGAAGAACGATGAAACAACCTCTAGGTGGTGGAGGGAGAGGCTGACAGAGAGAGATGAAGAGGAGAGAAGATAAGGAAATGAACAAGAGGAGCAGAGACAGAGAGGACATAGTCGAGAAGGAGGAGGAGGAGGTATTGGCATGTAGTAGCAATACTAGTAGAAGAGAAGAGAAAAGCGTTGAGGTTGTTTGTGTGTTGTTGGGTGTTTGAGTTGTGTATGCGGTGGTGGTGGTGGTGGTGGTGGTGGTGGTGGTTATGGAGTAGGTGGTGGGGTGATGGTATGATATTTTAAGGCAGTTGAAATAGTCTACGAATACAAGAAAAGAATAGAACGAGGAGTTGGACGGGAGGGAAGGAATTTAGCTGTAACGTGACGCGGGAAGGCATGTCCAGGTCAAATTTAATTAATTTATTTATATTCACTTTTCTTTTTACTACATTATAATTATAATTATTTTTAGATTAAAAATTTGAATTTCTATTAATTTAATTGGAAAATTTTAAAATTAATTAACCTTTTAATTCATTTTATGTTAATAACTTATGTTATTAAAAATCTTCTAATTTATTGATAAGTTATTCGATTTTTATAAATTAATTCATTTTTATATTAATAAAATAATTTTTAATTTATTATACATGAATTTTATGAAGGATTAAATTTTAAAATTGTATTTTATTAATTTATTCTTAATAATAATTATACAGGTTATTGTAGACTAGTGGAGGTCAAGCGTCAACTTGTGTGTGTTTATACTTGGTTGTTTGGTTGTTTAGTACCAACTTATTGTTATCACGTTTTAATCCGTTTTGCCATATAGGCTATGTATTCAAGAAGTGGGTCAATCTCATCTTCCGAAGGTAAATCCAAAGTTTAATCCTAAGGCGATACTTGGTCGAAGCTTTTATAATGAAATGTAATATTATTCAATTATTGGAGAAGAGGTTTTATAACAAAATGAGATAAAATATGAAGGTTTTATATTATGTTTCATTCTATTTTAAACAGTATAAATAATGCTCTAATATGACATCTATTTACATTTCATTTTATTATAAAACAGTCTATTTTATCAAAACTTTCGTCCAACTAAACACATGCTTACTTACTATATTTGGATTGATGTAAAGTTTTAATAAAATGAAATATAAATAGACGTAATATTAGAAAATTATTATTTTGTTAGATAGAAGGCATCATAATATAATACAGTAAAATGTTGTTTAGAATAATAGCTCATAGTGTAATATAGTGAAATGTTATTTATCATTTTACATTTCATTCTAATATCTCAAATCGAGCTAACTTATTTTTATTATTTAGGATGGAATCTGAATTTTTTTCTTTTATTATATTTCATTTCATTATATTATAAACCTTCTTCTCATAATAATATTTTATTCCATAATAATCACCTAATCAAACATCAAAATTAAATACTAATCTTTGTTAATTGTATTATTAAAATGGTAATAGATTGACACGTAATTTAATAAATAAATTAAAAAAGTGTCCCACCACCGCCAAACATTTTGACTTCTACTCCAACTTGCGTATCTTTTCCAACTCTTGAAAGACTAAGGTTGCACAACTTTGCGTGATCCATTCAATGCTCTACAAATTTGCTTGCTTTGTGGCTTGATCTTAAAACAAAGAGCTTTGGGAATTGGAGAAATGGGCTTATACTTAATAAATTTAAATGAATACTTAAACCATTGAATATTGAGAGGAAGTTGTAAGTTATAATTAATTAAGAAAATGGATGCTTAAATTTATTATCATCTTAAATTTTATTTTCATGCATAGTTAAATATATAAAAAGAATCTTTAAAATTTAAATCACAGAAATCATCAATTTTGATAATGAGAAAATTAAATAAAATATACTAAATACAAATTACAAAATGCGTTTATAACTTTTAACCAATAAATACAAAATAAAACATTTATACCAATAATATTGGTAGTTGAAATTTATTAGATTATATATGTATTTTATTAAAGATTGCAACTGAGTTCGACCTAATCACTCAAACAGGTTAGACTCAAGTTGATAAGCATACAATAAAAATTTAGTCTTAATTTTTCTAAAAATTTGGACTTAAGATCGAGCTCGAGATTGGGTTATTTAAGATTCGACCCTTATAAAAAAACAAAATGATATTAATTTTTCATTTTTTAATTTTAAAAAATCGAACGGCAAAGTCATGCTCAAGCGAGGCACTCATGGATTTGGGTGATAAAAACATAGTATCTTATTCAATTTAGGAACATCCCAATCCCATATTTAAGCAGATTTTCTCCATAAATTTGGCTTCAATTATATATAAATATTTGCCAACAAGTACGAGATTAACTATTTTTCAACTTACTTTCTTATTAAATATGATAATAAAATAATCTGATGATTTTTATTAAAGAAAATTTAAAATGAAAATTATTTTATTTATTAATAATAAGTTAAGTGATATAAATATTTATTAAAAATTTCAGTTATTTCAAACTTTAAATTCAAAATTTCACACTTTCTCATGAAACAATTACAAAATTTTGATTTATTATGATCATTGCGATTTATTATTTATTATTTATATTTGGTCGAATTGATTCGTCTTTTTAATTCAAGATTCGATCATAACGACCAGTGAATTCGATCGGTCCGTTCTTCAAATATCAGTCCTTTACCTATGTCAAGCTCATATTCAATCCACGATCTCCTTGATCCGTCCCTATGTAAGAGTCTCCCATACACATGTAAAGACTTTAAACCAAATTTATCGCTTCATATATAAGTCGACAATTCTACCATAACGATGATGCGACGATCATAACCCTAGTTTTCTCTACTACAATGATTCCACCTTCACCAAAAGACCGATTGGCGTCGGGAGCTTTATCGGAAAACAACCTGCGATGCTTTCTTCTTTGCTTGAGGAACCTCAAATGAAGCTTTTAAAGAACCAACCAATTTTATTGACTAAACAAGAACGTTCGGCCCATAGAATCCGATGAACCAATATTAAATTTATTATTTGATTTAAAATGTTAGTTCGTTAAGTAATTTAATTAAAATACATAAGTAATAATACAATAAATTATTTGTTAAAATTTTTTAGGTTTACATTTTACAGCATTTCAAAATAGAACCAACGGGGCCCGGTCAACACTGGTGATAACAAAATTGGGCCCAGAACCACGACACCATTAAAACGTGGCCCCCAGTTTCCTACTCTTAAATTGACCCCTCACTGAAAGGCTCCCTTAGCCTTCACCATCTCCCCACTCATTGGATTGGGATAGTAATATACGATATCCAATCAAAGGAATGGACATAGATAATGAATCGTGCACATAACGACACCGGAGGATCTCCGCACCAAATCCCCTCCAAGTTGAAGTTGTTATCATGTGCTGGAGTTAATGTCTTGGTTGGTTCTTTGATTGATACGTTACATCTCTTTTCTTCTTTTTAACAATCGTGTAAATCTAGTCGCCATCACCGTTTTCAGAATGTGCAAAAGTGTATTTAAGGATGACACTTTGACTTGTAAGGTTAGGGCAATTCTTTTTTTTTAATGAAGATAGAACCAAATTTATTTTATAAAAAAAATATCACAAACAACAACTTATATTTATAAAATTAAGAAGAGGACTTTAGAAATATCGTCTCAAACTTAAAATTTTGAAAAAAATGCTATGACCCAATTTAGCCAGATAATTTGCTGCAAAATTACCTTTACGAAAGACATACCTAATGTAACAAATCCAATTCACAACAAAGTAAAGCTTAATTATCTACAACTAAAACAGATAAAGAATCTGAAGAGATAATATTATAATTCACCAACCTCACTGCTTCTATGCTATCAGATTCTTCTACGACCTGTCAAAAATTGTGATCCTATACAAAAAACCAAACCATCTCAAATGAGTTATAGTTTCTCCACTAATATAGTCGAAACACCAATTCGAAACGAATACTCCTTAACGAACGATTAAATAAATCATGCAACATCCCTCCACTAGTAGTTAACCCATAATGTTTTTTTGGATTTTTCTAAATCGAAAAACTTTATACACTTGAGTTATAATTGTTGTTCATTAATTCATTAAGAATAAAACTTAATTTGAAATCATACTAAATTTCATACAAATTAAAGTTCAAAACGTGGATTAAACCCAAATTATAAAGGACCAATATGCTTATTATTAGGATTATGATCATGGTTATGATTATTATTATAAATTTGGTTAAATTAGATTTGTCTTTAACTAATCCGATCATCTATTATGGTACAAGCACAATCTAAACTTGTATGGGATCTTTTAAACCAATATTGTTATAATTTTTTCTTAAAATGATAAAATTCTTAATTTTAAAGACTAAATAGATAGCCTAACTCAGTTCTTAAAATTAACTAAAATAATTAAACTTGATTTAAATTAATAATTTAAAATAATTATAATAAATTACTAGTTTGAGTCATATTTAATTATTTCAGTTCAGTATTTAAAAGTTGTTATGAATTGTTATATAAATAATATTTGATTAGTATAAGTGCGATGTTAATATCGCGTATATTTTATTATTTTTTAACAAAATTTAAGAAAACTTCTATGAAAACTAAAATTAAGATTTTTTCTAAAATTTAAAATTAAGGAAAATTTCTAAATTTCTAAAATTTATGTCGTTTATCCTTAAATAAATTACGATTACATAATAATAATTATGCATTTCGAACAATTCATTATTCATTTAAGGATTTATGATTATGTATGCTTTCTTTAATTTATAATTTTAAATATATATAATGATTTTTAAATACATTATCTAAAAGGCGTACCTTTTATGTTGCTGATTAACACTTAATCCTTAGCTTGACTAGACCATTTTAGCGGTTTTATAGTAAAAAGATATATACAAAGACAAAGTGGACCATTTACGTCACAAATCGTACCAACCTTAAAAATTTTAATTGTTTTTTTTTTAATCATCTTTTGGCTTTTACATATTAAAAATCACATTTCAAAATGATAAAAATGATGAAAATGACAACAATACCCTTTGATCCCGGTCTCGTAGCCCTCGAGGCCTCAAGCTTTGGTGATTTTGCTAATTTAGCCTCACTGTCGCTCTTCTTTCTCGTCTCTCCTTCTCCGTCTTGTGTGTTGATGGAGCAACAGAGGCACAAGGATCAGTTACCACCTGAGAGGAAGGGGCAAAAGCGAAAACTGGAGGAGGAATTCGACGACGAGAAGCGGGAGATCTCGCCGGCGGTCCCTTTCGCCGATGCTCGCCAAGCTCTGTTATGCGAAGTCTGTGCACAGGTTCATATACTTAACTCTACTTTCTCCTGGCTAGAAGCAGATCGGGCCGCCGCTAAACGTGCCACTCACGTCCTCGCCGAGCTTGCCAAAAACGGTTAACTATCTCCTCTTTATTTTGTCTCTGAGTTTTTAATTGTGATTTCTCTCTCTCTCTTTGCAAGTGTGCTTTGGTAGTGTTATGTGTGAATTGAGAGGTTTATAGTTGGTGATTACAGAGGAAGTAGTGAATGTTATTGTTGAAGGAGGAGCAGTACCGGCTTTGGTGAAGCATCTCCAGTCGCCGCCGATGTCGAGCGAAGTTGATCGTAGTCAGAAGCCGTTCGAGCACGAGGTGGAGAAGGGGAGTGCTTTTTCTCTGGGATTACTTGCTGTGAAGGTTCTTCAGCTATGATTTTTTATCTTTATCTTTCTATTTGTTCTCACGCGATCCGAGTGCCTGCTGAAGCCAGCATTTCTTAATTATGAGGTTTCGAATTTCAGTTCTATTTCCTCTTTTTGTTCCTAGTTGGTTGTGAGAAAATTTCACTAATTAGTGGGAGGAATTTTGCAAACCTTTTTCGTTTATGATGAGTGTTAGAAGGAACTTGTATATATTAAGCGAGTTTTGTTAGTTTATGTATTACATTCGTGCAAAATTAGGTGAGTTATCAGTTGTTCCAACATTTTAGTTCTACCGTCATTGTATTCTTTGGGTTGATCGTTGTACTTCATTTTTGTTTGTATCTGTACTTATTGATGCATGTTTGGTGGTTCTTTGGTAATTGAGTTTCTCTAAATTGATTTAAGGATGTACGGAACTGAAATTATTGGCTGTAAGCAACCTATATGATAGTTGACCCTTCCCTTGCTTTATTTATCCATCTCAGCACTTATTGCTGTTTCCATATATTTTTATTAATAGCCGGAGCATCAACAACTCATAGTCGATACTGGGGCGTTGACACATCTTGTGAACCTGTTGAAGAGGCATAAAGATGGTTCTAGTTCTCGAGCTGTGAATAGTGTAATTAGAAGGGCAGCCGATGCTATCACCAATCTTGCTCATGAAAACAGTAGCATTAAGACTCGTGTTAGGTTTGTTGGTTATGGTGGTGGTTTGATCTAGATGTTAAATTGATTCCTACAGCGTTCTAGTTGTTTATGGTGTCCACATTGGCAGGATGGAGGGTGGCATACCACCTTTGGTTGAGTTGCTTGAATTCAGCGATACCAAAGTGCAACGAGCAGCTGCTGGGGCATTGCGAACCTTAGCTTTTAAGAATGATGAAAATAAGAATCAGGTGGTGGATATTTCTTAACGGTATCTTTTGTTGTTTGTTTGCACAAGTAAACGATAGGAGTGTCTTTTGCTTTGCAGATTGTTGAATGCGATGCCCTTCCTACGCTCATTTTAATGCTACGATCTGAGGATGCTGGAATACACTATGAAGCGGTAGGGAATGTTTAAACTGCCATTTTTCATCAGCTTTTGGAATTTGAACTCAGTTAAAGTTTCACTTTTTTCAACTTGGCATGAGTTTAAGTACGTGATATGATTTGTCTGGATGTAAGGTTGGTGTGATAGGAAATCTGGTGCATTCTTCTCCAAACATAAAGAAAGAAGTTCTTTCTGCAGGGGCTTTGCAACCGGTCATTGGCTTACTTAGGTCTGTTAATGTGCTTAATTTGATCAGCTTTCACTTAGTTTAGCAGTGTAAGATCTACTCTTGACTTCAAAGTTCATTTGGCAACAGCTCCTGCTGCTCAGAAAGCCAGAGGGAAGCCGCTTTATTACTCGGACAATTTGCTGCAACTGATTCAGATTGCAAGGTTTACTAGAATTTTGGCCTATTAATGTCCTATATATCCCTTTTTTGACCTCATTTCTTGGACGCTAGTGTTACTTTGCTGATGCTAAATACAGAAATAAAATCAATCTAAATGCATAAAAGGAGCACAGATGTTTTCATATGGACATTTTGAGGTAAATTGGCTTCGGAATAAAGTTTTAAACTGAGTATGTGACTTTTTGGTAGGTTCATATTGTACAAAGGGGTGCTGTACGACCTTTAATTGACATGCTTCAGTCTTCTGATGTACAACTCAGGGAAATGTCAGCTTTTGCACTGGGGAGATTGGCACAGGTTGCTACCTATATCTCCTTTTCTTTTATTATGAATCTTAATTTGGAAGATCCCATGAAGTTGGCTTTATAATCTTGCTATCAATCATTTTTTTTTTTGTTCTTTCCACAAATGAACTTGTTATTTTGCTCTGCGTGTTCGCAATTTAGAGAAGTATCGTAGAAATAATTGTAACTTTACTTATCCTGTCGGTCCAATGGTCTTCAAGTTTCTTAATTATTCAAGTAGCTGGTCTAAAGTTTCATTTCTTTTGTTTTAATCTGTTGACTGAGAGGATAATGTGTATGATGGTCTAAGCAAGTTCTGAAACTGAGACCATTTTTCAAGAATGTGATTGAATATTTGCTCTATTTTACAAATCTGCATAATTCTGATGGAGCATTCTTTTAACTTGAACATATTCTATACCAGGATCCACACAACCAAGCTGGAATAGCTCACAATGGTGGTTTGTTGCCATTACTAAAGCTTCTAGATTCAAAAAATGGATCTCTTCAACATAATGCTGCATTTGCTCTATATGGCCTTGCAGACAACGAGGTGTGTCCTGCACTTTTTGAAATCTTGTAGAGTTATGAATCAATGCTAGAACATTTAAAACCCAAATTCTTTTCTATTTCATAAGTCTTATTGTGTTTGTTCTTTATTCAATAGGACAATGTGTCTGATTTTATTAGGGTGGGAGGTGTCCAGAAACTGCAGGATGGAGAATTTATTGTTCAAGTATGTTTATTACATTTGCTGTAATGCTTATTTATTACTCATAAGTGCGTTATATTTTGTATAACATCTATCACTGGGAGAAAGTTACCAGTGCATTGCAGTTTCAGCCAAACCAATATGAAGGCTTATTATATATGATCATGCTTGTAGGCAACAAAAGATTGTGTGGCAAAGACTTTGAAAAGATTAGAGGAGAAGATTCATGGACGGGTTAGTTTTTGTTTAATTTTCTCTGTTTATCCACCCTGTTAAAACTACATTATTATTATAATTCTTCTATTGACTATTTTTGACCACATTTAGCTGTCAAAGTTTAATCCAGCAACTTGCTTGTGTAGGTTTTAAACCATTTGTTATACCTGATGCGTCTACCAGAAAAAGGTGTTCCACGACGTGTTGCCTTGGCACTGGCACACCTTTGTGCTCCCGATGATCAGGCTACAATATTCATCGATAACAACGGTATTTAGTCTAAGCAGTCTTAATTGACTAAAATGGAAATAAGTGAAAGTGAAATTTTTTGTCAGTTTGTTCTAATTTCTACTTACTTGAGGTGCTCAGTGTTATATTTGCTGATTAAATGTTTAATGTAGGACTGGAGTTACTTGTTGGGCTTCTTGGTTCTACAAGCCCAAAACAACAACTTGATGGAGCTGTGGCTCTCTATAAGTTGGCTAATAAATCGATGACTCTTTCTCCCGTTGATGCAGCTCCTCCTTCTCCAACGCCACAGGTGAGGTTTCATTGAACATAAGTTTTCTTTTGTCTTGGTTGTTTGTCATTATATGAACCAATTGTTTGATTTGGAATTCTTTTGGAATAAGAGTCACTATGATGAAACCAAAAAACAATAGATGCCATAAAAGTTCTTTCTTTTTATTCGTTGATTGTAATAGTTGATGATAGGTTTGTAAGACCTAAACTTGGTTCCTACCGTGCATCATTGTTTCTGGGCTTTTATGAAGCTTTTCCTAACCCAGAAATCTAGCAAATGCTGACAGTTGACTTCTGAGAGAGGGAAGTGTTGGAATGATGGCAGTTGGCATTTGTTAATTTCCATTACTTTCTTCCTGTTTACATTCTTTCATTATGGTTGTTATGAATTTAGGGATGTTCTTGTAGTTATATGCTTGTAACCCCAATAACCCTATTATTATGTGTACAAAGGCTAAGCACATGATTAGCTTAGGCTGTATCTCTCTTATCTCTCTGTCTATATTAGGAATAGCTACCTGTAGAACTAAGATATTTATACTTCTGTTTGTATGCACTTTCTGGACAATGTATCATATTGTGAAAAGTGCTGTGGTTGGTTGTATGCGATTGATTTTTTATTTTTTAAACTTGTACCTTTCTTGGGAGTTGAACACGTTGTTTAAATTTTCCTGCTGGAAATGTGCAAACTTCATTTTTCTAGTACTGCAGAGTGCAGATAGTATGTGATCTAAAATATTTCATAGAAGTTCATGATTAGACCTTTCCTTTTGTTTTCTTGCCGGCATTAAAATTATTGTTGGCTAGCTTAACCAGGATCCATTCTTGCAATAAGCAATTACTCCCAATTCTTTTTTTGTGTATAATAAGTTAAATTTGATATCAAATTCAGGTGCAATGCTTAATGTTGGTTATATTCACATTTTATTGAATAATTCGTTTTCTACGGCTACTTTTATTTGTTATGGATATTTTTGAGAATTTCTGTAATGACAGACAAGTTTAATTGCAGGTATATTTAGGGGAGCAGTATGTAAACAGTGCTACACTGTCAGACGTTACTTTTCTAGTTGAAGGTTGTGACTAAAAAGTTATATAATTCAATTGTAGTACTTGTGTGGCAAGCTTAACTTTTATATTATTTTGAGTTACGAGAAATATTGGTTTCATTTGTAGGTTGAACTCTCATGACAGCTGCATGCCATAATTTGCAGGTAGGCGGTTTTATGCCCATAGGATTTGCCTCCTTGCTTCATCAGATGCCTTTCGTGCAATGTTTGATGGTGGATATCGGGTAAGTATTCATGCAATCCCAGGGCCTGGGAAGGGTGAACTGTGATTGCTCTGAGCAGGGACGGAGCTCCACTTGCCCCAACTGCCTCCAGAAAATTTTACATGCAAAAATTATTATTTTAAGTTTTGATCTCATAAAAAAAAATAAAATTTTGCTCCCATTAAAATTTTGCCCCCACTTAAAAAAATTTCTTGATCCGTGCCTGGCTCTGAGCATTGCATTTCTTGAGTAAACTGGAAAATTTCAGCAGATGATTGACTTTAAATTGATAAATTCGGAGTTTCAATTCAAATTTATCCATTTCTTGACGAGTATGTTGTAACTTATAACAACAAAGAATTGGTTTCCTCATCTAAACTAATATTTTCTTGCATGTGGCGCAGGAGAAAGATGCAAGAGATATTGAAATCCCAAACATTCGATGGGAGGTTTTTGAGTTGATGATGAGGTTTGACGAGTTTTCATGTTTGTGATAAAGTTTGAGCGGAAATAAATTCTCTAATGATTTTGTCTTTGACAGATTTATATATACTGGATCAGTTGACGTTACATTAGATATTGCTCAAGATCTCTTAAGGGCTGCTGATCAGTATCTCTTGGAGGGACTTAAGCGTCTCTGCGAGTACACCATTGCACAGGTGAGCTATAAATCTATTCTTTATATGTTTATTCTGCTTCAAAGCTGTAAAAGAGTATACTTGCAACAGCTGTTCTCACTCGCTATCCCTTTTAACATTTCTTTTTTTTTTTATCTTTCCTCTTTGTAGGATATATCATTGGAAAATGTTGCAAGCATGTATGAGCTCTCGGAAGCTTTTCATGCAATTTCTTTGAGACACACGTGCATTTTGTTTATCCTGGAGCAGTTTGATAAATTGAGTGGCAGGCCTGGGTATGTCTCTACGCCCTGTTCTAATTTTGCATATTCCTATTGAACCAAATACTATTTTTGACTAATTGCATTAAGTTGCTTCCATTTTTGACTAATGCTTATCCGACAGTTGAACAAATTAATTGGTGATATCAAGTAGTTGTTTCTTTTGGTAACTGGTATTTACGTCCTAGGTAGAATCAAGCTATCTGGCCTGTTTTATTAGAGTTCCAAACATATTTTCCTCTGAAATGCGAAAGAGCATTTATCTTGCTGACAAGGAGCATTGAGATCTAATGTTGAATGATGAAATTTGCAGGCACACACATTTAATGCAGCGTGTTATACCCGAGATTCGCAGTTACTTTGCCAAGGCGCTTGTCAAACCTAACACACATAACTTGCGGCTGTAGATGGCTGATAGTTGATTCATGATTGATATATCTAACTAGATACGCTGTACAGAAGAAGGTGGTAAATCTGCACTGTTTTTCTGCTTGAAGGTTATGATTGATCGATTTATATTATGGTTCATGACCATTCCTGATGTAGAGTTCTATTGCCCGTAGTCACTGTTAAGTTTTGACCTTGGCTCCGTGTTCTGGGAATGTTAACATGACCCTCACTGTGATCCATTTGTTGTGACTTAGAGCGAATTGGCATTTAGTAAGTAATGCATCTCTTTATCAGCGATAATAATATTCTTGCCTGATTCTTACTTTACACTAATCTGAAAAAATTTAAGAGCTAAAGTTTCGCGCAGTAAATCTCGTCTTTTCTGGTGTGATGTTACTCTGAAATGTTTTTTTAATCAACTAATTTCATGTCATAGTTTTTAATTGTATTTGAAGTTTAGAGATCAAATTTAGAAGTAATAAACTTAATATTAATATTATTCTTAACAATTTAACCTAAATTAATACTCTTTTACACTATAGATTCCATTCATCTTAATTAACAAATATACTAATGATAATCGATTAAATATTACATCATGTTTATCTTTGTATTGTTGATATCATTTGATTATTAATTAGAAGATTAATTCGTCAAATGACTTCAATAGTCCAAATTTTTATTATAAATTATTCAATTTTGGTATTCAATGCTGAGTTGGGCCGGATCAAATTATTCTATATTGAAAATCTTATAAAGGAATAGACCCTTTTTTAGGTTTCATGTGTTCAGAAATTGGATAAAACTAAGCCCATTAAAGCCCAAACTCAAAATTCTTCCCTAAACCAAACCCTAATCTCCCTTATAAAGGATTCTCTTCACTTCTCGTCTGCAGTTACTGCAAGCAATCAAGCAAAAGCATGGCAACGGCGGTGGAATCAGTGCAGTGCTTCGGGCGCAAGAAGACGGCAGTGGCGGTGACATACTGCAAGCGCGGGCGCGGGTTGATCAAGATCAATGGGTGCCCAATCGAACTGGTGGAGCCGGAGATCCTGCGGTTCAAGGCCTACGAGCCGATTCTCCTGCTGGGACGACACCGGTTCAGCGGAGTGGACATGAGGATTCGGGTTAAAGGCGGAGGGAACACGTCGCAGATATACGCGATCAGGCAGAGCATAGCGAAGGCTCTGGTGGCGTTTTACCAGAAGTATGTTGACGAGCAGAGCAAGAAGGAGATAAAGGACATACTTGTGAGGTATGATAGGACGTTGCTTGTGGCTGATCCTCGAAGGTGCGAGCCCAAGAAGTTTGGTGGTCGTGGCGCTAGGGCTAGGTTTCAGAAATCTTACCGTTAAGCCATGCTTTCCTTTTTTCGGCTCAATTCTAAACTGCAATTTCTCGAATATTTGTTACGGATTTCAAGTTTTGCCATTACATTATAATTAGAAATGATCATGGTACTGTTTTAATTAGACTTGGTTTACTTTAATGGCAGTTGTTGATGATGTGTTTAGAAGTAGAAATAGTTTAGCCTCCATTGGAGAGGAGGAACTTGTATTATTTATATGGATGGTATTCATTTCAATAATCTCATATGTTAGCTATAGAAGTTAGAAAATTAAGGTGAAAAAGGCCTGCTTGTGCTCTAACTTATAGTAGAGATGCTTGTTGTAGAGTCTTCAAGTTCCATCAACACATACAGAAGAAGACTGTTGATTTGATTTGATCATTAGGTTGATCTCTTAAAGCATGGGTTTAGATCACTAGTTTCGTTACCTTGTTTAATGGATGCTCATAGAAACAGGAGCTCTGTTCTCTTAAAGTGCAGCAGCTAAATTATATTACCGTGTAACCTCCCTTTTGTAGTGTTATAAAAACAATTGCAATTGGCGTTCTTGTAGATGTGATTTCATTCTTGATTCTTGATACTGAGTTCTGATATCGAAATGCCTCTTCTTCAACAAATTGTACAATGAGCAGATACAATGGATCAGTTGCTGGAAAAATGAGAGCTAGGTAGCTAGCTAAACCTAATCATTCCAATTGTTAAAAAAGAAAAACATAACCATATGGTTACAGCATTTCATGGTCCTGCCTTTCTTGAAACCAAATTGGCAAATTAAATTATTATTTTTAATTTTGTTCGATAAATTTTAAGATATATATATATTACTGATCTTTTTTGTTTTCTTCTTTCTTTTAATCACAATTTCTGAAAGTAATCCATATTCAAATTAAAAGAAATAAAAGCATATATATATATATATATATTACTGATCTTTTGTTTTCTTCTTTCTTTTAATCACAATTTCTGAAAGTAATCCATAATCAAATTAAAAGAAACAAAAGCATTTTCTAAATCAAGGTAAGCCACCACACAAACATTAAAAGGGAATGATTAAAAATTAATCTGACTCGAAAGATTTAATCATAAAATTTTGAACTAGTTAAATTCTCTTTAGATTTTTAAATTTTGGGTTCAATTTATTTTAATAATTTTGTTAACAATCGATCGTTTATTAATCGATTAATTTTATAAAGTAAACAATTTTATAAATTAAAATAAACTGATTAATTTTATTTAATAATATCTCAAGACTGGTTGTGTTTTTAAAATAGAGTTGTTGTTAGAAGTGGAGGTAATGTTTTAATAAAAGAATTGTTGGAGAGTTGAGAGAGAAAAAAAGAAAGATTAAATTAGCCAGTATAATTTTTAGGTTAAATTCTTGAGGAAAATAATATAAATACTAAAGGGATGTTAGGATTTAAAATCTTGAAAAAGTGTTACTACTTTTCATAAATTAAAAAAATTATTTTCTAACTATTCAAAAAAACAAACCAAAAGTAATAATTTAAATTTTAAGAAAAAAATTACTTTATCAATTAACAATTCGAGCTAACCAAATGAGACCTTTAAGTCTTTATTAAAAAGTTCAGACAATTTCAAAGAATCCAACGGCCCAATTCAATGAAGCCCAATAAAATGAAACATACGATCCGGTCCAAGTCTAGAGATGAATTATCTATAATTAATCAGTCAAACGCATTAATTAAAAAATTAAATATCTCTTTTCCTATCCCAAAATGACATAACTCCTCCAATTTCGGTATACCAAAAAAAGATTTATAAAATTTAAAATTTTATAAAACCCACCAAATCCACTTGTGCATATAATCAAATCATTTCCTCTCGCTTTCTCCGCGTCGTTAACACTTCAACTCTAAGCGCTCACTGTCAGACCCACTTAGGTAGTGGTGAAGAAAACAACAAAGGTACTCTTATCTTTCCTTTCTCTTTAGATCTGTGCCCTTTTACGCAATCTTTCTAGTTCACTTTTTTTATATAAATTTTAATGTACATTTATATGTATAATTTTGATGTCTTCTACTTGTTACTGTGAACTTAGATCGTATCTATATATCTGTTCGTGTGTTTCTTGGTTTCTTGATTACTTGTTTGTTCGTCCACGTTTTCAATTTTACCTTTTACATCAATTTCCTCACCCCCAGTACTTGACTTTCCTTTTGGGGATTACTATATATATGTAAAACGGAAGTGAAGGAAATGCATGTTGATATAAGATTGTTAAATAAGGTTGGTTTTAGGGTTCGAGATTTCTTCTGTTAAAGGGATTGGGGATTGGACGGGACTCGCATGAATGTCGTACTTTGTTATTTTGTTTGGGTTTTTAGGGGATTCTTTAACGAGTATTTGTTGATATCTTGTTTAGTTGTTGGGAAGATGTAATATTAAAGATTACTTGAAAAAGATTTGTTCTTTGCATTTAAGCTTCGCTAGGACCACATAGATTTTGTGGATTTTAAGTCTTTTTAGTTGCATTAATTGAACTGTTACTGAACTCCTGTTCCTTTCTGTTCCACACCTTTAATCTTGATAACTAGATGGATTGGGTGGTGATGCAATTTTCCTTTGGCTTCTTTGCTTTCTTGTTTTCAAGATTCTTGTGCAGCTTAAGCATCTGGTTGCTTTTTGATGTTAAGTCTAAGAAGTAAAGTTATATCTTTGCAGCTGCTACTATCTTTTTGCCTTGCCCAATGGATTCGACAACAGTGAAGCCAGAACGTCGTCCTTTTTCGATTAAACTCTGGCCCCCAAGTGAAAACACTAGGCAAATGCTTGTCACACGCATTACTGACAATTTAACTACTAAGTCCATATTCACCCAGAAATATGGCAGTCTTAGCAAAGAGGAGGCTGAAGAAAATGCAAAAAGAATAGAAGATGTTGCTTTTTCTGCTGCAAGCCAGCATTATGAGAAGGAGCCAGATGGTGATGGAGGTTCTGCAGTACAGCTTTATGCAAAGGAATGCAGCAAGCTTATTTTGGAAGTTCTTAAGAAAGGTCCTTCAAAACTGGAAGAAAAACAAGCTGTCTCGTCCCAAACTGGTATTGTACCCCAAAATACTGTTTTTGACATATCTAAAGGTCCTCGATCCTTTATTGATGACAAGGAGGCTGAAGATATATTGAAGCCTCTGAAGGAGACAGGAATTCTTACACTAAAATCTGCTTTAGCAATAGGAGCTTTGGTCTGGAAGCAGCCCATGTTGCTGACACCATTTTGGCTTCCATCAAGAATCAGTTGGTGGAAGTTGACTTATCAGATTTTATTGCTGGAAGACCAGAGGAAGAAGCTCTTGAAGTTATGACTATATTCTCTACTGCTCTGGAGGGTTGTGCACTGAAGTCCTTGAACTTATCCAACAATGCCTTGGGCGAGAAGGGTGTTAGGGCCTTTCAGGCACTTCTTAAATCACAGAGTTGCTTGGAGGAGCTGTATCTGATGAATGATGGTATTTCAGAGGAGGCTGCAGAAGCAGTTTGTGAATTGATTCCCTCCACAGAGAACCTTAAAGTTCTCAAATTTCACAATAACATGACAGGAGACAAAGGAGGACTGGCAATCTCTGAGGTACTGAGGCACTCGCCCTTATTGGAAGATTTCCAATGCTCCTCAACCAGGGTTGGCTCAGAAGGAGGGATTGCCTTATCAGAAGCACTCAAAACTTGTACCCATTTGAAGAAGCTTGACATCCGAGATAACTTGTTTGGTGTAGAAGCTGGAGTTGCTCTGAGTAAAGCTCTGTCTAATTATGCAGGTCTGACAGAGGTTTATTTGAGCTATCTGAATTTGGAGGATGATGGTGCTCGCGCTATAGTCAATTCTCTCAAAGAATCAGCCCCTTCACTTGAAGTCTTGGATATGGCTGGAAATGATATAACAGCTGAAGCTGCTCCCAGTTTAGCTGCTTGTATTGCAACAAAGCAACATCTAATCAAGTTGAATTTGGGAGAAAATGAACTGAAGGATGAAGGGGCTATTCAAATTAGTAAGGCTTTGGAAGAAGGTCATATTGAGTTGAAGGAGGTTGATATGAACACCAATTCTTTAGGACGGGTTGGGGCTCGCTCCCTGGCAAAGGTTGTGGTCCAAAAGCCTGTGTTTGAACTGCTGAACATTAATGGGAATTATATCTCTGATGAGGGCATTGATGAGGTGAAGGAAATCTTCAAGAAATTCCCTACCATGCTTGGGCCCTTGGATGAGAATGATCCTGAAGGAGGGGTTGATGATGAAGAATCTGGGGAAGGTGAAGATAATGACAATGAATTGGAATCAAAACTTGAGAATCTTGAAGTTGACAAGGAATAGAGGTTTCTTTTGCTTTAGTACACTTTTGCAGATTACCCCGTGAAAGAGATTCAATGTAGGAGAGTATCCACAGCATTTTGGATTCTGTTCTGTTTGGCTTAGCTTGTACGACCAGAGCAGTGGCTGTGAGCCATGATTGTAATCTAGGAAGAATTTATGTCTTGTCATTGGGTTAGTTAAATAGAAACTTACCTATTTTCTTTTACTATCATTTGTAGCCTTCACAGTTCAGCTGGATGATGCGGTCCTAATTTCTGTACTAGATTGCTGAATTTTGCTGAATAATCTCCAGACTTGTTCTCCATCTAAATGATCATTTCCTGTTGTTGGTACATCCTGAGATGATACGGTTCCAACAACACTCATTGGATATCAGAAGGGATTGTCACAGGAAACCAACTTGCAACTGAACTTTGCAACTTGGTAACTGTGATGGTTCGAGCAAAAAACTTCTGATCAAATACTGGTACCATCCGATTATACAAATCCGTCACCTTCCTGGTTTCTTGGACGCCTAAAAATAATAGATAAGGGGCTGGTGAAACTTTGTTTTGTGGTTTGGTTGATATTTGTTTCACAAGTTTCTGACAGTTAAAAATTATTTTGTTGAAGGTATAACATTTTTCATATAGGGTTTTCTGCTACTAACTATTTAACTTAATTTATTCATCAATTGGCAGCTTTTGATCAGCTCCTAAAAACATCTAATTTAAGCATTCACTTGTTAATCAGCTCCTAAAAATTCTTTTCCAATCTACCAAGGGGACTCTTTTTTATTCAAAATTAAGTACCCTACTACAGGTTCTTAAATGACCTGATTAAGAAGTTTGATACATGTAAATGAAGTATATATAGTGTTTCAAGCCCCTCATTGCAGCAAAAGATTAGAATGGAGAGAGTATTTGTTGGTTAATCAATAACTTTATATGATTAATAGCTTATGTCTGGCAAGGGGTGACAATTTACACCAGTATTTTACAGCAACAACTCAAAGCCTCACCTAGGCCTGTAGACAATTTAACAGCAACAATTATGAGTCAATTTCATACAACTTCCGTTCCAGGGTCCATAACGTCACTGGCATAGTACACTTGAGTAGGATCATTCATATCAACCCAGACCATTCCCTCTTCCACTGGAATTTTGTCCTCTAGAATCAGATGATGAACTCGCCATGCCATAGCTAGATCTCTTCTGTTTATGAGTGGTCCAAGATATCATTTGTCCACCCCAACTACTCACTCTGGCATCTTGATGTTCAAATGTTTCAGCATTCTGATGCTGACGTTTTTCAGTAATTCCTCCATCAGACTTTAGTCTCTTTGTGGTTGAACCAAAGGTATCTCCACTGGTCCTGTCGCTTGCTGTAGGAATGGTATCGGTATTACTCACCGGTTCAGTGCCCGGGGTTGAAGGATACTCCCGCATCTTTCCTTCAGTTGAAATCCTCGTTACATCTACACCATTTTCTACAGCCTTAATCCATTGTGAATCACTCAATGTATCGGCATAGATTACCTTGTTTCTTCTTCGCTTCCCTAAGACACCAATCTGGTTCGGGTCAAAACCTTTGGACCTTTCTTCCTTATTGTCAGGTGTAGAGTAAGCCCATTCAGGTACCTCATGATCTTTCATTAGACGTGATCTATAGTCCTCTTTTTTCCTTCTCTTCTTGTCCATATCCTCAAAAATCCAAAACTCTTCTCGTGATCGGGCTGCTAGGCGGTTGATCTCTCTCTCACTTGGCACATCTGTCCCAAGGGAGCTTGTTCCTTTTCGCATGATCTCCTCTAACATCTCCCTTCTGTCCTGAGCTGCACAAGAAAGTAAATGTGACCATAACCAGCATTCAATTTCCATTAAAAAAAAAAAAAAGTCTAGCAGGGAGTGTACAAGACAATTCAAAACATGCAATTAACGAAATGTTATCGTCAAAATACAATTTAAGACATATGATTCCATAAACAAGCACTGGATGACAGAAACAGTGGTGAGATGGAAAGTTCCAGTGGTAACATATTCTTTCTGACAGCTCTATAAGATTCTAACGGCAGTGTCAAAGGCCGTCAGAAAATTCAGCCAACTCAATCAGCATATAAATCTGGTCCTGAAAGGCTTTCTCTCAGTCAGTTCAAGAAAACCTTATGACTTATCAATCACCAACTCAATTCCACTAAAATGCAAAGGAAGAAATAATGCCAACTTTGAAGAAATCATAAATAGAAAATGGAAATAAAGAAAAACACTATTATTTTTGATCGGACAAGTATCTTCACTGTTTGCCAGTA
Source organism: Erythroxylum novogranatense (assembly GCA_029891385.1). Lineage (NCBI taxonomy): Eukaryota > Viridiplantae > Streptophyta > Magnoliopsida > Malpighiales > Erythroxylaceae > Erythroxylum > Erythroxylum novogranatense. The sequence continues at coordinate 134,328,607 of CM057228.1, forward strand.
TGATGGATAAGTAATTGTTGAGTTCAAGTACCTGTTGATGTATTATTAAAAAGTCCAGCCTGTATGACCTTAGCATCAATGCCCATCTTCAGTTTTGCACGCTCCAAAATTACTTCTTCAATTGATCCAACACTAACCAATACAAAAACCCTGACTTCCTTCTTTTGGCCAATACGATGTGCACGATCCTCTGCTTGTTGGTCCATTTGAGGGTTCCAATCACTGTCAAAAATTATGACAGTATCTGCTGATTGTAAATTTAAACCAAGGCCTCCAGCACGAGTGCTCAAGAGAAACATGAAATAAGGGGAGTCTGGAGCGTTGAATGCTTTAAGCAAAGCTCCTCTTTCCTCCGTTTTTGTTGAACCATCAAGCCTAAGATATTTATAATAGTTAAGCTGCAAGTAAATTTCGAGGATGTCCATAAGACGAGTCATTTGTGAGAAAAGGAGGACTCTATGGCCAGTTGCACAGAGTTTAGGGAGTAAACGATCAAGTAATTCAAACTTCCCAGAAGCTCTAATTATTTCCTCTTTCTGCCACATGTTATAGTCTCCAACAAAAAGGTATGGGTGGTTACAGCACTTTCTGAGCTGCATTGACAAGTTTTGGAGACTTTTTGATTTTCCAGACCCTGCAGAATAGTTATCTTGCTTTTAGTGAACTATGGGAATGGTCAGTACAAGAGCCTCCTAAAATTAGCTCGGCACCCAAGTCAGATGGCAGGGCCAAACAAATGAATCATGCTATTAATACGGACAGCCATCACCTACCTATTTTCATACTCTGAGAAAGTAGCATATAGTCGTGTTAGAAATGTTAAGGCTGTCTAATAGCAGTCCTTATCATTAATTTTATACTCACCATTCCAGAAAAATTAAATAGCAGAGGCACAGTCAACTTTTGGTATGAATAGCGAAAATGACCCACAGAAATGCCTACATAATCTAGTAAAATTAGACAAGATAACATAGGTACTCATGCACAATAGGACTGGTGGCATGTATGGGAGCAGACGCTACATACCAGTATGTAGTCCAACTTGGCCCATCTCAGTGACTTGTTGGTAATATACTTTCTGCCATGCAGACATATCACATTTCAATATGACTTGAGACTTTCCAGGAAGGTACTTCTCCACCTCATCCTTTTTCCTCCTCAATATGAAAGGTCGTATAACCTAGTAATCAAAGGTATGAGTTAGGATAAAATGAGCAAGAAAACTAATAATTACTTAATAAGGACAAACACCTACTTGATGCAAACGACGGATAACCAACAACTGTTCTTCTTCAGTGAGAGAAACGTCACCACGATCAGCAAAGGGTGCATTAAACCACTCTTCAAAGTTCTGAACTGAGTTAAATATATTGGGAAGGAGGAAATTAAGTAGAGACCAGAGTTCCTGCAAGCTATTCTGTATCGGAGTTCCAGTCAATAGAAGCCTACGCTGAATCTTATATCTGCATATGCAAGTGAAATTTGGTTTAAAAAGACTCCTTCATACGCTTACCAAATACAGTTACAACACCAGAAGTAAAAAGTGTTATGTTAGAATGTGTAGACCAGCATAAGAATCCTAAAATGGATAGAATCTCATGAATTTTTCCCCCGATGCAGTAAAAGGGTTAAGGCAGGGTCCAATCACATGCAACACCTTACCCTGAGTCGATAGTCCGTGCAAGAGCACTTTCATGATTCTTTAACCTATGTCCTTCATCAACAATCAAGTAATGCCAGTGAATTTTCTTCAAAAATGCCTTATCTCTCATGATCAAATCGTAGTGTGTTATCAATACATCAAATTTCCCTTCCTTTGATATCTGCTCCCTTATTGCTTTCCTCTCATCTAGTCGACCATCATAAAGAATTGCCATAATCCTACACAAAAGTGAAAGTCCATGATCAAGGTCGAGCAAAAGGCTCTAAGTAGATGAATTACAAACAAACACACCGTGGAAAAGAAAAAATGTAATTTAAGAAGTTTTCTTCTCACTCATCCTCAGGAACCCATGTTGAGAATTCATTGATCCAATTTGGCAACACAGCCTTTGGAGCGACAATTAAGTGTGGCCCAGAGACACCCTTTTTCTCCTTTAAGTATGCAATCAATGAAATAGTTTGTATTGTTTTCCCCAATCCCATTTCATCAGCCAAAATTCCATTTAGATTGTTATTGAACAATGATAGCATCCACTGAAGCCCTTCCAACTGGTATGGTCTTAATTGTCCACCTTGAAGAATAGATGGTTGTTCAGTTACCTGCATTACAAAGAAATTAAATCAAGTTGTCCAATTACTAAATATATCATGTTGAGAATATATGTGTAATTAACTATATTTTTGTACTAACACCCACGCACACACCCACACATGTATAATATTTCTGGTGATTAGAGTTGGACCTTTTCACTACTTTCATCGTAGACAAGAAGAAAAAAACAACAAAAGACAATCAACACTTCAGACCAATGATTTTACAAGAGAGAGAACCACTGAGAAAACTCAAAATAGTCACTTGAAACTGCAGGAAGAATTTTCTGTTTAACTTCACAAGTAATAACTTTTAGGCTATTTAATATGTTCCTCAAGAATCCATAACTGAAGGATTAATCTATTTTCCAATTGGGGTTTTCTAAAAGATAGGAAAACATTATAACTTATGAAACCCTGCAAGAGAGGAAAATTGGATGACTTAATTATGGGATTTCCAAGAAATTACATTTTAGTCAAACATATTGTATACTTAATTGGTTTGAGTTTGGTATTAAATTATTAACGTTTATTTTCATTTCTTAACTTGGTTACAAATTTCAAAGAAATAAATTATGTTGTTCTGATGCCCAATTCTGTTATCTTTCTTCCTGAATTTTGTTGCCTAAGTACCTTGGATAGATTTCAGCACACAGGTGGTAATAAGATCCTCCTTTCTTAGTCATCTCTTTTACTCCCTTTCTCCTTGTAAATTATAATGTGAAATAATAAAAAATAAGATAGCAGTTTCTGAACCTGTATAGTTTATTCAACAAATATGTATAAATATATAAAATAGATTGATAAAAAGAATGATGGAATCTACCTTCTCCTCAATTGAATGTATGGCCGAGTTATATTGTCGTTGACCTTTAAGTAAATCATCACTGTCATCATCGGGATCAGGGCCAGCAATGTCAGCATCTACTTCAAGAGTTGTATCTAGTGGGCTTTGATCCCTTGAATCATCACCCTCTGGTGACTCAGATTCAAAGTCTTCTAATGGTTCAATTCCATCTGAATGTTTTTCACCTTTCTGACTCTGTACTTTGGCTCCCAAATTGACCAGAAGTTTATTTGTTTCTTCAAGAAGCATTGTAAGGCGTTCATTCTTGCTCTCCTTCACTAATCTCATATAAGCTTCTTGGTCATCAGCCTTCAATGCCTGGAACCTCAATTTCTCTGCTCGATTGATACGCTGCCTTTGTCTTCCATGCCATGCCTGTCAAAATACAGTCTTCAGAATAGTCCAACTACAATATGCCACAACTACTATAGACAAAATAGATAAAGTCAGATATAAAGTCAACAAATCTCATATTCTAAACTTAGAGAAGATAAATCTCAAAAAGTATAGCATTAGTGGGTTCCTTGTAGCATAACCCTTAAAAAGTTTATCTAAGAGCATCTTAATCAGATAAAAGAACTATTAAATACATGTGTTAATATCATAATTCCAGTTAACAACACTGAACAAAGGTAGCTAAGCTCTCTTATTTGTCAAAATTTCCATTTCTAATTACTATGACTAAGAGGTAGCTACGTCACTGGCACGCTTTCTATTATATACTCTTCCAAATTATTTCTGAAAATTATCCATGGTTTATGAGTTTATCCTTCAACCCATAAACACAAAATTGTGACTGCATTTCCGAAGTCCACTTTTCCATTTGAACTATTGCTAATATTACTGTAAGCAGGTAAGAAATGATGTATAGAAAAGGAAAAGATTAGATAGATACCTGAACCCAATCATTCCTTTGCTTTCGACGTTTTAGAGAAGCCTGAATTTGTAATTGGAAGTCTCGCACTGCATAACCAATTTCTTGAAAAAATCTCTTTTTTTTGGTCTCTATAAGGTTCCTTTCTTCCTCTTTTAACCTCGCTAGCCTCTGCATTAATGATGTTTTTATCATATCAGCGACAGAGAATAAGTTCCCATATCTGTGCCACTATATAAAATAGAATTGTCTCCATGTACAACTTCTGAAATATGAAAGTTAATCTTCAAAGATAATTTCGCGAAATATAATTTGAAGAATCATAGTCGAATTGTAGATAGCCACATTTGTATCATTGCACAGATATAGGAATGAATAATGACCTCTGAATTCCCTTTTTTCCTGAATTGATCATCAGGTTCCCTGGCAAAAGCATCTACAATTCCATATAAAGGACGATGTAATCGCATCATTCCCCAGTCAAACAACTGGTTGTCAGGAGATGCACACAGGTGGCGCATCCAGTACTCTGAACTCACTTCAGAACGAACTTTGCTTTGCAACTCTCTTAGCTGCCAGAAAAAGTGTCCTTGTCATCAAAGACAAACGAACATTACAACATCATAAGAAGAAAAATAACACACATAATAATCAATTAGCAGTTTCCTGTAACAACGTATCCCACAAAATATAAAATGAAAATCCTAATCTACAGTCAGTCAAATAAATTAGTTTGGTTTCTGAACTTTAAACAAATCTGAAGATGGTATTTCCAAACTTTGTTGTAGTGGGACAATGAAGACTTTGTCTTAAATGTTAATCATGTTTAATAGTTCATGAAACTACTCCTTATCTGTCCCTCACCAATCACCTATCCAACAGATTTATTAGAATATCATTCCACAATAGATCACTCATATGTTGTTGAATTTTCATTCAGGAAGCTGCTTTTACTTGGTCTAATAGAAAAAAGTGAGCAAGCACACACTTAATATAAACTTTCCTACTGAACACAGCAGGTTTACCTCAAATCCATAAAGTTCAAGTAAGCACTTGGTCTGCATGTCCTCACCCCTTTTTGAAGGCAGCTCTAAAACAAATAACAACCACATTAAGATATATTTTGCCTAGAAGTTTTGAAAAGAGTAAAGAACAATCAACAGACAGCAACAACTGCAATTGTCCATTCTTCACACACATAATAACAGCAATTTGTTATCATCAAAATCATGTGAGAATCTCACAAATCCATGGAAAATGAATGAATCGCCAGCAAATAAAGTAAATTAGCACATGCCTCATAAATTATTTATTGACAAACAATATAGCATACAAAACACTAGTTCCATCAAAAAGGGTGCAAACCTTCAAGTTCCTTTAAACGATGAAGAACATGACTTTGATATCGACTTTCCTTCAATTCTCTCAATAAAGCACCTGACTCGCACTTAGTCCTTTGATTTGCCAGTGCATTCTCAAAGTCAGCCATTAGGTCTCCACTAACAGCCATCCCAGGATTCTCCTGTCACATTGATGAATTCAAAATTTATATCAGAAGATGACAAATTTATGCCAAAAATACAAAATTTAATATCACCATCTAAATACTGCTGTAACTCGAGCCAAAGCCCCCACCTGTAGACATTCCACACACGATAAAGAAGTATTGTACAATTGACCTAATGCAAGTAGATATCTAGTTTCTCATCGTCAAGTAAAGCTCTACTAAGAGACAATCACCCAAAATTCACTATGTCTGAGGCAACCATCAAAATTGAGTAGAAAACAGGGGTGCTAAATTCCACATTTTGCCTTCATGTGTGGGTTATACATCAACATGTACAAGTGATACATCAATATCATTTATAAGCAATTAACCCCAAATAATAAAAACCCCATAATGGGAAATCAGGATACATCTAAAGGTTAAGGAAACCCAAAAGAAGTGCAGAAAATCACGTATCAGAACACAAGCCACCAATTCAAAGACAAATAACCTTGAGGAACCCTGCTCGGTACGTACACGATCAATCAGAAAAGGAAGTTGAAAGAAAGATGATAGTTCCCTTGATAGTCACAAGATCGCATACGCACCATGAATAAGACAAAAACAAAAAGATTCACAAAAGACTCAACAGTGAACATACGTTAGGGCACCACAAGTTAGACCACTAAACCACAAAAGTCGCAAAACAACTCACACACTAAACCTCCAAAGCCCGACCTTTAAACCACAAAATCGAAAACCAAGAACAAAAAAAAAAAAAAAAAGCTCCCAGATTAACAATTCAATTCCACCCAACCTTTTAAAAACAACAAAATTCGCAACCAAGAGCAACACGAGAACACCCACCACTGCATTCTGGCCACATGGACCGGCGTCATGGCCATCAAGATAGATGGAGGAGACAGTGTGGAAGAGGTCAGAAGGTATAGGGAGGTCACGAGACACAAAATTGAGAGCAGATATGAGAGATTTAGCCTTGTGGACATGATCTACAGAGTTATTTGGGTGTAAGCTCGCTTGGTGTTGCTCCAGCTGAGCCGCCATGGCGGGAACGGGATTACACTTCTACAATCTCGTGTTCTTGAGTTTGGTTGATAACTGAAAAAAAAAAAACAATTATTATTATTAGGAATTTTGTGTCAAGAGATAAAACATATATATATATATATATATATATATATATATATATATATATATATATATAACGTTCGAAGAAAATGTATCTAAGAAAGTCTAAATAATATGTAAAAGAAAATCTATAACTATGCAACTTTGTATTAAAGATTTGAATAAACGATCATATTATATAATGTCGATATCATAATTGGTGTTGGACACTTGGACTCTCTTATTTATGTATATCTTACCAAAATAGATTACATACTTATTATACGAATCGTTAACGTTCTTAACGTTATTATTGATTTTATAGATCTTTTCAAATTTTCTGTTTTTATTTTTTAATTAGTATTATGGGTAAATCTCGTAAAGTTGTTTCTCTTGTAAGAATATAGATTTAAGTTATGGAAATTTTTCCAAAAATACAAATCGAAGACTGCAACTCTCCTAATTTTCAAAAACGATTTAATTATCGGCTCTTACTGTGAGATCTTAAATAAACTGATGAAGCTAATATAATAGACATTGAACATTTATGATGAGTATCTATTTGAATTCTAATTTAATGTCCGATATGATTTTTAAGATTTCTAATAAATGATATAATTATTTTAATAAGGGAATTTTCTACTTTTATTTTTAGTTTTGTTATTATTTTCAGTAAAAAATATATTTTGTTTGAATTTTTAGTTTTAGTTTCTTTTAATTTTAAAATTATGAAAACCATACATCTTTACAATTAAGCTACATATACTTAAATTTAAAATATATAAATATTCAAATAAAATTTAATTTAATAATTAAAATATATTTCAAATAAATATTAATTTATAAATAAATTATTTATTTATAAATTATTTATTTTATTAAAATAACCTAATTTTATTAATAATTTGTTCATAAATTATATAAAAATTAAATAAATTTATTTAATTAAAAACTTATCTTTAAGTTTTATTTAAAATGTAATTATTATTAATGATTAAAATATAACTAGATTAACATTAACAACCAAACAGATTTTTATTTTTATTTAAAAATAAAACTAAAAATAGACAAAAAAAAAAAATAAAATTAAACGATTCCTAAATATTTTATTATAATTAATTTAATATTTAAAAGTGGGTACAATTTATTGAAAATCAAAAGTTAAGACTTATTTATAAATGTATATTTCAAGAAAAGTATTTTTTTCTTTTTCTTTTAACAATACATATAATTAGTTAACAAGCTTTCCATTTGCATATTCCAACCGGACTACTATATAATCCGACAAAATTTGACAACAAAAAACTTTAAAAGTCCAATTAAAAAAAAGCGTAGGAAAAAGAATTCCAAAGAAAGACATGTAACCTTAAAGCTTTAAGCACACGAATACCACAAGAAAAACCCAAGGCTAGTCCACCATTTTTTACCAATAATGGTTATTCTGATTCCATTACGCGTTCCAGAAAAGGGATGTTTCAGCCACTTCAGGTTAAGATTAGGACTGAGCTTTCTGCAATGCTCGGTTGATGGGTTCTTGGAAGTATTGAAGTGATATGAAGATTGCTTCCTGCGGCAAAAGATGAAAGATTGAGACCAGAGGAAGATGTATACACACCCAGAGATCCATAAATATAAACGAACTCCTCAGAATATGAAGAAATCAAGAAAAGATTAGAAACCTCAGTTCGGATTGTCCGACTTCCTTGATTGGGACACGTATTCAAGTACGAATCAAATACTTCTCGAGCAGTTTTACCCTTGAAAGAATTATCAAAGCAAGTGGTAAGACGCCATTTGCTTAGCATATGTAACCAAATTGTATACACAGCCTTTCATAAAATAAACAGTAGATGGCAGAAAGGGAATTGGTGCTACAGAAACTGTACAGACGCTGTGACAACAACCACGTGATATATGTTGGCAGGGTGAAAAGCTGAGCACAATGTGTTGGCAAGAAGAAACAGTTCATTATGTTGATGGATTCAGTGCAACATAAACTTTCATCAAACGCATGCTAACACTTCTTTGAATCTGTCAAAAACCGGGTAATTTTTACCAAGGAATATTAGTTTTCGAATGAACATGTTACCTTTAAGCTAACATCTTCTTCTATACTCTCTTCCAAACCAGCAAGTCCACCAAAAGCAATCAGCAGATGCCTAGCAAACCATACATAAGTGTAATCAGAAAATGTAACCAAGTTTATATTTATATGTTTAAAATCATAAGAACTTGGAGGTGACCCAACTATACCGCCTCATGATTATAATTTATAATTCTTCATCATGAGTTCAAAGTTTATAAAACTCAGTGATAAGATGATGGAGATACAGCAAAGTTGTGAAATGATTTGCAGATTGCAGTGTTAATGGGTTGATCAAGTAGAATAGACTTACCGTTTATTCGAGTAAGTATTTTATTACCAAAATACACATCTCTTTAGGTTAGCTTCCATGCTCATCCTATCTACAAAGCAAAAGTTTTTTCCTGATACGCAAAGTTCTCCTGAAATATCTAAGGTACAAGAATCTCACTTGAATTTTGGCAAAGAAATCTCTGATGACTTTATCTTTAGACCATGCTCTGAAGTACCAATTAAATAATCATAGCCACCCTACAAAGAAGATTATAGCATTCATTCACGCTTTCCAAAAAGCTGTGAACAAAAAAGTGCACATAGCTTTTGAAATGACAGACAAGTAGATTAAGTGTACATAAGATAATGGATTAAAACCTTGTATGGAGAACCTTTAAAAATCAAACTAATGCTGGCAGCATATCGCACCCTATATCCCCAATACATTCCTGCTTCATCCCTAGGCTTTGACAATGAGACAATTTGATGTGGCAAAACTAGATAAACACAACATAAAAGTGTTAACACAGTGAGAGTGATGAACTTAAAACTGCAAACAAAATGCAACGTACTCAAATTAATAGTAAAATATAAGATAGTAATTTGCCAATAAAAACGTTGTAAGAACCCTTCCGCCTTCACCTTCTAAAACCCCCTTTTACCTCTATGTTTGGTTGGGAGTTTATTAATGAAATGGAATAGAATAGAATATTATTCCATCATTTGGGAGGAGAGTTTATAATGGAATGAAATAAAATGAGATAGAAGAGGAGAGTTTCATATTATATCTCATTTCATCCTAAACAATAAAAGTAAAAAATCTCAAATTTGGAAAGTTTAGAATAAAATGTAAAATGATAAACAACTTTATTACATTATAAACCCTTCATCTAAACAACATTTCACTATACTACATTATGAACCCTTCCATCTCTTCCAAACAGCAATTTTCTAATATTACATCCATTTACATTCCATTCTATTATAAACCATTCCATTCCATTATATTAAAAACTTTACATCCAACCAAACATACCCTAAAGAGGGCAAAAGAAAACTTAACCAGAAACTAGTTCACTAGAGACAGAACTTGAAAAATTAGCGCTTCATTGTATTTTCAAAAATAACAGCATAATTCTTAAGAGAACAAGCAACACCATGAAATTGTGTAAAAGAAGGGCGAAAATGAAACTCCTTACCAGTGTCTAAATTGCGATCTGTCCCCATAGCCACCGTGACCCTTTTCCAGGTTCAAGTGTTTGGTCAATGGTCACATTCTGCATAGTTTAGCTTCAAATCTGTAACACACTGAACTTACTGAAGACTCCTAGCATATCTAAGCTTCAAAGGGAAGCTTTATTGCACAATACAATACACAGCATCAACATTGCCTCGAGAAAAAATTGTCGAAAAACATGCAACAAAAGCATACTTCTGTCTACAATTAATGTTTCTAATGCCATAAACATAAATTTATGGAGCAAATGTGCACTTCAATCACAGATCAAGATTATCATCGGTAAACTACTTCAATAAACCCAGAATAATTGAGGAGTTATAAATCCTTGAAGGATCAACCTTACGCTGTCAAACTTTAATGACAATTACCTTACTTAAGCCCACATCAACCATTGTTCCTCCAGAAATTGTAGCTTTTTCGCCTAATGTGACACCTACAGATTTACTGGAAAATATCATAACGCTGAGCTGAATTAAAAAATAAACTGCAATACAATAATAATCAGTGCAAAGGGTAAATCACAAAGGAAGTGCTCTCAGGCCAATACAGCTTTATACTAACATTAGAAACTCTCACCACCAAGAAAGTCCATGTAAGTAATAAAAAACATAAGTCCCTATCGTTAACTTAGTACAAACTTACCTTCACGAAAGGGAGCCCATTCATGCTTGCGCAAATGGTGTGGAGCATCAAGTGGGGGCAACAAACCCTTAAGGAAAAGGTCAAAGACAAATACATAAAGCACTGCACTTGATTAACTACGAGTGAGTAGAAGATTGAGATTGAGATTGGTCTCCCACTCACTCACCACAAATCTCAAACTATTATGCCTAGGGAAAAGAGCTTTTCTAAGATATTGTGGAGTCTCCAGATACCGCAAGATCCTAATAAGAAAAGCAGAACCGCTTTCATTCTCATCATCTGGAGAATCTTCATTAACTGAACTACTCTTATTGTCAAACACCACAACCTGCTTATAAAGTTACAGTTACAATGCAAAAATGGAACAAAAATTTTCATAAAAAAATGAGCAGGAGTCAAGTAACAGAGAGCTGACCTCATCGATTCGGAATATGGTGGCCGCACGAGCAATCTGACCGGCCAACTGCAATACAAATACTGTAAGCAAAATGCAAACAAACAAAAAGAGAGACGAAGAGAGAAGAGAAGACGAGTACTGACTCGAGTAGCGAGCTCCAGAGACTGAGTGTTATCGATGATTGAACCAGGAACGGCTATACTGATTGTAGGAATCTCCTCCTTTGCTTTCTTCTCTTCAATCTCTGTTGCCTTTCTTTCCTTCTTCTTCTTCTTCTTCTTCTTCTTCTCGCTGTCGATCTCCACTCCGTTTTCTTCTTCACTCCTCTTTTTCTTCCCCATTTGCTCTTCGCTAGACTTCTAAAGCGCGCGACTTCGAACAGAGGCTTTTCATTTGGGTTGCTCAAAGTTTAGAAACTCACTGCACTTTTTAACATTTGTAAACTAAAATAAACCTCTGTCCTTAGAATAGGGGTGATAATGGACCAGACGGAGAGCCTAAGCCCAACTCAGTTCTTGTCAATCTATTTTTTAATTTTATTTGATAAAAAAGAAAAATCGACCTCATTTAAACGATTTTGTTTTTGGCGATAGATATTCTAAGGCACTTTGGTTGAGCTTTTGCAAAGGAATAGGTATTTTCTCTACAATGAAAAGGGTTTTTTAAATAAGTATTTGACTATAAAAAAATAATTTTGTAACATATATAACTTTTTTATAGCTAAAATATAGCTTTTAAGAAGTTTAAATTTGGAGCTTAAAAAAAACTTTTTAAAGTAAATTTTTAGATCAATTAATGAGCATATTTTTAATCCTTTTTGTCCCTATGTTTTATACATAATTCCTATAATATCTACAAACATATTTTCACATTTATTTTGAGGTTTATATAATATTATTTGATTTTTATATTTTGATATTTATTTTTATATTATTTTATTTTGATTTCTATATTGTTTAATATATTTTAAAAATATTTATATGCATAAATAATTTTATTATAAAATAAAATATAGTTAAAATTAAAATATTTTTATTTTATGTTGCTAAACAATCTATTATATAAAGTTCTTTCAAAAAATTCTTTTTTAAATGACATCCAAACAGTTAACTGATTTTTTTTAAAAAAATCTTAAAAAAATTATATTGACAAAAACTCAACTAATATAAACACATCCAAACAGACACTTAAATAACCCTAACTTACGTCAAACCTAAAGTCTAGTCCGTTAACCTCGACAAAGCTAAACTATGCTTGAATCCAATTGTCATCTCTATATTAGACTATTACATCTTCTATCTTAGCAAATGGTTTAGTCGAACTCGAGTCGGATCAAAATTTTCTTCTCGTCAATTCAATTAATTAACTATTTAAATTTTGAGATTTTAGATTCAAAATTGATCAACTTAAATTGAAATAACTGAACTAATTTCTTATATTATATAAACATAAAACGATGAAATGAAAAGGAAAATTAAAGTAATACTAATTTGAGAACATTATTCTTATCTGTTAATGTACTAATTTACTTTGTTTCTTAAACCTTTAACACTAAATAAATCTAATAATCTTTATTAATAACCACTTAGTTAACACTTCTCTTAGTATAATCTCATTCTAAACCCGACAAATGATTTGTAAATTATGCAATTACTCAAATCTTGATCGATATTTGCAACTAAAGATAATAATTTTAACTCGATTTGTATCAATAAATCAAACTTAAATTAATTAAATTCAAATTCAAAGTCAATTTAACGCATGTCATTAATTAAGATTACTTTATTTACTATAATTAAAATAAAGTCAATCACTACGATCCATTGTACAATGATGATGTTATCTGCATCTATTATGTCACATCTGCATGTACGTTTATCGACAACAACCTCTCTATTATGCAAGGATAAAATTACATACTATCAGACCTCCATATATCCACTTCAATGCGGGACTTCAAATTGAGTTTGATGATGATGATAATGATTAGTTAGCAAGCAGAAGATTTTTGCCAGCAACAAATGCAAAATTGAAGGGAAGGAAAATTTAAGAAAAAAAAAAAGCGAATTTACACTAACTTTTGTAAAACTTTCTTTTATATATATATATAAACTAAGAATCAAATCTAAGAGATTTTCTCGACTTAGTGTCAAAATCCAAGAAAATTATGGAGGTGTTATCCTTTGTTCGCAAATTTTTTGCCTCACCCAACAAAAAGTTAGCAACCTTCTCAGCTGGATTATTCTCCCCATCTCCTGAATATTTCTCCCTTGTCTGTGTAAATGAACAATTTGTCAGAACCAACTACATTCCAAAAGATTGAGAAAAAACAAAAGGAAAATTATGTACACTAGGATCGTATATATTATAAAAATGAAAAGGCAAGATTTACCTGATGGACAAGTTGAATGGCCTTTTTAATACTAATAACATCCCAAAAGCCATCACTGCAAATTTTTGGACAATCAAACATTCAAAACTTGAAATATATTCATTTCATATACAAGAAAGTCATCCAGAGTCAGTACTTTGAAACTTAAATCAGGTAAAGCAACAAAAATTTATGCTCAGGGGCTCGAGCAATCGAAGTGGATGAGATAATACCGAATTAATTAGTCTGAATTATAAGATAAACAATATGAGGTTATTAAGCAAAAAGAATATAACCTGGCCAATAGTGCAAAAGCATCACTTGCTTGGCTAATATCAACAGGATGGCTTATGTAGGGCTCTGAACTGAAGCGGGGCTCCTGTTGCTTCAGAAATTTGTCCCCAAGCATCCGAGCAAGGTTCAAGCCTGAACCAGGAAAGGTGACTGAAGGTCAGTTTCAACTTATCAACTCTTGGGACAAATTCATTCATCCCTTACCGCAAAGACGTGTTTCACCTTCTTTCAATGGCTCTCCCATTTCGTTTATTCTAAGTCTTTCGGAATAACTAGTTATTCTGTGGTCCTCAGTCATCTTAATCTGCTTCCCATGAACACTGAAATATCATATATAACTATAATTATAACATAAAGCCACTGAAAGTGAATAAGTTCTTTCTCATTTTGATAATTAACATCAATCACATCTATCTTTACACTAGAGGTGCAAAATTATAGATAGAATTTAGGAAATTGAAGTAGAGATAACAGTGTAAAATTACACTGGATTTGCAATGTTTAAGAATAAAATGAGGGCATTCAACCAGTCAAGGTAACTATTCAATAATCATGGTTGAACAATCAAAGTCTAACGAAGATTACAAGTATGCAACTGATATGTTGTATTATCCATCATGTGTTAAGTCTATTCAAAACTTTTACAATTACAAATAAAATTATTTACTGAGTACTGAATAAACATAATAGAAAGAAAAATTAAAGTAACAAATGAAAGTAGTTAGTAATATTTGGTTTTAATGAGTGAATACAAAATTTTGATGTAACTTTTCAACAGTGAAATGTGTTGTTAAATATGCTGTAAAAACCAATTTTATGGGAGAAAAAATGTGATCTCATGCAAATTATGAATTATTACAGTGCCAATATTAACAAAGGGTATCTGTGCATAAATAACTTCTTTGGCACATAGCCAAGGAGCATGAATGTCCAGTATGTTTGTTGACAAGGGGGTCATTTGAAAGCAAAAATTTCTGTACAGTTATAACAATCAAATTCAAAAAAAATGAGAAAACGTACTTAATGACGCATGCCGAGTCGCCTAAATTTGCACATTGTGCAAAGAAACTTCTATTACCATCTGTCCAGATGAGAAGAACTGTAGCTGTACAACCCTGCACCAAGAGTTATATGTACAGAAACACCCAGTCAGATTTTGACCAATCCATGTTATAAAGATATAAAATTAATATACATTTTCAACATCCAATATTTCAGGTATAACATTCAGTTGCTACTTGCTCTCTTCCTCTCTGCTCCTCTTAATTTAACTCATCCATCTTATTGCTTAAAAACAAGAGCAATCCTCCTAAGCATCCAGATACATGAATACACATTATACAGATTGCCTTAATAAATACAAAAAAAATGTAAATGAAATAGAGATATGTGACAGAAGAAGGAAAGTTCGGTCAAAACCTCATAATGGTTATCCATGGAAGCTTCTGTTTGAGAAAATGCGACTCTAAAAACATCTGATGCATCACACTGCGATAATACCCTCTCCCTCACAGTGGAATCTGACAAAATGCTAGTTATCTTCTCAGGGAGCAACCTGAACAAAATATATATACAAGCATGTAAACAAATGATTTACATGTAACCTCAGTATCTCAATCTTTTGGATCAAAAAAGGGGATAGAAAAAAGTTGCAGGGCATGACCCAGACAGGAAAGTGCTTTACATTCTAAGACAGCTAAAACAGCAAAAGAAAAAATAACTAATAACTAATTGCTTTTCAAGGGGGGGTGTTGGAATTTCTTCTAAATGGATTGACAACACTTGAGCAGTCAAAAGCTTTCACTCAGAAGTGAGTAGTAAAATAAGATTCCTAATTTCACAGCAATATCACACACTAATAAGTAAATGAGAATACTAACTTGCTAGCAGAATTGGCTGCAGATACACCACCATGTCCATCACAAATACCTAAAACACCAAACTGCAAAGCAGGATTAAGGTGTTAGCTTTCTCAAGACTACATCTCTTGCTTGTAGGCCAAAATCTGACAGTAACCTGTTCAACACTAGGAAGCGGCCAATGAAAATAGCACACATCTTCCATAGGAAGCTTCTTTCCTCCTCGGCGCAAAGCCATAGGATCTGATGCCATACCTACACTGAAAGGGATCTGGGTCTTGATCTCAGATTCAGAAGTAACACTCACCTAACCAACAGAAAGAAAAAACAAACACATTGATTAAACAATATGCAATCTTAATCAAATCCAGAAAAAGGTAATAAGCTCTTGCCCAAAGATATTATGTTAAACTATGATATTATTAGTCAAGTGTGCAAAGAAAGAAATAGAAACAGCTGTATATATATCAATTACTGAAATAGAAAGAACAGATCTCTCTAGAACAATACACACTGAATGCACAAGTCAAAATAGATTGACTTACATATATATTTGAGGTTGTGCCGAGTGTTACTATGTCTCCATTAGAAATCTCAACCGGGTCACCCCAATGTCTACTTCCAGAATCAGGATGGTTGATAGGCCTCTCATTCAAGAGTGTTCCGTTAAGGCTACCCATGTCTAGCAGCTCCCACTTCTTTCTCTGAAAGCAAAATATTATTTTTTAATAATCTATGCATCACGCAAAAAGTAGAAATCATTCACTGAAATCAAGGTTGTAAAGTTATCTAGTAGTTACATCCACATTCCAGTTAATCATCGCATGCTTCCCTGAAACCTCTGAATCCTTCAATACCAAGTCACTAGAAACCCTTCCAAGAGTCAGTGGAAGTCCTGAAGCACTTGTTGACTGCACAGTACAGCGAAGCCCACGACAAGGGCCAGATATGACCTCAAGAGAGAGGCAGCTGCCTGCACTTCTAAATGAATAATGTGGTAACATGTTTTTATATTAAGGGAAACAACAGTACATATCAATAACTAATATCTTGCCAGAAGTGGGATAAGACAATTACTTTGATCAGCGATAACCTTGGGCACATAATCTCGAAATGCTTCATTTTCTATACCATACTTTAGGCTAGGGCTTTGATCTTCTTGTTTAATTGCTTGCACCTCAGCTAATCGCTCTGTTAGCCATGAGGCTTTGAGGGTTTGGCCAACTGATATGTCTTCTGTGGAGTCTGAAACTAAATCTAAAATCACACTATCAGCTGAAAGAAATAAGTATAAATTCATTTCCGAGATTATTGAAGCATAGTGGGATGTGATTATTATGTAAACAAATATTCTCAACTTCAAATATAATACCAGGAGTCCGATGGGGTGCTGAAGGCTGGATCCTCTGTTTAAAAACACGTCCCTGTGTTCTGGGTGAATGCAAAAGGCCTTCATTCTGATTACATGCACCCTCTAGATCATAATCTCTCTCGAGTTCAGTGTTCTCATCAGAAGTTTGAACAAGATCAGAAACAAGAGGCCGTTCTAAGTCACCAACCTTGAAAAGGAGATGTTATCAGGTCTTAACAAAATCAATTTACTACTAATAAGCCTAACAACATCGACAACATGAAACACTTTCAGTTAAGGTAGACACCTTAAACAAGAGACTTTGAACAACCTTAGTATAAACAATAATCAAATAGAAATGTACACTTTTATGCAAGTCTGAGTTTAAAACGAAACCACCTATTGTACTTCCATCAGGTATACATATGCATATATGTAATATACGTATCATGCCATGTTATATTCATCGTCTAAAATTGTTGCTATATCGGCTCTTGCATAGTCACACAGAAAACAACCACAGCAGGATATTGGTTGTCATAATAATAGCAGAAATCTGGCTCGACATAATTATCTTTAGTAAATGTTCCTAGTCATGACATTTAGTATATGTTCCTACAGTCACTCATCCAGCAACTTCCACACATTTTGCTAATCTGTGTTGCTTATATTAAATTAACAAAGCAATTCGCGTCCTACAACGATAATGTAGTATGGCAAGTATCGATACTTATCAGACAACCAAACCAACAAATAAGTCCGAAGATCAATCAATTAAACCCCCTCAATTCTAAACAATTCGACAACCTCAACATCATCCCAGAAAATAATACAAGATCAAATCTACAACATCAGGAATCGTCAACCCGTTTTACTTGCATCATTGATTGCTCTTATTTATGTATAATTGTTAATTAAAGAATCCTGAATGAAACTAAACAGAAACAGCGATTATCCGACAAGAAAACACTCGAAGGTCAAATCGAACTTACCCAAAAGCAAAAGTAAAAACCTCAATTACATATGCTAAACTACGTTGTCGAATCACAACAACATTGACAAGAACAAGAAATTCTTTCTTTTCTGTATGAAAATTGACTGATGGAATAAGAGGGAAGAGTGTAATACCCTGTTGGAGCGAGAACGGAAGAACGAGAGGAGGGAAGAGGAGGAGGAGGAGAAGAATCGCCATGGCTTACAGGCAAGGAGGAAGAGGATGAGGATGAGAAACAACATAAGGAGAAGGATGAGGAGAACGAGGACACCCACACTCACACCCATAATGTTCTCTACACCCTCCATCATCATCGTCTCGTCAATTGCTCTCTTGTCTCTCTTTCCACTACCTCGCGATAACTTGGCTTTGAAATGGTCGCACTTTGCATTTTCATCATACCCACCCTCGCCTCTCTCTCCCCTTGACTGTACTTTCTTACTCCTTTTATTTTCTTTATAATTATTATCACAGTTTAAAAATAAGACATATTTCATAAGTATTCACGATACCAATTTTATTTATTTTTTTTTTAACCTGTATTATTTTTTATTATTACATCTATATATAAATCTATTAAAATAGCCTTTTATCAAGTAGAAGTAAAGTTATATATTATCTACAGAAAATAGCCTTTTTATCATGTAAAAATAAAGTTACATATTATCAAGCCCCCCCTCTCGATCCTACTTCTATGCAAAACTTCGGAAGATGATGACGATTATATGCCTATATATAGGTAAAACAAAAGTTTAATATATAAAAGATTATACTGATATTTTATAATCACAAATTTAGTTTAAATTAAATAAAATTTAAAATATGATTAAAGTAAACATAAAAATTTAAAGGTTAGTTTAAAAGAAACTATTAGATGAAAATTAATCGATTTATTTTTATTTATAAAAATGATTAGTTTATAAAATTGGTCAATTAATTAATTAATTAATCAAATTTTAACAATAAAATTAATAAATTAAATAAAATAGAAAAGTTAAAAATTAAGCTGAAAGAATTAATTTAATTTTTAAAATAATGATTTTTAGATTAAAAAAAAAACTAGATCAGAGATTGCCATTAGAAGTGAAGGTACCTTACATTTATATATACTAAGTTATTAGGCTTTTCTGTTTCATGCCCACAAGTTCATAGGCCTCAATTACACGGGCCTGACATTTGTGTAGTGAGACCACGTTTTATTGGGGTTCTTTTGTTTCGGTGTATCAAACAGAAGATTATTAATATATTACGAGAAAATAAGAAGAAAAGCTTAATTTTTTAAAATTAATTTAATAAATTAAACTTAAACATATCGTTTAATCTATAAACTTGCAAGTACATGGTTTAATTGTATTAATTAGGCATACCCTTTAAACCTTATTTTAATAAACCTATGTTACATAAAGTTTTGCAAATTTTATGATACATGTGTAGGATTTAAGGAGTATATGTAATTATAATTTAGAATTTATTTGGTGAAAATTAAAGATACATGCGTTAAATTACATTTTAATAAAAAATCAAGAACTAAATATATATATATATAATTAGTAATTATGGAAAAAAAAAAAAGTAGATCAGGTTACGCTTTTAACTTGTAAAATATTTTAAAACTCACATTACTTATAATCAATCATTTAGTTCTTATCAAAAGTTTGGTGATTATAATATAACCTAATTAACAGAGATTAAAATAACATAATTTTATTTAACAATTGAAATTAAATCAAATTTATTGTGAACTGAAAAATAAGTTAGATTTGGGTCCTAAGAGATCTAGGCCGGGTTGAGCTAATTTAATCTATTGCCATCATAAATGCAAATGGTCTAAATTCAACAAGAAATTTTTTTTTTTGATCGATAAGGGGAGAAAAGAACAGTTTACAAAACGAGTCAAGAGAAAATTAATTCTCGATTGATCCTCAAGGAGGATATAATGACACCTACTGGGTGTATTATCTAAATAAGTAAGCCCAAGATCAAACTGCTCCGTATAACTTGCTAACCAGTCCGCACAACGGTTAGTCTCGCAATATATATGCCAATGTACTACTGTCCAATTCCGAGCAAACAGTTCCCAAATTCTTGAATTATCATATTGAGAATTGTAGACCGGTTCACCTCGGAAGAAAGGAGGTTGATCACTATTATCAAGTCCACTTCAAGTTCTTAAGCTAATGGTATCATTCCTGAGTCTTAACTTTTACCAAATTTGTTGGTGTTGGGTTGAAGCAACTTGTTCCATTAGGGTATTCTTTAATTTTATTCACATATTTATATAAATCTTATATAAATGTATGAATGAGATTTAATAAAATAAAATAAGAATCAGTTAATCCCAACATAAGATCTATTTTCATTAGTATTGCAGTAGCTGTTGATTGGTTCAAACAATGTAATTGAAGCTTACGCATTGTTACTTTTTCATATTTCATATTACATGATGGAGAAGATAAAGTGGATAATCATGCTATTTTAACAAAAGTTATACGCAATGGCACTTGCGTTGTGACTTTTTTTTTAATACACAAAGGACAAGACACTATAGTTGCACAGCTATCCCCTATGCCTCTGCGCATAAGCGTCGGTTATGTCTTTAAGAAGTACTGTAATCCGAAGCAACCGGGCGGGGCTTACGGAAGGTGTAGGACACCAAGCTGCTCTGCTGGAGCCTAACAGATTTAGTCAACCAGCACATTAATTCCCAGTGTGGGGGACATGACGTAACGCAATCGCGATAAATGACTGTAACAATTTAAACTCCAACTGTAATATTGAGAGTTGGACAGAAAACAACCATTCGTTGCATGACAAGTTTGCATGGATTACGTGGGCTTGCTTTTTAGTGTTTTTCACTGTTTCCAAGTTGAAAGACTAGTGCTCTAAATTTATATATAGAAATCGAAAAGATGGAATTGGCATGCACTAACATGGTCAAAAAGGTGCCAAGAGTGATTTGTTTATAGTGTTTGTGGCAGCCACTAGCTGGATTCTCATGTCTTTCTCTAACACACAGTCTTGTTTTAATATATGCAAATGGCTAACTTTAGCGAGCCAAAACAACATGACGCATTCAGTTAAAGATTCTCTATTATTAAACCTCGATTAATGGATTCTGATGCAAAGAAGCTTTTGCTGTTTCTGTCTTCAGAGTCTGGAGAGTTTGCTCATTAGGGTTTAAAGAAGCTAAAGCAACATTAATAACCAGATGCTCTGATGCTAAGTTTCATGCTATCTCTGTCTCTCTGCCTCGGTTGGCATAAAAAGAAAGCTTTTCTTGTACTAGGAAAGAAATAAAAGATTTGGAAAAAAACAAAAGAAGCAAAGCATGCTCTCGTTTAGAGCTGATCACCAAAGGTTAACAAGTTTCTCTATTTGGCAAAATGATTCTCTAGGCTTATTAGGACCACATGACATGTTTTACCTAGGTTTCGATTCGTAGATTATAGGGCAGTGGAAGGAACATGTAAAAGAAGATCTTTAGGGCTCTTTCTGATTCAGAAACCAGAAACTCATCAAATTAATGGTGTTCATGCTTGGAACTTGTTTTCTTGGTTGGCCATTGCAAAATTTTCCTTTTTTATTTCCCATAGTAACCAAACCAAATGGATCGTTTATATCATCAAGTTCCAAAAGGGATTACGTGTTTTTGACTTTGTGATGTTCTAACTATATAATATTCTTAAATTGAAGTTGTGTTGGCACTCACTCACTATACTTTTGTTGTTTTGTCATGTTCCATAAATATCTCTCTCATGTTTGATAATCAATTATTATACATAAATAATTAATAAATATCAAATCAAGGGAAGCTGTTCGAGCTTATGTTAAAAAACAAAAGACCGTGAATTAGATAATTCATATAATTTATATTTTAGATATGTTATATTTCATCTATATATGTTCTTGACGTCTAATATTTAATTTCGACAGTATAAAGTATAAATGTTAGTTCATTGTATCATTACTTCACGAGGACTTTAAACTATGGAATAGTATTCTGTTCATAGTCACCTTTGCATCATCCAACGAATCTAAGAATTCTCAGAGTTTGTGAGTACTTTGGATATGTGATATTTTACGAACTTCTTGTCCTAACCAGACCTTTTGTGTTAAACTTAATTACATAACAAAAAAGAAAGAAAAGCAGCAGTGTACTTGATCATACTATATAGTATGACAAATGTGTAATCACAGAAAGGCAACATGTGAAAGTTTATTTTACAAGTTGTAATATTTCAGCTGTTCTGTTCTGTTCAGTTGCACATTTTACTATAAATGATGACCGGCAGTGATGCTCATTCCCAAACTTGGAAGCTTCAGGCACAAGACCCTCACGCGGGGGAAGTGAGTTCTAGTACCAACTTGGAAATTCAAGGATTATATAAAAAAAGGTCTTAATTTTACAAGTTGTAATGTTTCAGCTGTTCTGTTCTGTTCAGTTGCACCTTTTACTATAAATGGTGACCGGCGGTGATGCTCATTCCCAAACTTGGAAGCTTCAGGCACAAGACCCTCACGTGGGGGAAGTGAGTTCTAGTACCAACTTGTAAATTCAAGGATTAAATAAAAAAAAAAGGTCTTAATTTTGAAGTTTTCCAAAAGTTATTAAAAAATAAATGTGAAACATATGTGATATGAATAACCCACATTTACCAATCAAATATTAGCAATATAACAATGTAATTAAATTATTAAATTCGATTTGAATCAATTAAACTCGACTTAAACCAATCATAAAATTATTAGTTTAAGTCGAGTTTAAGAATTAAGTTTAATTATTATGTTAATAACATTTAATTAGTTGACATATGGTATTTATCTAACACATATTTATTATTATTATTAAAATTTTTAAAATTTAATTTAAAGTTTTCTTATCTAATAAATTATTCATTTTTTCTTAAAATTTCAGAAAATGTTTATAAAAAAGTTCTTAATATGAATAACCCACATTTACCAATCAAATATTAGCAATATAACAATGTAATTCAATTATTAAATTCGCCTAAATCAATTAAACTCAACTAAAGCCAGTCATAAAATTATTAGTTTAAGTAGAATTTAAAAGTTGAGTTGAATTATTATGTTAATAATATTTAATTAGTTGATATATGCTATTTATCTAACACATATTTATTATTATTTTTAAGTTTTAAAAATTAATTTAAAATGTTTTCTTATCTTATAAATTATTTATTTTCCTCCTAAAATGTCAAAAAATGTCTAATTATAATTGATAAATTTAATTTAAATCGATTTAACAACTAAATTATTTAATTAGCAGGGGGTCCTAGCTAGGTCAGCACCTAGCCGACAAACGAAAGGAAGCAATAGTGGAGGATCACTTCTTTCTTTATCAAACCACTTTTAACACGTCTTCATTACTCGTCCGTACAGCTTGGTAATGCTCTAACATCCGGTTTCGGGTCACTGACACCAATGATGTTAACAC
Organism: Erythroxylum novogranatense; assembly: GCA_029891385.1. NCBI lineage: Eukaryota > Viridiplantae > Streptophyta > Magnoliopsida > Malpighiales > Erythroxylaceae > Erythroxylum > Erythroxylum novogranatense. The sequence continues at coordinate 134,352,154 of CM057228.1, forward strand.
CAACCAACCTCCAATTAATTTAATTACACTAATTTCCCAATCACATAAAATATTCGGCTTCTCTTTCTTTTTTTTTTGATTATTTACGAGATATTTTAAAAATTTCAATTATAAAAGATACATTTAAATTATCCACATTCAAACTAATCTTCGCTCAAATCAGAAAAATTCTGACTCAAAATTTTAAACGATTACATATATGAGAATTAATCGAATATGTGACCTCACTTAAGCCAAGAGAACCCCTTACTAACTTCCCTACATCCAGATGTTAAATATTTGACTTCTCTAATTTGAGATATTCAATTTTATTATCCATCAATTGAATTAAAATTTGAATTATTGATATGTTTAATAAATTATTATTTAACTCTTAAAATTCAAAATTAATGAATTGATTTTATTTAATCATATTTAAATACAAATTGTCTTTATTATTAATTATATAAAATATTAATATTAATTATTTAATAACTTAGTAAATATTAATTATATATATATTCTATTTTATTTTATTTATATTTAAACATTTTTTATTTATATAGAAATATATTTATAATTACATATTTTAATTTATAGAAAGTCAAAATGTCTACATACTAGCAATGATGGCGAGTGAATAACACGCGACGGCATTATATTCCATCAAATCCATGGTGGGGTGGGGAGCCTCCCTTGAGTCAAGCGAGTTTGGTCCAACTCTTCAGGCTGTCCCTGAAACAAAATCATTGAGCCATCAAACTTGCACTCTCTCCGACTGACAACCATAGCCTGGTATGTTCTGAATCAGCGTTCATTGTCACTGCGAAACTCTTCTCTTCGCATCGCATCCATATAATTATATAAAACTCACGTAAACATGCGGTTAAAATTGACTGAAATGGGAATAGAATATTGTTTTTGGCATTGAAGTTTGAAGATTTAGTGCCTTATCACTATCTAAGAAGCGAAGGGCAACGTGCTAAGTTGGAAACCGGCTCAACCCATACCTAAATCCAAGCTTTTTTTTTTTTTTGTTCAATTTTTAATTTTTAATTTAATTTATTTTAATAACTTTTGTTTTCAAAATTTTCAAAATTTATTAATTAATCAATTAATTTTATAAATTAATAAGTTTTATAAACAAAATTAATTAATTAATTTTTATTTATAATATATTTTTCAATTAAATTTCAATTTCTTTCATGGATAAACATAATCTCTTTCAATCATATTTCAAATTATTTAATTTTAATTAATTTTTAATTGATATTATATATATATATATATATATATATATATATATATTCATTTTGAATTATATGTCAAAATTGCAAAAAAACATTTTAAAGATCTCACAGACAAGTCAAGCCTTTTTTCAATATTATGTGATAGCAAAATCCTTTTTCATTTAATAGATGGATTCTATATTTCTATTGATTGATTATTTTAGTATGTTAGATACTACTTTTATTATATGGTCCCTCGTTAAAAGTCATCATATAATTAGTGACGGATGTACATTGGGAGCAAGTGGGGACACTTGCCTTACTATCCCACTACTTTTAAAAAATTATATAAAAATTATTATTTTAAATTTTATCCTATAAAAAATTATTATTATTTTGTCCTCATTAAAAAATTTCTAGATCTGTCCTACGTATAATTATAATTTTGTTGCAATAGTATGGTAGATTAATCATATGTAAAAAAAAAATTTTATGAATATTTTTACTTAAGTCGAACTGTTTATAACGGTGATGCTCAACCGGAGATTGGTCAAATTGAAGTTGATGGTCGGCATGATCGACGGTGGATTTGTGTACTAGAATTATTAGCAACCTAATTGAAAATTCAAAGGTCGTGAGCTGATGGTATCTTTCTTGATCCCGTCTTTCAATTTAGATTCCTTGGGTAGGGTTATCAACGAAGTATTTGACTTCTCAGTACAAAAGCAGCAATCCCCTGTTTTCGCCAAAGGCAAAAATAAAAGCATGTCACTATCAAAGTATCAGGAAATATTTGCGAGGATCCTTTTGTTCCCTCACTTTTTGTTGGCTTTCGTTTGGATGGGAATAGGATAGATGGTAAAATTCAGGACCATTTGCTGTTAACAACCATGTAAGGAATATTTCCCACAAAATTATATGCTTTAATTTTTTTTTAAAATCTCAATAAAGCTCTGGTTTTATTTTTTTTTAAGTTTCATTTTTTTAGATTTTAGATAAAAATAACAATAAAATAATAATTATATAAATATTAGATGTAGACTAATGAGATCATCATCATCACACCTAATTTGAAGTTTCGCATTGAAGCGAATTTAAGATAGAGATGTTGTTTAGGTATATAGAATAATCAAATATTACTAATTAATTTTGACTTGAACTAATTAATTTTGATTTAAATTAATAATTTAAGAAAACTATAATAAATTATTAAATTGAGTTGGATATTTATATTGTATGTATTTTTTATTATTTTAACCAAAATTTATAGAAGTTTTTTTTTAATTTTAAGTTTTTAAACTATAATAGATGTTTATATATCTCTAGCATTATTCTGGTTAATTGTCTGCTTTCCTCTGTCTCTTTTTGCTGTTTTAATACTTGTATATTTCAAGTGGTGTAACAAAGAACAAGGCACTGTTCCCATTTCTCTACGCTGTAGCTTAGGGCACTTTTTGGAGACTATAAATTCCCACCCCCGAAAACCATTCCCTTATCCCTTGTACACAAGCTCTCTTCTCACCCTTCCTCCTCCAAGAAGATTCCCGTTCAGTTTTACTCTGTTTCTCCTGTGCTTTTGCTCTGCTCTAGTGAGTACCTTTTTGCAGGTTTTTGTTTTGGTATCTTTTTTACTTGTAGCAACACCAGATTTATCATAAAATGGCAACGGTTGTTTGCCAAGGTTTGCAATCATGCCTGGACTCTCAGCTTGTGGAGTCAAGGACACTGAGGCTTAGATTCTCATCACCAAAACCCCACTTTTCTCAATCCCTTGAATTCGCTTTAAGGCCCTGTTTTTCAGATTCCAATATTCTCAGAGAACCCGAAGAGAAATGTGACCATGAGGAGATTAACCAGAAAGTTGAGCATGTATCACCAAAACCTGATATTGGTGGATGGAGCTTCCTCCGATCTTTGCCCGACACCAACCAACCATCAGACAAAGAAACAGTCTATGTCCATCCACTGGTTAAGCGATCCACGTCGAAGCTTAGCGAGAAGAGCTTGGAACTATGCACTGAGAATCTAGGAAGTGAAACTGGCACGGACATCATAGACATCAACATTTTCTCGTTGTCGAAAGTAGAAAGTTCTTCTACGCCCAGAGAGCAGCAGAGCTCTCGACGACGCTTGGAAGTTAAGAAAGCGAATTCTCGTAGATTCCCACCACCATTGACGACGATGACTGGATCGAAATCTCTACAAATGAGGCCCTACCGTGAAGATGGAAGATTGGTAATTAAAGCCGTCAAGTCCCCATCGATGAGCTCTTGTTTTCAAGTTGAAAGAAGCCATGGCCGCCTTCTACTACGCTTTGTCAAAGACCCTGTTTCTAGAAGCGTGGCCTCCACGGAAGAAAATGAACTGATCAGTGAAGGCGACGACAAGAACGTGGTCGAGATTGAGAACGACATGATTGATGACCAGTTCCAACAAGAAGATTGTGGCTGTTACGAAGAGGAGACAGATGAAAATGAAAAGGGAATAGAGGATTTCCAAACACTAAACTTCAGGTGCAAAGAAGAAGGGCAGATGGAGAAGAAACCATTGATAAATTTGGACGCTTTTTGGGTGGCTACTTAAAAAAAGATTAATTTTGGATGTCTGACCAAACCTCTATAGCCATTAAAATCAAAATTAGATGTTTTGAGATTGTTCCTTTCTCTTTCTGTTCTTCATGACGAATTTAAGCCTTTTTTTTTGTTCTTATTTTCTTGTTTCGCATGATGAACTCCATTGTTAAGCAAATCCAAGCTTGTTGGTTGGTAGTTATTATCGTTAGGCATTGTTCTCTTTCTCTCTCCAGCCTCAAAAGCATGTTCACGTTCAAACACCAAGAGTAGATTGAAACAAACATTGGGTTTATCGGATTATTGTTTCGAATTTATTCAATAAAAAGTTTAAAAAATAGTTGTTAAATAAAATTTATTTAATTATTTTAATTCATAAAATTTAATTAATTTACAAAATCAATCTAATAATTAATAAGTTGGTCAGTTTTAACAATAAGAGTCATTAAAATTAATCGAACCAAAAGTTAGCTGATTTAAAGTTTTTTTCAATTAAACGGGTCAAATCAGTTGAATTTTTAATAATTGGTTTAAAATAATAATATATTCATAAGTTATTTTATTCTCATACAAAAATAGCAGTTATACACTCACAAATTATTTTATATGCACTAAAATAATATTTTAAGTTATCAGATGTTATCATTATAAAAATTACTTGATTTATCTAAAGAAAAAAAAACAACATTGAGATTAAATTCCAAGAAATAAGCGTGCAATTTTATGAATTATATTTATTTGACCCAAATTTTTGGATTTTTTTTGACACAAGGGAAAGTTACGACACGAAAAACTAACTAGCGCAAAGCTCTGTGGTAGTGGTACATATTTCCAATCTTGTCTCTGTGGATAAAATTCAGTATGGATAGCGGAGGTTTTCAAAAAATATGAAGTCCGGGGCTTGCCAAGCTTGCAAGAATATGAGGTTCCCAAATTTTCAATTAATGATATGTTAGTGAAATATTGAATAACTCCGTATGATTCAATCTTAAAATTAAAAATTATTGTTATTGAAAATTTTAAAATTTGATTGAAAAAGAAAATTGTTAAATAAAATTAATTAGTTATTATAAAAATTAATTAGTTTACAAAAAAATAGTAGATAAATTAATAAATTGGTTAATTTTTAATAATAAAATTTTATTAAAATTAAAAAAACAAATTTAATTTTTAAAAAGTTAAAAAGAGTCGGATCGGATTTTGTCGGAATTGCCTCTTAAGTCTTAACAGCTTTCCACCGCCCCCAAATTCTTATCTCTTTGGAGTTGGGAGACAAGTAAACAGTAGTTTGTGGCACAGTATGCATCCGTACAACAACAGTCTGACAAGATCTTGATATGAAAAGAAGCCATCATTCCCACACACATGGAAAGCGTTGCCTGCCAGCATATCCAAAATTGATTCAAATCAAATGCACCAGAAAAGGCAAAGGTCAAAAAGATTTTTCAATAAATAATAAATAACAAATTTTAAAGCACAACTTAAGCTTTTTAATAAGAGAATTTAAAGTAATTATTTAATTCTAAATATTAAAGTAAAACTGGAGAGAACAGTTTAATTTTAAAATTCTTATTATTTAATACTAAAATTTTGAGTACAATATTTCGTAAGAGTGAGTTTTAATTTTTATTTAATAAAAATTTACATTTGCCTTTTCGAATGCATTTTAAATAATTTACATGATAAAGTGTTAATTTCATAATTATAACAAATCATAAATAAAAAATTAACCGAATCATGCTTGGTCAAACAGTTATTTATTATGGGTTGACTCTTGCTTGATTTCATGGTTATTCCATAAGAGATATATCTATTGACTCTATCTTAGTGGTGTTCATTATTTTGAATGAGCAAAGTCAGGTAGTTAATAATTTAATATCAGCTACTCTTTCTTATTCAAAATAAGTGTCGTTTTAGAGAGATTTTAATTATTTAAAATAAGTATCCTTCATAATTTTTCATACATGTTTATGATTTTATTTCCAAAATTACCCTTTAATTTTTTTCACATCTTAATTATACAGATTATATTTTTAAGGTAATTCAATATGCAATTAATAAGGGTATATCAAACATTTCACTAACTCTTTCAATAAATGTGCATCTCTTTAAAACGACGGGGCAAGAGTCTCCCTACCTCGTGTAGCTAAGCTCTAATGTTTCCTTGAGTTTAGGCCCCATTCTCTACGAAAACAAAAAAAAACGGCTGTTAAGTCTGTCGTGCGTCACAACCAACAAGTTCATGTGATCATGTGATGCATAAATGCGATGAACATTTAGTCACAGAACCGATAAACACGCAGATTTAATTTTCCAGCTCAACATTTATGTACCCCGAAAAGACCGCATGAAATCAATGTTCTTCAACGTCAAGGAGTTACGGTCAATAGGTTGTTGTAACCTACCTACCACTTATTTTAGCGTGGATGAAATTTAACATAATAGAGTAAAAACTGTTAATCAAAAGAAGTGGAGTATTTGTTTGGTTTACCTTTTGAAGAATAAATAAGTGCTTTTTATTGTAATTTTTTAAAAATAAATATTTGACTGAAAATAAAAATATTTTTAATGGATATAATTTTTTACAGCTAAAATATAACTATTTAAGAAATGTAGTTTTGAAGCTTTTCAAACAAAACACTTTTTATATCAATTAATGAGCATATTTTTAATCTCTTTTGCCTTTATATTTTACATAATTTTCATAATATCAACAAACTCATCTTCACATTTATTTTAAAAATTATATAATATTATTTGACTTTTTTATATATTTTAATATTTATTTTTATATTAGTTTTACTTATATTATAATCCATATAAAAGTTTTGGTTAGATATATTTTATTTATGTTTCATATGGTTTAAAATTATATAATAATTAATATATTATGCTTTGAATATTGTTTAATATATTTTAAATAATATTTATATATATAAATAATTTTATTATAAAATAAAATATAGTTAAAATTAAAAGTATTTTTTATTTTATGTTGCCAAACATTATTTTTCAAAAAGCTATTTTTAAATGATAGCCAAACAGACAATTGACTCTCAAAAAGTTCTACCGACAAAAACTTTACCGATATAAGTCCATTTAAACAGACATGAAATGTCGCTTTTCACATACTTATTTGTTTGTTACATCAAAATCAACATATAATTAAAGAGAAAATGCATATTTTAAAAAATATCAAAATTTCGTATTAATACAACAGATTAATTATAAAAATCATAGTTTTATTAAATTTTATAACACTAATATGAGCTTTAACTTTTTAATTTTAGTAAAATTAGTATGACATTAAATTCTCTATTAATATGAATGGTGTGATAAGTCATGTTAGATTAATAATTTTATCACAAAATTGTTATATATTGTATTTTTATTACGTTTGAATTTTATTATTTAATAAATTAAGAATATCAAAAACCTAAAATAAGTATACACTTATTTGTATATTTTACTTCATAATTTATTTGATATTTTGAATTTAGTAAATAATATAATTCATATGTTTTACGAATACAATATGCCAAAATACTAATATGACATGACTTTCACATCATTTACGTTAATAAAAATTTAATTAAATTTATGAGTTAAAAATTTATTTTACTTTTAAAATTTCGTACTAGTATTATAAAATTGAATAAAATATTTGAAACTTTACGAAAATTATTTCCTATTTATATTAAATGAAACATAAAGTCAATACCTACCAAGCATGGGCTATTCTCAATGATAAATGTAAAGTCACGTGGCAAATAGGAACAATCGAAAATGAAAAATAAAACAATGAGGTAAGAGACAATAATTAATTGAAATTTAATTTTTAAATAATAAAAATTACATAATCATGTTCCAATTAAGAAGTTAATTTTGCTGATGTCATATGAAAAAGGCCAGTCATTTATTTTAATAGATTTTTCATGTGAAAAATATGAATCTTTATGTGATATCACATATCGATTAAAGAGGAGGACGAAGTATATCTTATAAAGGTATAAATACCTCTTCCTTAAGACATTTTTCTAAGAGTGGAAAGAGCAAAATTGTGAGAAGTTTAACTTTAGAGGCAACCCAAAACGGACAATATCTATAAGCAGGTGATCTTGACTATTACAAGTGATATAAGAGCTGGTACCATAATCGTTATGCCAGCTAGGCTGGGTCCTAAGAGGTGAAAAGTGTGAGATCTTACACCATCTTACAATCTCTATGAGTGAGTGATCTGAGCTGTTACACTTTATCGTAATTTTAATAAATTTATTATTTTATTGAAGTAAAAAAAATTAATTTAATTAACAAAACCATTAAACATAAGTTATAAATTTGATTTAAATCAATTAAATTTAAAATATAATAATTATTACGAATTACTAATTTAAATTGTTTCAAATCAAAATTATGAATTGAATTGGATAAATTAATAGACAAAAATTAAATTATAAAATCGAACCAATGGTTTCGCGTAAGGGATTCTTTTCCGTTAAGGGTCTCAAATATTAAGCAATCCACGCAAAGCAAAGCATGTCGATTGAGATGATCCATTAGCATACCAATGATGGAGTGGCACTTGGAAATAATTAGGTAGTGTCAATTGAGGACAAGTTCCTAAAAAAGTGTCATTTCAATTGGCCTTTTGGTGGTTTTCCTTGGGAGCTAAGGATTTTAAATGGGGTTTGCTTTCTTTTTTGTTTACTTTATTTAATTAAATATTATAATTTACACTTCCCACTATCTTTTTTTTTTCTTTCTTCTTTTCTTAGAATATTCTATGTGCCATTCAAGAATATGGATCGTTTTGGAATCAAGCAACAAGTGAAATGATTGATAATGTCGTCAATATATATCCAATTTTTAATAAGTATCGAAATGTTAACTTATAAGATATTTAAAATTTAAAAGTTTAACTGAAATTGGATTATTATAATACCAATTAAATTAAATTTAAAATTTTAAAAATTATTAAAAATATTGTCCTTACTTGTCCCAAAATTTAAAGCTTAATCGAGAAAATAAATTGTTAAATTATTTGTTTATAAAAACTGATTAGTTTATAAAATTGACCAACTAATTAATAAACTAATCGATATTTAACAATAAAAGTTATTAAACTAAATCATATCGAAAATTGAAAGAAAAAAAAAGGTGACAAATTTAAAGTTTTCACTGTTAAACTAATTGAACAAGTTCGATTTTTAAAGCATTAATTTTATTTTATCGCTTAATTAAACTCTTATTGGCTCAAGTAAACATAAAAAATAAAGATTAATTAGCCATTAGCAAATTCAAGAAACACCACATTATTTTCCTAATTTTCTAGTTTTGACATTGAAAAGTGGAGAAGTATTAATTGTTAGCATTTTAAATTTAAAACAAAATTAGGTCACTTTAAATATTGATTCGAATCATTATGTCAATAATTATGTATATAAATAGTGGAATTTAATTATGAAAAAAGAAAGGAACAAAAGGTGCAAATTTAATTTGTGAGACTTGCTTTAACCATTACGTCACCAACAAAAGGATCCAACTTTGCGTACCAAAAGCTACGACCCCCGTCCCAAACTTTGACACCAAGACCCTAATAAGAAATTGATCTAACCTTTTAAATAATTTATAAAAAGATTTACTTCAAATTTATATTTTTTAATATGCTAATTAATATTGGAATCTCCTTCTTGATTGCCTCATAAAAAAGTCAAATTACAATCTATACTCAATATTCTACAAATAAGCATGCATCTCCATGCCATGTATCTACGATTATATGTACCAACTTGAGAATTGAATCTCATGTCCATTTATTCATAAATGTATACATAATACATTAACACTGCATATGTGTTTTGTTTTGAAGATGTAACAAAATTTTTATTTTTGTCATTCGAGAACGAAATACAAATTACTTGGAATAGTAATCAAATACACAAAGACTTACAGGAATATGATTTTTTTATTTTGTCATTTGTCTTCACTAAAACAGACAGCAACTATACACTATGTAAAGGAACAAGAATAAGATAAGAAGTAGAAGTAGATGTAGATGTAGACATAAGGGAATGAAAAGGGTAGTCCACGAATATAAAGTTGGTGGAGTGTTTGATCAATTACGACCACTAAAGTTTATAGCTTTCTGTGTTCTTATCCATATGATTTCAGTGATTGCTGGAGCAATTTTCTTATATATATATATATATGACTTTAGTGACGTAGTTTGACACTTCTTTCCGTGGGAGAAGAGTAAGACAGACCGAAATCTATTACTTTTTTTGGAAAGGAAAAGTTACAGGCACCATGCAATAATATCATTTTTTAAACTTAAATTTCAATATAGTTCTTATACTTTCTGATGCATAAGATCCTTATAAAAAGGTAAGTGTAAAGTATAATTATATTTTTGTGTTACAAAAGTAGACCTGTTGAAGACTCAAATTTTAGAAGAGAGGAGAGTTTTATAAAGAAGTCATACGAAAGCACACAACTTGTGTTAAATAGAATTTAGCTTGAATTTTAATTTCTTTCTTCAAATGATAAGGTTAGATATGTTTTTAAAGATTTTCTGATAAAATTTACCTAAAGAATGACATAAACTTTAAGAAAATGGTAGCATGCACTCTTTGAGATTCAAAGATTAATCGTATAATTTAAAATTATAACTATTTATTCATTAAAAATTTAAATTATAAGAAACGAAGTTTTTTTAATTTTCAACCAAAAGTAATTATTTTATTATAAATTCTCTTTTAATTTTCGACCCAAAAAGTAATTATTTTATTATAAATTCTCTTTAATATTTATTTAAAAACAATCAAACGAAAGTTTATCTTTAATTATGTACAAAAGTAAGTTTTATAATATAACTAAATTGCCTTCATTTTATTTAAAACCAATAATGTTAATTTAATTATTATATTAATCATATAAATTCCTTTAAGTATTTGATTTTATATAACATTAGACAATTCTTAATCATCATAAATCGTCATCACACTCAAATTCAAAATCTCAGTAATAAAATAAAATCAGGAAGAATGATAAGATGCAACTTTATCCTTACATAATAGAAAACTGTTTTCAATAAGACCTACATGCAGATGTGATGATAAAAAAGTGATACAGGTAAAAAGTAAATAAGCAAAACTGAAATGTTAAGTTAATATTTAAATAAAATTATAATAAATACATAAATAAATAAAAATAAAATATAGCTTGACTTTTAAAAATTATTTTAAAACAAAATATAACGCTCTTAATATTAACTATTAAGTAAAATAATATATTTTTATTAAACTAATTCAGATCAATCATTTATTATAATTTTAATAATTTCAAATTGAGTCTAAACAAATTGCCACAATTAGGCACAAAGGAAGAATTCAAAGGGCACCGACAGAAAAAAGTACCTGTTAATTTTATAACTGAAAAACAAGAAAAGCTTCTCTTCTATTTCTTACAAAATTTCAGTGTAAAAAAAAAAATTGAGTTAGCCACCAACTTTGTATGAAAACATGTGTTTGAAATCAGAGACTACACGTTTCAAAAGAGAGGTGCGCCGCGGGATAACGCCTCAAGACATCCACAGTTTTTTATTATTTCAATTTGTAAGTTTCGTATTTTTGGTATTATCTGCTCCTCTCCGCTTTGTTGGCTTCACATTATCGTTTCATTTAAGGAGTACGTGTGGGCTGGTGGGATCTTTCCATTTTTTGTTATGGTAAAGTCCCATTACGTTTATAATTATCAATTATAAAATTTAAAATATAATTTATTCTATAAAAAATCAAAATCATTAATTTTATTTTTTTAATGATTAATTAGAGCTCAAAATTTTTATTTTTTAAAATATAAAAAAATTCAAATATTCATCTCTTGACTTTGAGTTCGACGAGACAATAAAGTCTTAGATTTATGTGAACATTGTGTATTTGACAAATAGATTAGGGTGAAGTTCAACAAAAAAGCAGTGCATAATACCAAGGATAAGCTGAATTAGATACATTCAAATTTGTAAGGTTCGAATAGATTTTTTTTCAAATAGTGGTGTTAGATATTTTATGATTTTGATTGATAATTACTTTAGAACGGTGTCATATATTACGAGCATCACGTGTGGATCAATCAAATAATGATCAATTCAACTATTAAATTTGACTTAAGTTAATAATTTATTATAATTATTTGTTATAATTATAACAAATAATTAGTTTATATTGCATGTAATTAGTTGTTATTTTCTAACTAAAATCTAAGAACAAAAGGTTTTATGATAAATTAAAAATAATAAAGAATTTTTGAGAATTTCAAAATTAAGAAAATTTAATTATTTGTTATAATTCGTTTATATTGCATGTAATTAGTTATTATTTTCTAACTAAAATCTAAGAACAAAAGGTTTTATGATAAATTAAAATAATAAAGAATTTTTGAGAATTTTAAAATTAAAAAATTTAAAATTTTCTTAAATCACAGAAAACGCCATGTCTTTAGCTTTTTAAAATTTTCATTTTACTTCTTATAGTACTTTTAGGTCATCATCTATGTCTTTTCTTCTATATTATGCTAATTTTATTTCTATTAATAATTTTAAAATTAGTTCGTATTAAAATTTAATAATTTAAATATCACTTCATTTTAAATGAAAAATAGATGCAAATTAATAAAATATAATGAAGAAAGTTATATAATTAAATGATATTATATTTTTTGTTTAAAAGGTCAAACAACAAGGTCTACAATACTTGAAAATAAGGCACAAAACAACACGAGCAAGAGAAAATAAGGCACAAAACATCACGAGCAAAGTAGAAAAATGTTAGCGAACTAAGCATGAAACACGAACATAGGAACTTGGAGACCCTCTCTCTTAATTACTGATGCTAAGTTCCTGCCCACAGATCTCGGCATATTTTGCTCAACCCATCACTAGTCTTGGGTGGTCTCTAAACAACCAAGCACATTCATGGCAGGAACATTTTCAGGCTTTTTGACTAAGCACTAAACATGATCAATGAGTTGACAGACATTATGGCCCAGTAGTGTAACAAGACGATACTCCATATATTTTGTGAAGATAAAAAAAGCGTCTGCTGTCTTGAGATTTAGACAACATTTTTCATGCATGTATGTACTGAGACAAAATCACATGAGATTTTGTCTCTTAAATTAGCATAAAGTTAGTGTTTGAGGGGAATTTGTTTACCCTGAAATGACCAATTAAAGTTGGATTGATTGATCACAAAAAGCAGATACAAAGTTAGGTTAGTGATTTAACATAGTAATTATTTGGTACCTGCACTCCTGAAACATTCAGGAACAGAGGCCGAGAGCTGAGCTTTCTTGTCTCTGCATTTTTCCTGGAGAGAACAGTTTAGCTCAAGTGCTTTACAACCGGAAAATCTGTAAAGGAGATGGCTTCAGAAATAGGTAGGAATTCCATTAAACATCAACAAGAAATGAGATCGGGCTTTGCCTGTCGGCCGAGAAGCCTAAACGAGACTGATTTTGAGATATATAACTGGAACCTGAATAAGGGATCTCCTTTACACATACTATAACTAGAGGAGAGTTCCAACTTTCCACACAATCCCAACATCAAAGCTCCTAATTGCAATTTTTCATTCATAAAATAAATGATTGAATGTAATTACTCATTCACACTTCGAGCACAAACTTGAAAATATACTTCTATGTTTTGAATCCCGCAATAACTTGTCACCTCTCACCTGGCCTCAATGGGGTGGAGAAAAAGATCGTACGAGGACTTGTACCAATTTTTTGCCATGACCACACAAGGGGCAATAATACAATGGAAGCAAGGTTGCATGTGGCAAAATGGCTTCTGTATCTTATTAGACAACATTCACCAGATATAATATTAGATACATACACTAAAATCCTAATGGAAAAGCATCATTTTTCATCAGGAAGAAGCAGGACAAATACGAGTGAGGTGCACAATTTCATTCACCATCAGATGCAAGCCGTAATCGTTCTCTCTGTCGAGTTAGAATTCGATCCTTGGGTGATGATGCCTTCCCCACTACGCCTGCCTGCCGCATGATCTCTGCAATAAGTACTTAAAACTGTTGATACAGCCCAAATCGCAACCCTCAAACTAATGAAAACCAGAACATATTAATCATGTAACAGACATTTTCCTCCATTACAATTTCTTATCAGTTTCATTGTTACATTTTTAGATGGGACTTTTTTTTTGTTTAATAGGAACTCCATCAGGATTGATTCTGGGTGGACTATGCTTTTAATATCCTCTACCCATTGAGTGTCTATTTTTCTAATCCCACGCCCTGATTTATATTAACTTACATAGGTAAGACTCCAATAAAAAGAACACCCTTATATCACGAAGACTTACATCTAGAGAGACGATGTTGATTTCTACTACCTATGGTTTCAGACAAAGGAAAAAAAAATGATAATAAGAATATTGCAAGACACAATGTCAATCTCTAGACAGCCAGATGGAAATTTACTCCAGATTTAAACTTACCTCGTTTTCTCTGAAGCTCTTCATCAAGCTCTTCTTTCCATTTTCTTTGCCTCTCTGAGAAGCTTGCTCTGCGAATTAAACCAATAGTTCTTAGATTTAAGATCACACCAGATATGATCATGTAAGAAGAGAAATTAAGGCATATTTACACAGGGGTGATGGCTTCCTGCCGGGTATCAACAAGTAGGTCTTTCCATTCACGATTTGGAGGTGGCTGAATTTCCTGTAAAGCTCGCTTGTGGATGATTTCCTCATTTGGTAGATGATTCTTATTACTTCCAGGACTGGCATTGTTGACAGCATCAACAACAGCAGAAAGTCTTCTACTTGGAAGTCGTTTAGGTGATCTGTTTTTAGGGGGTAAGCTCGGTGAATTTGCAAGAGTTTCATGATTTACATTTCCAACCACACTCTGAGGAACTGTTGCATTCAGTGTGTTGTAGAATTCTTCATAGAGAGGTGTTTGCAGCTTCTTTAAATCTAAAGCCTGGTGAGAATTGGTGAGAATTTGTAGCAAGTCAATAACAGCTTGGTTACCAAAATGTACTATATAACAAATAAAATTCTACCCCAGCACATCTTCATCATTCCATTCAATCGTGCACAACAACATAATAAAGAAAGATACATCACACGAAATCAGGAAAATATGAAAACTTCTTTCTTAAGTGGCGAAAACAGAGAACAAGGATATGCAGGATACTTGATAAACATGTATTCAGAGTTTATGTTATCCTTCAAAATGGTAGAGGCGTGTTAGAAAATATAGAATGGAAATTGACATGTATTTTTTTTTCCCGTTAATGTCAAGGGCCAAGATTTGTGAAAATGTGGTCAAATGCAACTAGATGTAATGACACAACACAAGTAGTTAAGTAGAGATTTTTGGTTAAGCTCTGAACCAAATCCAAGCATAAAACTTGGGATTTAATCAACAATAGATAGACAGTTTCTCTAAGGAAAATTTCCTACAGAAGCTTTTATTAAAGGCAATGTTTTTGGTCCCCCAAAACATCTGTTAACCCTCCCTCTTATACCCCCCTAAAGTGGCACATGAGAGTCCTAATTCTAGCATGAAAAGGATTGATTGAAATCCTTTTCTAAAGCTAACTTTTTTTTTTCTTGTTGGACAAGAAAACATACCTAACTAGGAAAATTAAAATAAAATAAAACAAAAACAGATCCTAATGGGTATATGACAACATAACCAAATCCTAATAGGTCAAGGACAACATAAACAAATCATTATGGGGTTTAATCCTTTATCAGTCCCCTCCACTTGAAAAGAACTCAACCTCGAGTTGTCATTAGGATAGAGCTCTTCTTCTCCATGAAAATCATAAATATAAGCAACATTAAAGTCTTTGAAATTCTCATCACCTCAGGCAGATTGATAACATAAGCATTGTCATTGATTTTATTTAGTATCTCATAAGGACCATATTTCTTCGGCTTCAATTTGTTATAGGTCCCAACAGGGAATCTTTCTTTCCTTAAGAAAATCATCACTTTGTCACCTTCTTGGAAAGTTTTAGACATCCTGTGTTTGTCGGCTTGTTCTTTATATTTGACATTAGTCCTTGCAAGCCTCTCTCGAACCTCCTCTTGCACAATCTTCACTTGTTTGGCCATATTTTCAACTGCTATGTTTAAGTTTGATAACTTTGGAAGTTTTATCAGATCAACAGTACTCTTTGGAATTTTCAAGTACACCAAGGAAAATGGTGATCTACCAATAGCATTGTGGACAAACACTACTGTAGGCAAATTCAGCTTGAGCTAGAGTTAAATCCCATTGCTTAGGCTTGTCTCCACAAATACTTCTCAATAGATTTCTAAGAGTCCTATTAAGTGACTCAGTTTGACCATCTGTTTGTGGATGAGCAGTGCCACTAAACTTTAAAGAAGTATCAAACATCCTCCACAAAGATCTTCAAAAGTGACTAAGAAACTTTGAATATCGGTCAAATGTAATGGATTTAGGAATTCCATGCAATTTTACCACTTCTTTAAAGAACAGTCTAGCCACATTAGATGCATCGATAGTCTTCTTACATGCAATGAAATGCGCCATCATGGAAAATCTATCAACTATCACAAAAATAAAATCAACTCTCCTTTGTGTTCTAAGTAATCTAAGGACAAAGTCCATAGACAAGTCTTCCTAAATATCTTCCGAGATAGGGAGTAGCATGTACAAACCAATATTTTGGGATCTTCCTTTAGCAGTTTGACAAACATAGCACCTTTTCACAAAATTTCAAACGTCTTTCTTCAACTGAGGTCAATAGAACCTATCTTCAAGACTAGTAATGGTCTTGTCCCTTCCTATGTGACGGGCTAATCCTCCACTATACACATCATGAATCAACTTTTCTTTAAGAGAAGTATGACGAACACAAAGTTGGTTACCATGGAAAAGAAAACCATCAGTGATATGGAACTCACTAGCAGGTTGCTTCTGAATACACTTTAACCACATGTCCTTGAAGTTTTCATCATCCTCATAAGGCTTCTTTAAAACTTCAAATCCAACTACCTCTTGGGACACAGTAGAAAGCAATAATGTCCTCCTACTAAGTGCATCAGCCATCTTGTTAGTCACACCAGACTTATGTTTCATAAGAAAAGGAAAATTCTATAAGAAAGTAGTCCATCTGGCATGCATATTACTCAAGTGCTTTTAACAATTCAAGAACTTTAAAGCTTGATGATTAGTGAAAAGAATGAACTCTCTTTGAATCAGATAATGTTCCCAATGTTTCAATGTTCTCACAACTGCATAAAATTCCTTATCATAGGTACTCCATCTTTTCCTTGTATCGTTAAACTTCTCACTAAAGAAAGCTATATGTTGGCCTTCTTGAGATAGATCAGCTCCAATACCTACTCCACATGCATCACACTCTACCTCAAAAAGCTTGTCAAAGTTTGGTGAGGCTAGGATAGGAGCAGTGCTGAGTTTTCCCTTGATCAAAGCAAAACTTTTCTTAGCTTCATCATTCCAACCAAACTTTCCCTTCTTCATGCATTCTATGATAGAGGCCATAATTGAACTGAAGTTTCTAATGAACCTCCTGTAGAAAGTAGCTAGCCCATGGAAAGATTGAACCTCACTAATATTCTTAGGGGCAAACCATTCACAAATTGCCTTAACCTTTTCTTTATCCATATGAATTCCTTCAGAACTAACCATATACCCTTAGAACAGTAACTTACTAGTCAAGAAATTGCATTTCTTCAAGTTCAGGGAAAGCTTATTATGTTGTAAAACAGACAAGACTCTTCTCAAATGTTCTAGATGCTCTTCATCAAAATAAACAACCACGAACTTTCCATTAAAAGGTCTAAGTACTTGGTTCATGAGTCTCATAAAAGTGCTAGGGTCATTGGACAATCCAATGGATATGACGAGCCACTCATACAACCCCTCTTTCGTTTTAAATGCAGTATTCCACTCATCCCCAGGTCTGATCTATATTTGATGGTAACCACTTTTCAAGTCAAGTTTAGAGAACACCTGAGAACCACAAAGTTGATCAAGCATGTCATTCAATCTGGGAATAGGAAATCGATATCTCACGGTAATTTTGTTAATGGTTCTACTGTCAACACACATTCTCCACGATCCATCCTTCTTGGGTGCCAAAAGTGCAGGAACAACATAAGGGCTCATGCTTTCTCGGATCAAGCCCTTTTTCATCAATTCTTCCACTTGTTCTCTAAGAATATCGGCTTCTTTAGGGTTCATTCTATAATGGGGTTGATTAGGAAGCTTAGCTCCAGGTACTAGATCAATGTGATGTTGAATCTCTTTTATAGGAGGCAATTCATTAGGTAATTTGGGTTGGACCAGATTTGAAAACTCCTCCAAAAGTGGCTGGATCAGATTTGAATTAGCTCCATTCTCCTCCTCTTTCTTCTTCAATAATTGGTTCTTTACTGCCAAGACATGAACTCTTCGAGTCTCCTTAACTTCCCTATCAAAATCTTGCCCATTAGGGGTCAGCAATGTCTTTCACTCCACTCTAAAAGTCTTTGGCCTATCAAAAGCTGCATTTGTGGGTAAGCATGGTCACTTTCTTGCCTTTCCATTGGAATGAGATTGTGTTGTCTCTTCTCCTATAAGTAATATCCACGTCAAATTGCCATGACCTTCCCAGGAATATGTGGCTTGCATTAATGTCCACCACATCACAATAAATAGTAGCCTTATAAGATTTTCCTATAGAAATAGGAACTTGACACACTTCAATTACTCTCAAGGCTGGCCCATCAGTAAGCCAACCAATGGTGTAGGGATGAGGATGTTTCTCAGTAGGAAGCTTCATGTGATCCACCAACTTTCTTGCCACTAAATTGTCATCACTGCAATTGTCTACAACTAAATTGCACACCTTACCATTAACAGTGCAGAAGGATCTAAAAATGCTTCTCTTTTGTTGTGGCTCCTCAGTTTTACATGAACAAAGTATGTTCCTTACCATTAGACTAACTCTGTCCTCGGCAACTTCTTCAGCAAACTCCTCTTCTTCTTCATCTTCTTGAAGCTCTTCCAAATCTTCTTCACCTTCATTAAGGTAGTCTGCTTTTTCAGCAACATTGACCATCTTTCTCTCAGGACAATTACTAGAGATATTCCAGACTTCCAGCTTTTATAACACATGTCTATTTTTGGTGGTTCATAAGGGTTAGAACCCTTAGGAACTCCTCTACTGCTACTATTGCTGCTGCCACCTCCTTCAAAAGGCTTCCTTTTGTCCACTTTTAGATCTTTAGGGGTATTATCGATTTTCAATGTTTCAGCTAATGCTTTCCCCTTTCCTACCACTTCATTTGGAATTTGTTGAGTTGTTCTCCTAGGGTATTCAAACCTCTTAAGTGTCTTTTCCATCTTTTCAGCTTTCAAGGCCAATTGGTAGGCCTCCTCTATGTTCCAAATAGTGTGCATTCCAAGCCTTTCACTTATGGATGATCTTAATCCTTTAAAATACCTTGAAACTTGCTGCATATCAGATTCTTCAAGATTATTGTGTGTTGCCAGCCTCAAGAACTCAGAATGATACTCCTCCACACTCCTAGAACCTTAGACACAACTTTGATAAAGATGAAATAAGTGCAGCTCATAATCAGGGGATAAAAATCTAAGGAAAATGATCTGTTTCAATTTCCCTCAAGATCTGATTAGTGGTTTTCCATTCCTCTCCCGATTCTTTTGAAGATTATTCCACCAAACGTTAGCACCACTTTTTAATTTATAGCCTACAATTCTCACTAGTTTATCATCTGTGACTTCCATCATCTCTTGAAAATTTTCCCCCTTATCAATCCAATCAAGAAATCCTTCAATGCTTAGATTTCCACTAAAGTAAGGGACTTCAACTTTAATCTTGTAATCATCTTTATCCGTTTGGCCTCTTCTTGGTTAGTCTTGGTTAGTCTTACCAATAGGTTGGGGTTGAGGTAAACCTCTGCCTTGAGCTCCATTAATTGGTATTCCTCCATTATTGGCTTGATTAAGGCCTATAATGGTTAGAAGTTGATCTATACAAGTTGCTAATCCATTAATAGCCTCCAAAACTTCGTCAAATCTTTGGTTATCTCCTTGATCAACCATTTATATTGGTTGGTCAAAACTGAAAACGTTTGGTTTGACTTTTCTAAGTTTTGGGTGAATTTTCTGGGTTTTTTTCCTGGGTTGGTAGGGCTGGAAGATGGGTTGGAGGGTGTGGGACAGAAACAAAACTGAGGAAAGGCACTAGGAAAGAAATCCAGGAAAAAATTGGATTTAAAGCTTTGATACCAACTGACACAGCAAAAGTAGTTAGGTAGAGATTTTAGGTTATCTCTAAACTAAATCCAAGCATAAAACTTAGGATTTTAATCAACAAGGGAAAGACAATTTCTCTAAGGAAAATTTCCTGCAAAAGCTTTTATTAAAGGCAATGTTTTTGGTCTCCCAAAACATCTATTAACCGTCCCATTTATACCCCTAAAGTGGCACATGAGATTCCTAATTCTAGTGTGAAAATAATTGATTCAAATCCTTTTCTAAAGCTAACTTATTTCTTTTTCTTGTTGGACAAGAAAACCTGTTTAACTAGGAAAATTAAAATAAAATAAAACAGAAACAAATCTTAATGGGTATATGACAACATAACCAAATCCTAATAGGTCGAGGACAACATAACCAAATCCTTATGGGTTCAATCCTTTATCATGTAATATTTGCTAGCTTGAAGGCTTCTCCAAATGAGTCATAGCTTCCAAAGTCTATAGAGCAGTCACCTTGTCTTGACAATCCTAACATGCATTAAGGGGCAACAGTGCATGAGGAGCAACGGTGCATATTCAACATGTGAATTATAATGGCCATTATTCATTCATGAAATTAAAAGGAATTCCTAAAATTCACTACCTTCTCATCCAAAAAGGCTCTAATTTTTGACTCTGTAACTTCATCATCGTCATCTGTTGCCAATGGTCCACATGGAAATGTGAAGCCATTATCTCGGTTGTCACATTTTTCAGGACTTCCAGTAACCTCAGACATTGATTGGTTAGAAGATAAGCCAATCCCAGCAATCTTTGTTTCCGGACCATCTCTAAACTCGCATTGCCAGTCATCAGTGGGCTCAGAGATAGGATTGAAACTCTGGATCATTAAGAAATTCTTCCAGTGTTTAATGAACAATTAAAAGAATTTGAAGGACATGAGAATAACAAAAGATTCATCACCTTATCTATATGAGCAGACTCTAATGTGGACTTAAACCTGGAAGATGCAGTAACCTTAAAATCATCTTTATCATCTATCTGACACATATCATCTTCAGAATTAGTTGCATCCCAAAAGGAATTTGTCCTAGAATTCTCAGGATATAAAGCTGATGAAGTAAGAATCCCCATCTCGCAAACATCCTTCAGGCCACCACATATTGACCTTCCAATTGGATTGTTAATTCTACAAGAAAATCAAAAGTCAAGATAGCATGCAATTATACCTTCAAGAAAACATGTAGACTCAATATCTTACGAGTTCTTCATATTTGTCCCAGTAGTTGTTGCCAGGTTTCCAAATTCCTGAAGATGACAAAGAAAATATTTGACAACTGAAACGAATAAAGGGGATAAAACATCAATTCTCATCATACTTACTCTAATTGAACCGCGGAATACCAAATTAACTTCTTGATACTCCCCGGTGACAAATGGATGCTGCAAGGTTTGGCAACAAGTATGACAGTAAGATCTAAATCACTTATCGCCCACCATTATTGAAACAAACTCATACGGCAACTATAGGCATTTAAATTTCTGCCTAACGTCAATAGATGCACATAGAAGATGTTATTATTGTTTACACGATAAACAACCAAGTTCTTAACCTCTGCATAACTATAGATACCAATAATATCTCCTCTCCATTTCTCCAACAAATGAAATCTCCTCATAAGAGACATGCAGTTAAAAGTTCTAGTAGATAAAGAAATGTGTGTGTGTAATGATGCTGGTTTAGATTACAATGGATACAGATGCTGGATTTACTATGAAGCTAAAGTAAAAAGTAGCCAGAAAGTAATCATTGTGTGCATCAAAATTACCTGCAGCAAGTCAGATGCAGAAGGCCTAAAGTTTGGCTCCCTACCAATAGACATATATGTCAGATTTTCATAAAGTAATGGAAAAAGAAACAAATACTAACAGAATACAGAATCCCATTTTAGAATCCCATACTATACAAAGCATATCAAGGTTGTCACCATGATTAAGGAACTTAGGAATAGAAAAATCCATTTGATAGGTCTTTAGTAAAGACATAAGGTATAAAAGCAAAGGTGAGAGCAATTAAGGACAGCTAAAAAATGACAATCAGTAGCATACTTTTGCAGACATTTTAACAAGAAATCCTTTGCCTCAGTAGAGAGATGTTCAGGAATAGGAGGGTGGGATTTAGTTGTCCCAATGTGAAAGAGAGCGGCAACCTGAGAAAGTAAACACCTTCTTAGTCTGCAAACTTAGATTTCCAAGGGCATAGCACTCTTACTTTGCAGCATTGTATTCAGTGCTTAACCAAATGAAGAAAAAGCATCAAAACAGTACCTCCTGATATTGTTGACTCCAAGGTGGTTTTCCTGTAGCCATCTCAATGACAGTGCATCCAACGCTCCAGATATCGGCAGAACTAATTGAAATATTAGAGTAAATGAGTTTTAAAAGCTGTTATGTACAGTAATCAAATCTATTTTCCTCTACTTAAGGAAAGAGAAGAATCATATATGAAAACGAGTCATCATAAATATCAAGAAGTTCAAAGTTTTTTTTTTTTGAAAAATTAACCAAGATGGTCAAAGTTGCAACTTACATACATCAATCAAGATTTTGGCCAGGTAGAATTCACTGACCATTTTAATATCTTGGACAAAGCTACTCATTCACTCAATATTGCAATTTATGCACTCATGACTCAGAGCTTAACATAAAAGTAGCAGCAGTTAAGGTTGATAACATGCAAAAATCTAAAGTTATCTTATAGATATGGCTTGTAAAAGTGTCATCCTATCTGATATGAAGTATGAATCATGGAAAGAAGATGAGATAAGATTATGAATGATTTCAAATCCGAAATCAGAATATATGTGGAACTAAAATGCATGAAATTTTCAGTAGAACAAAAGATAAGATTTATATCACTAATGTATAAGACTTTGATCCACGACAAATTTCTGAGTACTATTATAATCCCTTACAAGAACTTAGAAAAGTTGTCCTTACAAACTATGCCCAGTCTGAAGAATAACTTCAGGAGCCATCCAATATGGAGTACCCTTCATTGATTTGGCACCATTTATAGTAGCCTGTTAGCAAGCATAGTGATGTTATAGAACAAACTCAACTACGCTGCCATATAGTATCGTAGGAAAGAACATAAAGAGCTTATTTGTACCAGTTCGACTACTTTCTTGGATGCTCCAAAATCAGCAAGTTTGATGCATCCCTTGTTATCAACCAAAATGTTTGCACCCTTGTATGAAGCACAACAAATGTGTCAGAGTGAAAGGAATAATCTAAATGGATATTGGCGAATGGAAAACATATAATACCTTGATGTCTCTATGCATAATTCCATACTTGTGAAGATATTCCAGCCCCAACAACAGTTGCTTTGTATACATTCGTATAACCTGCTTGAGAAATGATATTAAAAAGTTGAACGCTACTTCAAATACCCAGTCCAAGATTTTGAGAGCAGTTGTCACATACCGACTCGGGAAAGGATCCAAATTTTCCTAGAAGCGAGGATATTGATCCACCCGGAACAAATTCCAACAAAATATTCAAGGAGTCGTCCTCCCTGACTGTTCCCAAGTACCTCTGACAGCCATATACACAGGAGTTAAAAAAATATTCAACAACGAACAAGCAAAGCCACCGACATGAGAAAGAACCAAAAATCATACTTACAACTATGTTTGGATGTGAAAGGTTCTTCAGAAGCTTCACTTCTTCCTCAAGCTCTCGAATATGAGCCTATTTCAAGATTAACAAAATATTAAACTTAACTCAATTCTTTACATTCAGTTATGTACAAATTTCTGTTCATGTCTGCTAGAACACAATAATATCATTTTATTTAATCTTTAATATCAGAGCAAGTGAAAGCAATGATATTGTAAATAGAAGTGTGTGGTAATCATGTATAAATTAAAATCAAGTTAGGATGACCTGAACAATATAAAAGAACATAAGATCCATTTCTTACTTGCGTTTTCTCCTTTGAAGCACTATTAGCCGCAATCAGAACCTGGGAAACCGAAAACGACCGCATCATTATTAAGTAAGAACAACTCACAAAACCTAAAGAAGAAAAAAACAAATCCATGAACACTAACTTGCTTCACAGCGAGAAGCTCTCCGGAATCAAGGTTCATCCCCATATAAACTCTACCAAAGGCACCGGATCCAATCAACTCCCCTTTCCTCCATCGGATCGACGGCACCTCTTCTTTCTTAGACGGCGGAGGAAGAGCTCGAGCCATCGGAGGTTTAGCGAAGAGACCGATTCGAGACTTGCGAATGCTTGACCCGATCTTATCCACGAAACCACTGAATCCACCATCATCACCGGACGACGACTTGAAAACCAGCGACCGGCGAACCGATCCAAAAAGGTCCTGCATTCGATCAGATCGTCTTCTTCTTCTGTTAGGGTTTTGGATTGGAGAGAAGTTTCAGGTCTGAGTTGCTAAAGAAGAAGAGGAGAAAGAAAGAGCCGTTAAGAGTGTGGAATGAAAGAGTCTGGAAAATTTGAAGAGAGGGAAAGTGGGAATGTCTCTGTTTTTTTGAATAATAATAAAGAAATAATGAAATGATTTCTTTATGCTTGTCTAGTTACGGGATTGTCCCACATTTTTCTCGTATTTACGTTTGTGTCTATATAGTTTTTGTATTTCGCTCTCACTTTTCCCCTTATTTTTTGATCCTTTGTCCTATCTATCCATTTTAGCGTTGTTGTGTCATATTGGATAATTTATCAAATTCTCAACTCCATTTTCTTTATTATTTTTATAAAAATAAAAAGTTCATTAAAAAGTTTGTTTTACTTTAAAAATCATTTAAATTTGAAAGAAAATATAATTTTAAAAACAATATTTTAACAATTTTTAAAAATTATTAGGACTACAATACTATACCAACAAGTAATTTAACAGCAACACTTAATAAAAATTTTGTTGATTATAGACTTTAAAAGGTTCGATGTCTGTGATCTTACTCTTAGTTAGTAGAAATGTAAACTATATATATAAGTATATAAGTACCGCTACGTATAAAGTCCAAAATAAGCATATTTTAAAATAAATATACGGTTGATCCTATAATAAAATTAGTTAGATTATTACGGTAAATGAACAAAAAAGTGCTAAATTATAGAAAATAAATTAAATTAAAAATCTTAGAAAATAAACATTAATTATGTTGATAAGAAATTTGTTAAAAATTATAAATAATTTTAGTAAATGACATTAAATTGATTATTTGAATAACTTTTGTGGCTTTAATTTATTTTTAAATAATTATACCATTTAATTATTAGCTAAAATATATTTTTATAGGGATCGTAGGATGATTATAAATATTCCAAAATAGTTTAATATATCTTTAAAACACTTATCTTATTAAATATACTATTGATCCTATAATAAAAATTAGTTAGATTATTATGGTAAATGAACAAAAAAGTGCTAAATAATAGATGATAAATTAGATTAAAATCTTAGAAAATAAACATTAATTATAAAATAAGAATCTTTTACTTAGCGCCTTAATGCATGTGAATATGTTGATAAGTAGTTTGTTAAAAATTATAAATAATTTTAGTAAATGACATTAAATTGATTATTTGAATAGTTTTTTGTGGCTTTAATTTATTTTTAAATAATTATACCATTTAATTATTAGCTAAAATATATTTTTACAGGGCTATGTAAAATGATTATAAATATTCCAAAATAGTTTTGGTTAAATTGATCGTCTTTGGGCTGAACCCAGTCATAACGACCCGTGGGTCGATCGGTCTATCTTTCAAGGATCAGTCTCATACCTATCGGCTATGCCAGGCCCAGTCCACGCATCCGTGGCTCATTCGCAGTGGAAGTCTCCCATGCATACGTAAAGACTTAAACCCAGCATCCGCCCATATATAAGGTATAACTCTACCATAATAAGTGCGTGATCATAACCTAGTTTTCTCTGCTCACGCGATCCTACCTCACAAAAGACTAACTTGGCGTCGGAGTGGCTTATCGGGAAATAACCCCCGATGTGTCTTCTTTATTTTGCAGGAACCTTCGAGCCAGAGCTCTCGTGAGAAGTAGCCAACTCCATGGATCCAAACAGCAACGTGCAATCTCGCCAGAACCAGGTTGAACCAATTAGCGCCCACCGTGGGGCCCGACATCAAGGCACCATGTCCAGAAACACGAATAAATCGGTGACGGTAACCTCGATATAGCCATGGCGTTACAACGGATGGGTTTTGCGTTACTGCCGACACACCATGCTTCCTTGCGCGATCTTGAACTCGAATGATCAATCGCCACCTCCTCTGAACCTAGAACAAGAAGAACAGAGCGTAGCCTTGGAAAATAATCTGGAACCAACATGCGTCCGAATCTCCAGCACCTCTCAGATGTAGATCTTCCTGCTGCGTGCATACCTCCCTCCTGAAAGCAGTTGAGAAGCGGTTGATCTGTTGATTCGCAGATTTACTGATCTCGGTGACACAACAAAGCGTTGTCCTTACGGCGAGACTAGTATGACAACCGATCGTCACCCTGCTGAAGCCCTAGAAAAAATTTTGGACGATCGGATCAATGTAGCCATGAGCTTCCGCCCGGATCGTCCAACAGTTCAATATAGCTCTCCCTTTACTCGGCGATCTTGGATAGTCTCCCGGCGGCCGGCACCAAAATACCGACACCTGAAAAGTACACTGGGAAGATCAATCCCCTAGACTATTTGCAGCGCTTCCAGTCGATGTGTTAGACCCTGAATTTTTTTTAAAATGATATTATTCAGCATGAATTGTGATTTTGCCTTAGTTTGATTAAATTGAGAAATTGTGATAATTAGGTGGTTTTGCTTTAATTGGAGTTATTTAGGAATACTATGGATAAGTATAGGTTAATTGTGGTTTAAATGAACATTAGAGGTTTTAAAGTGTGTAAGGGCTTTTGAAGAAATGGAATTAAGTTGTTTTGGGCTTGGGCTTAGTAGGAAGGCCCATGCCTTAGGGTTTAAAAGGAGAATTAGAATAGAAATAGAAAAGAAAGGAAAGAAGGAAGAAAGGAGAAGGAAAGAAAGAAGAGTGTAAATCGGTGAGAAGAGTAGAAAGAGAGATTTTTGCGGGTTTGAGTTTTCAAGCTGGTTTGAAGCGATTTACAGTAAGTTGCTTCCTTTAAACTTGTTAGGGTTAGAAATGTAGAATAAGTCTTGATCTAAGGCTTGTGTATGTTGCATTTGAGTTTGGGTAAGGATCGATGTCGGAAAATGCGGGAAAAGGGTTTGAGTCGTGACTCAGACCCTCACGTCATGACGTCTTGTAAGAACACGCCATGGCGTCTGGAGAAAAATTTGCGCCTCGGCGCAAGGTGTGCATGTCGTGGCGTCGAGAGATTCAGACGCCACGACGCGCTTTAGTGCACGCCTACGATGACGTTTCGCCATGATGGTCGATTCGCCCATGGCGGCGTCCACTTTGCATGATGAGCCTCTTTTTTAAAGCGAAATTGTTCATTTTGAGGATATCTTTTGGTATAGATGTCCGTGAGGTGATTCAGATTCGTTATGAACTAAAATAAAAGACTACAAGTTATGCGAAGAAGGAACTTGAAATTGTTTGAAGGGTTTGGAATTTTAGGAGGAGGTCGAATGGAGATTTTAATGCTTTATTTTGACTCTTGAGCTTTGATTATTTTATGTGGATATTGATTGGATGGGAACTTGGTTGTTTTAGGAAACCAAGTGACCGATTCATCAAGAAGGACATCGATGAATCGGTTCTCGAGTGATCTTAGGTGGGTAATATACTTATAGTTATTGTGTGATTAGGCAAATGCTTGCCTATGTATGAATATATGTTATATGTTACGATTGTGTAAGCATGATAATCTAAATGATTTTATTTCATATACTTGAAAGAATCATGGGATTTGATAAAGTTGAATTTTATTCTTGAGCATGCTATGTCTCGACTTGATCATGGCATTTTGAATAAATGAGAAATGCATATCATTGATAAAATGATTTTGAGCACGAATATATGCTTTTGTTTGGGTGAGAGTGGAACCATTTCGTTAAATCACGTGCACGTGAGACAAGAGCCTTCTCCATTTGCCGCTTGTGGCTATGAGCTCGAATGGACTCATTTAGTTAAAGGTTAAACGGTTTCTCCCTTTTGTTTCCATGGAACCCTCGAGCCATTGTGATGTGCATTACATATGTGAATTGTTTATTGTGACATTGTTATGAATTGAGCTAATTGTATTGAATGCATAAATTGTTGAATAGCATGTGAATCTTTGGAATTCTTTGTCTGTATAGATATATATATATATACATTCATATCTTTGGGATTTGTGCTAATTGCCGATGGCTATATTTATATTAGCCATTGGTGTGTAGCTCGACCCATTACTTTCCCTCCTCAGTGCGGATCGGACGACTGATTAACCTTATGCTGCATCGGGAACTTCAAGTCACTTAGAAACTTTTGTATTACGTTAGTATTTTGATTGGCCCTCAAGCATACTATCATGGAGCATAATTCATATTTTTTGGAATTGAGATTATTTGTATTATGTATGGTGAATTACTTCTGAAATTCCTTTAATTTACAATGGCATGAAATCCCTATGGTTATAGGGTCCTTAATGCATAGTTATGAGCGTTATGGTAATGTGCGTATTAATTGATCGATTATGCCCAAATGTTGGGATCGGGTCCTGCGGTTTGGGGCGCTCGGCTTGGCGCGACAGAGGGTCGCCCTCGGGATTCGGGCATCCGGGGCCCGGGCCCAACATGTTTGGTATCAGAGCGCCTAGGTTTAGGTGTCCTCGGTTTAAAATGCATATAGGATTGTGTGATAAGTGATTTCTTGTTGCATTGATTAAGTGACATGCATATCATGCATACATATAGATTGTCGTATAGTTAATCCTTAGTGTTTCCTTTGAAGATGCGATGCCACCTCGTAGGAGGACACGAGGCTGCTGTGTGGTCTGCTTTTTTGACTCTCCGTCAAGAGAGGAGAGGACCGATGAGTCTGTAGCCCCAATGCATGTTGAGGCTTCAGCAGGGCTAGAGTGAGCCCGTGCGTTAAATCGACTCGAGGCATCGCCGATTCCATGAGGCAAGTGCCCCGATTTGATCCGAGGATGTTTCAGCGTTTACTCAGGCGTTTTTTGGGCTATGGGCGGATGCCACGACCTTACACTCCGGCCCAGATTAAGAGGGAAAACAATTCGACAAGCTGAGAAAGTATGGAGCAGTGGACTTCTTTGGGACAGCTGATCCTGAGGAAGCTGAGACATGGTTGCGGAGGACAGAACGGGTGATGGATCAGATGGATTGTGAGGAGGACGAGAGAGTTGTATATGTTGCCAGCTTGTTGCAGGGAGATGCTCTGCACTGGTGGGAGACCGTGTCGGGCAGTCAGATGAGGCCAGTAGGGTTGGCATGGCAGGATTTTGTGGCTGCGTTCAAGAAGAAATATCTGTCAGAGGTTTATGTCCAGTAGAAGCAGAGGGAGTTTTTGAGTCTCACTCGAGAGGATATGACGATTCTTGAGTATGCGCCGGTTCACGCATTTGTCCGGTATGCTTCAGATTTGATGTTGGCGAGGGCGCCAGATGTCGTCGATTTGAGTCGGGACTACATTTGGCCATCGAGAGAAGGTGATTGTGCAGAAATTTGATGACTTCAATGATTAGTTAAAATGACTCTTGGTAGAGAACATAGAGAATATCAAGTCTTGTGAATAAGAAGAGGAAGGGACCTGAGCGATTCCGGAGAGGAGGTAACACTAGTACTCCTATATGCAGACAGGAGTGCTAGGAGCTTCCAGCTTCGATCGAGGAGAGGAAGCGATGGTGTCGATCGGTAGAGGCGATGAGGACTTCTACTATTTCTCACCAAGCTTCTACGGTGGGCGGCGGTAGGAGGGAGATGGGGACGATCATCAATTCCTAAGTGTGAAACCTTGTGGTCGATTTCATGGTGGAGAGTGTTACCGATTGACGGTGCATGCTTATTTGTGGGCGAAAGGACACGAGGCTAGAGAGTGTCCTCGATCGTCCGGAGAGAGGATCTCGAATCTGAGCTCTAGGAGGGCAGAGACCATGGGTCGAAGGATCGTGATGAGGTAGGCGATTTTGATCTTGCCAGAGGAGAGTCTTCGGGGAAGACCGAGAGGCGAGCACCACCGTGGTGTTTCTATATGACGGGAGGATGCAGAGGCGCGCCGAATATTGTGTTGGTATGGCTCACTTATTTGCCGATGATGTGCTTGTGTTGATTGATCCAGTTCTACTCACTCGTTTGTGTCGTCGAGTAGACTGTGTGTGATATAGTTCTTGAGTCCGTTGGATACTCCGCTATGGTGAGTACTCAGATTAATTGACACATTGTGATTATTCGGTGTTTAGAGGATGTGAGCTTAGTATTGGTGGAGCACTTCTAGTGGTAGATCGATCTTTCTTGAAGATCTTGATTGGATGTGATATTGGGTATGGATACTTTGGAAGTCTGATGCCGATTGGATTGTAAGCGAAGGCAGTGGAGTTTGAATTGGATGATGGCGGAAGAGTAGTGTTCTTGGGGACGAGGAAGCGAGTCCGCCAAGATTGTTTCAGCATTGATGAGAGAGGATGATGAGTAAGGGTTGTGGCGCGTTTCGGCTTATGTGATAGACTCAGAGGCGATAGAGGAAGCGGAGGATATTCGAGAGTCGAGGATTTCTCGGATGTCTTTCAGGAATTGCGGGACTACCTTGCCACTCGGAGATTGAGTTTTCCATTGAGCTTTGTCGGTCAAGACCGATTTCAATTCCGCCTTATCGGATGGCTCGTGAATTGAAATAACAAGGAGCGATTAGAGGAGTTATTGGAGAAGGGTATATTCGCAGAGTTCCTCGCCTTGGGAGCTCGGTTCTTTTGTGAAGAAGAAGGATGGATCCTAAGGATGTGTGTGGACTCTGGGAAGTTGAATCAGTCACGGTGAAGAACAAGTATCCGCTTCCTCGCATTGATGACTGTTTGATCGATTTGCAAGGCGAAAGTCTTTTCAAAGATTGATTTGAGATCGGGATATCATCAGTTGAGGATTAAGGAGTCGGATGTATCGAATCCGCTTTCGGGACTCGGTATGGGCACTTTGAGTTCTTGGTGATGCCGCCGGATTGTGAATGCTCTGCGGCGTTTATGGATTTGATGAATCGGTATTGAAGCCATTCTTGGACCAATTTATCATTGTCTTTATTGATGATATTTTGGTGTATTCAAGAGTGATCGGGAGCATGAGGAGCATTTGAGGATTTCTTTGGAGATTTTGAGGGCGATGAGTGTATGCCAAATTCGAAAATCTGAATTTTGGCTGAGAGAGGTGTCATTTCTTGGACACGTGATCTCAGAGCAAGGAGTTCATGTGGATCCAAAGAAGATAGAAGCAGTTGTGAATTGGGAGGCGCCGAAGAATGTGGAAGAAGTGAGGAGCTTTTTGGGTTTAGCAGGCTATTACCGGAGATTCGTGGAGGGATTCTCCATGATAGCCGCTCCGATGACGAAGTTGCTGAGGAAGAATCAGAAGTTTGATTGGAGTGAGGATTGTCAGAGGAGCTTGAGGAGCTCAAGCTTAGATTGTGAGTGCTCCGATTTTGGTTTTGCCATCGGTGATGACGGTTATTGGTATCTGATGATGCTTGAGGAAGGTCTCGGATGTGTTTTGATGCGAGGAGATCGGGTAATTGCATATGCTTCAGGCGGTTGAAGCTTTATGAGCTGAATTATCCGACGCACGATTTGGAGTTAGCAGCGGTGATATTTGCCTTGAAGATTTGGAGGCATTATTTGTATGGAGTTCAGACTCGGATCTTTATTAATCATAAGAGTCTGAAGTATTTGTTGAGTCAAAAGGAATTGAATTTGAGGCAACGGAGGTGGTTGGAGCTACTAAAGGATTATGATTTGCTGATTGAGTATCATCCGGGTAAGGCCAATGTTGTGGCGGATGCCTTGAGCAGGAAGTCGTCGATTGCTCATGTTCGATCGGTTTATCTTCCTTTATTGGAAGAGATGGCTAAGCTTAGGATAAGCTTGACGCAGGGAGAGCCGGATTGTCTTCTGGCCAATTTTCGAGTCGAGCGATCTTTGAAGGAAAGGTTAGAGATTTGCAGGCTCAGGATGCGGACTTGAGCAAGCTTCGGGATGAGATTCAGAATGGTAAGATTTCTGATATAGAGGTGAGGGACGATGGACTGATGACATTTGGAAGTAGGTTGTGTATTCCGGATGTGCGGGAGATCAAGGACGAGATTATGGATGAGGCACACAATGCGCCATATGCCATGCATCCAGGTAGCACCAGGATGTATCGGGATTTGAGAGAGCACTTTTGGTGGAAAGGTATGAAGAGGGATATCGCAGAGTTCGTCAGTAAGTGTCTAGTGTGTCAACAAGTCAAAGCTGAACACCAGGCACCTTTGGGCAAGTTGAGGTCGTTGCCTATTCCGGAGTGGAAGTGGCAGCGAGTGACTATGGACTTTTTGATGGGATTGCTAGGACGGCGGAGGCATGATGCCATTTGGGTGATTGTTGATCGGTTGACCAAGTCATCCCACTTTTTGGCGTCCGATGGTGATTCTTTGCATGTGTTGGCAAAGAAGTATGTTGATGAGATAGTGAGACTGCATGGGATTCCGGATTCCATCGTATCGGATCGAGATCCTCGGTTTACTTCGAGATTTTGGGGCAGTTTGCAGGATGCTTTGGGTACCAAATTGCATTTTAGTACGGCCTTTCACCCTCAGACGGATGGTTAGTCGGAGAGGACTATTCGGACACTTGAGGGGATGCTTCGAGCTTGTGTGATGGATTTTCGAGGAGCATGGGATGAGCATTTGCCGTTGGTCGAATTTGCTTATAATAATTCGTACCATTCGAGCATTCAGATGGCTCCGTATGAGGCTTTGTATGGGCGGAGGTGTAGGACTCCGATCTGTTGGGACGAAGAAGGAGAGAGGCAATTAGAGGGACCAGATTTGATTCAGATGACAGTTGAAAAGTCAATCGATTAAGCGGTGACAAGGCGGGCGAGGATAGGATGAAGAGTTATGTTGATGCTCATGAGAAAGGAGATGGAGTATGAGGTCGGTGAAAGTATTTCTTAAGACATCTCCTTGGAAAGGAGTATTGAGATTCGGCGGAAAGGTAAGTTGAGTCCAGGTATGTGGGTCCTTATGAGATCTAGAGGATTGGATCACTTTCGCCTCTGAGTTGGCGTTACCTCCGGAGTTATCATGATTCATGATGTGTTCCATGTGTCTATGTTGAGGAGGTATAGGTCGGATCCTTCTCATGTTATTTGACTAGTGAGGTTCGATTTCGAGATGATTTGAGCTATGAGGAGCTTCGGTCTGATTTTGGATACCAAGGATAAGGTTCTCGGGAACAATACGGTTCGGTTGGTCAAAGTCCTTTGGAGGAACCATTGGTGAGGAGGCTACTTGGGAGCCATTGGAAGCTATCTTGGAGAAGTATCCGCATCTCTTGATGATTGAGTAAATTTCGAGGACGAAATTTCTTTTAAGAGGGGAGAAATGTTAGACCACGAATTTTTTTATATGATATTATTGACATGAATTGTGATTTTGCCTTAGTTTGATTAAATTGAAATTGTGATAATTAGGTGGTTTTGCTTTAATTGGAGTTGTTTGGGAATACTATGGATAAGTATAGGTTAATTGTGGTTTAAATGAACATTAGAGGTTTTAAAGTGTGTAAGGGCTTTTGAAGAAATGGAATTAAGTTGTTTTGGGCTTGGGCTTAGTAGGAAAGGCCCATGCCCTTAGGGTTTAAAAAGGAGAATTAGAATAGAAATAGAAAAGAGAAAGGAAAGAAGGAAGAAAGGAGAAGGAAAGAAAGAAGAGTGCCGTCGGTGAGAAGAGGAGAAGAGAAGCGAGATTTTTGCGGGTTTTGAGTTTTCAACTGGTTTGAAGCGATTTCTGGTAAGTTTGCTTCCTTTAAACTTGTTAGGGTTAGAAATGTAGAATAAGTCTTGATCTAAGGCTTGTGTATGTTGCATTTGAGTTTGGGTAAGGATTGATGTCGAAAATGCGAGAAAAAGGGTTTGGTCGCATGACTCAGACCCTTGCGTCATGACGTCTTGTAAGAACACTGCCAGTGGTGTGTGGAGAAAAATTTACGCGCCCGCGTGCACCGGTGCACGTCCGAGTGTACTGCGTCGCGATGTCGAGAGATTTATGCCTTGTGACATAACTTTAGTCTGCACGCAATGACGTTTAAATCGTCATTGCGATTAAGTCGTTCGCCGTGGCGAAGGGCCCCTTTTTTCGAAATCGAGAATTGTTCATTCATATTTTTTTTGGAATTCGAGATTATTTGTATTATGTATGACTGAATTACTTGCTGAAATTCCTTTAATTTGCAATGACATGAAATCCTATGGTTATAGGGTCCTTAATGCATAGTTATGAGCGTTATGGTAATGTCGTATTAATTGATCGATTGTGCCCAAATGTTGGGATCGGGTCCAGCGGTTTAGGCGCGCTCGGGCGCGACCGAGGGTCGCCCTCGGGATCGGGCATCCGGGCCCGCCCAACACGATGATGAACTTACTGCGCCCCGACGCCATTCGATCATAAGGCTTTTTGCCTTGCCTTTCAAGAAGGGCGACGATGGTTCAATAGTTTACCCGTATTGCATTACTTGCTTTGAGGATTTTAGGTGCTTTTCCTAATCAATTCGCCTGTAAGCGACCACGAAGATCGCACTAGAAGTGATGCAATTGACCCGAGGAAGGAGCGAAAGCTTTTGGAGTTCATCACTCGGCTTCGATAATGAAGCGATCGAGGTCCCCGACCTCACTTGCTCGTCCATGTTGGTAGCACTTATGAGCAACACGGCGATGAGGAGTTCAAAAGTCATTGGCCTCGACCGGCCCGATCTATCCAGAAATAAGCAGGCGGATAAGTACATTCATTTCGAAGAAATCTTGAAAAATCTGAGCGTGGGGCGAATGATCGTTCGCCAAATGATAGAGCGGATGGTTCACACAAGCGACAGAAGGGCCAGTCGAGCTGAAGAAAACCAACCGATCGACAGGGACACAGACGGAAGTTCACCTCGCTCAACAGACGGTATGCGGAAGTGCTGGCGGCCATGAGAGCGGATGGGGAACCTCTCCGAGAACCCAATAAGATGAAGACTCCCTCCAAGGATAGGGACCCGGATTTATATTGTCGTTTCCACAAAGACATCGATCATGACACAGAAAATTGCTGACAATTGAAAAGAGAAATCGAATTCCTTATTTGAATGGAAAGGTTGGGTCGATTTCTGAAGCACGGACAAAATATCGATCGAGATAACGAGCATAAGACCGGTCGGCCCGATGACTGGCAACAGCCTTGGAGGCGAAACGATAGGAATGGAGTGAGGCAGAATACGAACACTGACGATCGACGCGATGCGAGAGGACAATCTAGGCGAAGCGGCGGGAACCTCGGACAACATGATGATCATTGGTTAGGGTCATTAACATGATTTTGGTGAAAATCGTGAGGGGATCCTTCGCTAAAGGAAGAAAGAGGTATGCAGGCGGTCGGCGAAGACTTGTCGGCCGAAAGAAAGAGCGAACGATGGGATGATATCGTTCGACGAGTCTAACCTTAACGGTGTTAGTTGTCCCATGATGACCGCTTCGTAGTAAATCGAAGATGGGCGACAGCGAGGTGAAGCGGGTAATGATTGACGAGCGGCTCGGTCGACTGTTGTATTATGATGCCTTCAAGCGGATGGAAGTACCAAAGGATCGATTCTCGCTTATAGAATGACCTATCGGAGGGTGGCGGAGCATCGACCTACCGTTTGCGGGTCTATTTGAAAGTGAAGTTAGGACAAAAGCCGTGTCAAATAGAGAAGGACGTTGAGTTCCTGGTCGTAAAGTTTCAAGGGGCGTACAATGCAATAATTGGACGAGCCACTCAAAACGCCCTTAGAGCGGTTGTCTCCACCTACTACTAAGAAATGAAGTTCCCAATGTCCCACGGAATTGGTATTGTCAGGGGTTAGCAGAGAATCGTTAGGGAATGTTACTTAGCGGAAACAAAAATACTAGACGGGGCGGTAGTCCTGATGAGCTCTCTTGATGTGAGAGCCGATGAGGAGACGGAAAGGATAAATCCCGTGGAAGAAACGCAACGAGTCATACTATATGAAGTCGACCGCTCCAAGTTCACAAATCTAGGTTCCGAGCTTCAGAAAAACCTAGTTAAAGAAATCACGGACGCTTGGTAGAAAATAGATCGGTCTTCGCCTGGGTACCAAGCGACATGCCTGAAATTTCTCGATCGGTCGCGTCGCACTCTCTCGGTATTCGACAGGATTACAAGCCAGTTAGACAGAAGAAGCGGTGGCAAAGCAGAGAGCGTCGGGAGGTGATTGAGAAGAAAAGAGAAAAGCTACTCAGTGCCGGGTTCATTCGGAAAGTCAAATACCCGGAATGGTTGGCCAACGTCGTACTCGTAAAGAAGAAAAACGGAAAGTGAAGAATGTGTATTGACTTCACTGATTTAAATAAAGCGTGCCCAAAAGACAGTTTCCTCTGCCCAAAATCGATCAACTGGTAGACTCTACGTCGGGGCATGAACTCCTCAGCTTCTTGGATGCCTTCTCAGGCTACCATCAGATTCAAATGAGCCTCGAAGACGAAGAGAAGACCGCCTTTATAACTGACCAGGGCACATATTGCTACCAAGCAATGCCTTTCGGCTTGAAGAATGCGGGGGCCATCTATCAGCGGCTAGTCATGGAAGTTTTTAAGAAACATATTGATCGATCAGTCGAGGCCTATGTGGATGATATGGTGGTCAAAAGTAAGACAGTCGCGGAGCATGTGGAAGATCTCAAAGAAGTCTTCCAGATCCTTAACAAATTTCAGATGAAGCTGAACCGGAAAAATGCGTCTTTAGTGTGACATCCAGAAAATTTCTGGGGTTTATGACTACTCAGTGGAGGATTGAAGCTAATCCAGAGAAAATCGAAGCCATCGTCCAAATTCCTTCGCCTCAATGCTTGAAAGATGTGCAGATATTGATTGGTCGGATAGTCTCTCTGAGCAGATTCGTTTCCAGGATGGCGGACAAGTGTCTCCCGTTTTTCAAAATTTTAAAGAAAGTGGATGTGACCCAGTTCCAGTGGCCAGATGAATGCGAAAGAGCATTTCGACACTTAAAGCAATATCTGTCTAGCCCACCCATCTTGCAAAGCCCAGTTAAAGGGGAGAATCTGATTATATACTTGGCAGTCACGGAGGGGTCGATCAGCGCAGTCCTTGTTTGATCGGAGGGAAATGAACAACGTCCGATCTACTACGTCAGCAAGGTGTTGACCGGACCAGAAACGCGGTATGCGCCCATAGAAAAGCTGACCTTCTCCTTGATAACGGCAGCATGGAAGCTAAGGCCTTACTTCCAGAGTCATACCATCAAGGTATGGACCGACCAACCCCTCAGGCAGTGCCTTCAAAAGCCCGAAATCTCGGGTCGACTAATAAAATGGGCGGTAGAGCTGGGGGAGTTCGATATACAATATAAGCCTCGGATGACGATCAATGCACAGGTGTTGGCAGACTTCATTGCAGAAATTAGTCAACCTGACTCGCAGGGTGAGCAATCCCCTGTTTGGAGCTTATTTGTTGTGGGTGGTCAATCCGAGGATGCAGAGTGGGGCGGTATTGATCGCCCGCCTAAAGAAGAAAAGGTGGAATATGCTCTTGGCTAGAATTCAAGACCTCAATATGAAAGCGAATCTGAGGCTCTAATAGCCGGCCTCCAATTGGCTAAGAAAATGGAAGTAAAACATCTAAAGGTATACAGTGATAGCCAAGTAGTGGTCGATCAAGTCACTGGGCAACATGAAGCCAAGGGGAGCAACATGATCAAGTACCTAGAGCTGGTAAAGCAGGAGTTGAGCAATTTCGAGCAATACTCGATCAGTAGGATAGAACGAGCTCAAAATGCTAAGGCAGATGCACTTTCCAAAATGGCTTTCGATCGAGACGCCAAAAATAACGTTTTGGTTGAGCAACTAGACCGACCTAGCATCCAGAAAGCCAAGGAAGTTATTGACGTAAATATCGGTCGATCGAGTTGGATGGAACCGATTAGACGGTACCTCTAGAGGGAACACAACCGGAAGAAACGTTGGAGGCCAAGAAACTGAGAATAAAGGAGGTCGAATACGTGGTCATTAATGGCATCTTATACAAGCGATCTTATGACTGACCACTGCTACGATGCTTGAGCGAAGAAGAGGCAGAGCAAGCAATGGTCGAAGTCCACGAAGGAATGTGTGGAAACCACGTAGGAGGCAGAATGTTGGCTCATAGACTGATCAGACAAGGGTATTACTGGCCGACAATGAGAAAAGACTGTCAGGAAAAAGTCGATCGGTGTGAGGCTTGCCAGAAAAACGATAGCCTGTCTCATCAACCGACCGAGAGGATGAAAATCATGAGCCACTTTATCCCTTTTGCTCAATGGGAAATGGATATACTGGGACCTTTCCCTCTCGATCCTGGAAAGAAAAAGTTTTTGGTAGTGGCAGTGAAATACTTCACCAAATGGGTAGAAGCGGAAGTGGTCGCTACAATTACCGAGCAGAAGGTGGAGAATTTTGTAAGGAAAAATATACTAAGCCGCTTCGGGATGCCTATGGTGTTAGTTACAGACAATGGTCGGCAGTCCGATAACGATAAGTTTAGAGATTTATGCGATCGACTAAAGATAAGGCTACAGTTAACTTTAGTAGCCCACCCCCAAAGCAACGGTCTCGCGGAGAACACTAACAAAAAGATAATGAGTGCTCTCAAGAAGTGCCTAGACGGACGAAAGACTTGGGTAGAAGAACTAGACGAAGTATTATGGGCGTACAGAATCACACCAAATGGAGCCACAGGGGAAACGCCGTTCAAGATGACTTTGGTGAAGCCTAGTTCGATGAAGTGGTGTAGCACAATCAAGAGTGTCGAGCTATGAAGAAGAAGCGAAATAATGAAGCCGTAGAAGCAGAACTAGTGTTTCTCGGTGAAAGGCGAGGATAGGCGCGCTCGTTGGAAGCTATCGGTAAAAGCAACAAAGTTCTACAACAGAAGAGTAAAGCCGAGCGACGTAAAGGTCGGCGGAAACGTCCTGCGAAAGGCCGAGGCGGCTGGAAAATATCCTGGAAAGCTCGGACAGGCGTGGGAAGGACCCTATCAAGTGATCAAGCAAGTCGGACATGGCTCTTACATCCTACGCGATGTGAATGGGAAGATTCTATCGAGGCCTTGGAACTCTCAAAACTTGAAGGCGTTCTACCAGTAAATAAGTTTTATTTTAGTTAATCTTTGTTTATTACTGTTTTTTGTACACAACCTGTGGGTACCTTTTTTCTGGCCCTGTCAGTCAGGTTTTTTAACGGCCCACGTCCTCACTATCATCAATAAAGGGGTTTTTCAAATTTCTCAGCAAGAAGGAATTTCATTAAATTTGGCAAAGAGTAGAAAATCCCATCGACTATCGCTCGGTCGGGTTGCCAAGACAAGATCCTTGGGACCATAGCTCGGCCTCGACCATAGATCGACCAGGTTGCCAAGACAAGATCCTTGGAACCATCGATCGACCTCGACTATCGCTCGGTCGGGTCGCCAAGACAAGATCCTTGGGACCATAGCTCGGCCTCACCCACCGATCGGATAGGTTGCTAAGACAAGATCCTTGAATTATCGATCGACCTCGATTATCCCCCGGTCGGGTTGCCAAGATAAGATCCTTGGGACCATAGCTCGACCTCGACCATAGATCGACCAGGTCGTCAAGACAAAATCCTTGGAACCATTGATCGACCTCGACTATCGCTCAGTCGGGTCACCAAAACAAGATCCTTGGGACCATAGCTCGGCCTCGCCCACCGATCGGATAGGTTGCCAAGACAAGATCCTTGGAACTATCGATCGACCTCGATTATCGCTCGGTCGGGTCGCCAAGACAAGATCCTTAGGACCATAGCTCGGCCTCGACCATAGATCGACCAGGTTGCCAAGACAAGATTCTTGGAACCATCGATCGACCTCGACTATAGCTCGGTCGGGTCGCCAAGACAAGATCCTTGGGACCATAACTCAGCCTCGCCCACCGATCGGATAGGTTGCTAAGACAAGATCCTTGGAACCATCGATCGACCTCGACTATCGCTCGGTCGAGTCGCCAAGACAAGATCCTTGGAACCATAGCTCGGCCTCGACCATAGATCGACCAGGTTGCCAAGACAAGATCCTTTGAACTATCGATCGACCTCGACTATCGCTCGATCGGGTCGCCAAGACAAGATCCTTGGGACCATAGCTCGGCCTCGCCCACCGATCGGATAGGTTGCCAAGACAAGATCCTTGGAACTATCGATCGACCTCGATTATCGCTCGGCCAGGATCCCAAGACAAAATCTCAGATAGTTCGGCCTCGTTATCATTCGGCCT
Source organism: Erythroxylum novogranatense (assembly GCA_029891385.1). NCBI lineage: Eukaryota > Viridiplantae > Streptophyta > Magnoliopsida > Malpighiales > Erythroxylaceae > Erythroxylum > Erythroxylum novogranatense. The sequence goes on from CM057228.1 coordinate 134,392,764, forward strand.
AATTCACCCGATCGACGCATATCGAGCGCACTCATTCGCGACCTGCTATTCGAGGGGATCGTCTAATAACTTAACACATAAAAGAGGTAATGAAAAACGAGTTTTTATTTCTCAGAATTAAAGCTCTGGTCACAAGCCCGACCAGATGAGCCTTACAAAGGAAAAAACAATTCACTTTGATCCTTTGGGAGGAGAGGAAGGGCCAGCAGCAGGAACGACCGAAGGAGAGAAAGGGCCAACAACCAGGTCAGGAAAGGAAGGGCCGGCAGTCGGATCGGGAGAAGAAGACAACGGAGAGACATCCTCTTCTTCTTCCGAGCTAAGATCTAGCTCCTCGTTCGGAATAAAAGTCCACTCTCCCTCGGCCCTCTCCCTCATTCCCTCCAAAGAAAGACCGAGAGCAGCGGGAAGCAGCAGCTCGGCGTAATCCTCGAACGAAGGACACTCCGACCCGTCAGGAACGTGATGTTGGACCCCGCTGCCGAAGCCCAACATTGGTCTTAAGAGCGTGGCGGGAAACATACGGATTTATACATTTAAGGGAAAAGACCCGCAGAAGATTAATGGGTCTGCTGGAAAGTAATCTTGAAACCTGCTTTCATGCATAATTGAAGTAAACAAAGCGAAACATGTAAATTAAATAATTGAGGAATGAGACTATCGGAAGTGCCATGGACCCATCGTGAACATACTCAAAACTTGCTTTCATGCCTTAAAACAACCAAATCCGTAATTCATGTTCCAAAAGATGATATCTCAAAACAATTTACAACTTTGAACTCAAGAGCCAAAAATCTAAAACACTCTTGAACCAATGATACTTGAAATGTAACTAAAGTCTTGACTTTCAAAAATATAACATTGAAAATAAACAAACATAACAAGATGAAAACGGGAGTGCTGCCGAAACTCGTGACTCACTCGATCTCTTGCTCGTCACCTGAATGGGGGAGATTAGAGGGGGTGAGCTATAAAGCTCGTGGGAACATATTTATAATATAGCAATAAGCAAAATTATTCAAAATAACTCATTGCCGTGATACTTGTTGAAATCATAGTCATTGATCATGTGTATGTCATTGTCTTGAAAAATGCTTGATTCTTGAACAATTCATGATGTATGTCACATAACAAAACATAACACATAACATAATATAATGGTTTAGGTTGTCTCTGGTTCGTGACGTACTACACATGCCATCGAAGTGTTGATGTGTAGACGTAGTTTCGTGAGGGAATCCTTGTGAGAAACTCTGTGCCACAGTCGGGCAGGCGGGAGAAGCCTTTTTGTGAGTCAATGTGCACTTGACTATTCGTGAGGGACACCGCAAACCCATATAAGTATGCATGATTCGTATTCTTATAAACTTGTTTGCCAAACTGGCACTTGCTTGTAATCTTGTTTGTGTTAGAGTAGTGCCCTAAAGGCAATCCCCTTTAGCGTATTTTGTTCATAGTCATGTACAGACTTTATGAATAAATAAAGAAAGGCATGTTTCATTTATTTGATGTTCATTTTATTATGAATTGATATTGATCTTTAATCAAATTAATGAAGTCCATGATATATGACATAGCATGAAGGAAATTATGATGTGATCATACTCCTGAGATTCCTATCATGTGCAATTATGTCAGTATCTAAATTTTCCCTAGTCATAGGATTAATGAGACTGGACATCATTAATCCGGACAGACTAACATATGTCATACTCCTTGATTGGATCAGCGGTGGATTTGTAAAGCGTAAATATGAGATATTTAGAGTTGACATATGGATGCTTACTAGTGGTAGTAAGTTCATTGGATGACTGCCATGAGATCATCACATGGATTTAATGTCGATGATAATCTCATCATAGCAATGGTGCAAGTATCCTTAGACTTGAGGTACTCGAGGATATCTTGAATCTTGATCACGTGCTGACTCCATTCCTTGTGGCCTTCGGAGGTTACTCATAGGGTGGTGCTTGAGTGCAGTTTGAGGTATTGAAGGTAATTGAGTAGCCAATAAAGGATTCATCACTACGTGAAAAGCAGAAGAGATACCACAGCCTCTTATCGGGATCATTACTTTAAGTCTCGGCGAGCATGACTATGTCATGAAGAGTGTCTTCATGGACATATAAAGTAATGAGTCCTCGAGAGAACCGATTTCACTTAAATTTGGACTTAGTCTAGTAAGAGTTGACATATTACCGTACTCATAACCAAGTGGGGTATAGGATGATGAAAGGAAGAATTGCACGATAATTGTCATGGAAGGGTTCGTGATCGGTTCGTGATGAATTCATCAAACCGATTACTTTCCGGTCAATTGGGGGTCATGATGTGTTGCTAGATACCGCTCATGACTTGCTCAGATTAATTGTTAATCTAAGTGGCCAACATAACCGGAAACCTAAAGGGTCACACGCATAAGAGTGTCTCAGAGAATCTGTAAAATAGTAATTGGACAGAGTTCTAATTATGGAGAGCATTAGGATTAAATGGATCCCAATGAGATTGGGATATGTCCCGATGAGATCGCGACATCAATATTGCTAAGAAAGGTTTAGAAATTTCAAAGATCGGGGCTCAAAATAGGCGATAGGACCGACCCCAGTTTGACTGGACCTCTTAGTAATTATATATATGTTAATTAATTAAGTAAATAATTAATTAATATATATATATATATGTTGAATTCGGTGGAGACATGAAATGGAGAGGAGAAATGAGTTTTGAAAAGTCAAAACTCATCATTATTTATCTTTTTAAGGCATTTTATGCCTTATACGTGGATGCCCAATTAACCAAGCTTTACATATGTGTTTTAAGAGTTAAATAAACAAAAAAAAGAAGCTTTGGATAAAAAGGATGGTCGTAGGTTTTGAAGAGAAAAAAAAGGTTTTGCAAAACTTAGAGATTTGATCTCTCATCCATCTTCTTCAAGCTCTCATTGTTCTCTCTTCTCCAAGGCTCCACCAAGCTCATTTCACTTGCTCTCCAGGACAGAGGTAGGGTCTAGCAGCTCTTATTCTGTTCTAGCTATTCCCGGATCAAAAGGGTTTGACTCGGTTAGGTTTTCTGATCTCTGCGTGGATACCTTTAGAGATAGTCTCTATTGGCTATTCAGGTTTGAGTTTTCATACCGACACCGGGATCCTGGGTTTCGGAAGGTCCGGGAATAAAATTTTTTTTCGCTGCTGGAACATGTGATGTTCCTCCGGGATTTTCCTACAGTGGTATCAGAGGCGTGCAGGTGTCGTGTATGAAGCTTTAATGAAGCTAGATCATAAACCCTAATTGCTTGTGATGTTGTAGCATGCTTTCTGTCCAGATTTCAATTGCTATAGAGATAGGGTTTTCGAAATTTTTCTGCCCAGGATTGTTCATAACATGTTAGAGAATATGTCTATGAATTTTCAGAATTTATCGATTTGATTTGATATAGTTTTTCTAATATAATTCCCTAGGTTCCAGATGCTGTTTTGAAACGATTCTGTGAATAGACAGTAGTATAAAATCAAGAATAAATTCTAGAAAAATCGTTTTCTGGATTTTCCTTCACCCACATGTCTCTAAGATGTTGGTGAATGTCTGTGAGCATGGAAATTGGATTTCAAGGTGATTGGATATTTATTTTCGATTTTATTCTATACTGTTGGGAATTGCTGTGCTGATGAATACAGTTTTGGAATCGGTTTTGCTATTTTGGTTGACTGAGTTTTTGATGGCCTAAAATCCTGAAAAAATTCAGGTAGCATGTTCAGAACATTTAGTAACCTATATAATTTTCTCATGATTTATTGAAATTGTTTCATTGATCATTTCAAGCAATGTACAGAACTGGACAGTTTTGGTGAAAATTGTTGGGACTGTTTTACTTGGCTTGATTGAGTGTGTTTTCAGTTCCAATGCCTTGCACCATTTTAATGTGATTAGAAATGTGTTATCTTGATGTGGTATGATTTCCAAATTGAATTGCTTGAAGTTGTTTTCCAAGATTTTTGGATGCCAAATAGGTCACTTTTGTGTCTCATTAGTGTATGTCATTATCTTTCTTGTTTTGGCGTCACAATTTTTGTGACTTGTGCAAGTAATTTGATAAGGTATAGGCTAGTTAGAGATGCTCAAAGTGATAATTTGGGTGTTCCTAAATTATTTGGAAATTAATGAGTTATGACTCATTTTCAAGCTTTTGTATAGTTTGACTATATATGGCTTTCATGGTACAATGAAATGTTCATTGGTACATCTAAGTTACCTTAGGTATGTTGGTATTGTGAATTGGATTTACATGGATTGAGAAATTAGCGATTAGAGATTTTAGCAAATTTACGGATAAGTCGACTTGTGTATGAAATAAGTCGACTTGTTCAAGGTTTTCTATGGACAGTCGCGTCTACTTGACTACTGACTTCGTGTGTCACGGAAGGTTGAATCATTACTTCATCGAATGAGTGGCGATCTCGAGTTCGAGCGATTGATCGTGCTTGTTTGAGCATCTTGAACTTCTTCAAGTTCGACTTTGCTCCCTTGTCTTCTTGCGAAGAAACTCTTTCTAAAAAGGCGGCGTGCTTGAAACAAACACCTTTTGTTCCTCATCAGGTAGAATTGATATCCATGGTCTCTTTAGGATATCCTACAAACAAACACTTGTCGATTTCGCTGAGCTTATCGTGAATCCGCTTCACGTAAGCGGGACAACCCCATACTTTCAAATGAGAAAGATAAGGTTTTACGTTAGTCCACATCTCGTATGGAGTAACATCAACTGTCTTAGAGGAACTACTGTTTAACAAGTAAGCAGTTGTCTACAGCGCATACCCCAAAGCGATTTTGGTAACTGCGAAACCCATCATTGATCGTACCATGTCCAACAAGGTTCGATTTCTCCTTTCAACCACACCATTGTCTTTGCGGCGTGTAAGGAGGTGTCTCTTGAGATAAAATCCCATTATCTACGAGATAATCCGAAGCTGTTGGTCTAAGTATTCTCCACCACGATCGGATCGTAATGCTTTGATACTTTTACCAAGTGGTTTTCTACTTCATATACGAATTGTTTGAACTTTTCAAGCGCTTGATTTGTATCTCATCGAATCAAGTACCCGTATCGTGAATAATCATCGATAAAGGTAATGAAATGCGACAACCACTTACATCATGGATGGACATCGGACCGCATACATCGAATGTATTAGGTCTAATACTCAATCGCTCGTTCACCCTTTCCTTGAAGGGTAACTTAGTCATCTTGCCTAATAAACAAGATTCGCGCGTGTCATATGATTCATAATCAAATGACCCTAAAGCTATCACTCTTGTGGAGCTTAGCAATCGTGTCTCATTTATATGGCCAAGTCGACAATGCCATAAGTAAGTTGACTTTAGATTATCTCTTTTATACCGTTTGGTGTCATTGACATTTAAAATTGGATTAGACATATCTAATATGTATATACCATTGCCTGATGTACCAGTTCCATAAAGCATTCCATTAGAATTAATAGAACAACCATTGCTACTAAAATTCATATGGAATCCATTTCTATTCGAGATAAGAAGCAGATAATATATTCTTTGTCAAAGCGGTACAAAATAACAATTATCCAATTCAAGTACAAGCCCGGTGGGAGAGACAAAACATAGGTTCCTACGGCTAATCAAGAACTCTTGCTCCATTTCCAACACGTAGGTCTACTTCTCCCTTCATGGGTTGCCTCTCATCACGAGGCCTGCATATCATTACATATGTGAGCCTGACGATATCAAATACCGGATGTTGTGATCGATATGATATTAACTTGATGACATCTGAGCACTGAAGTAGTCGAGGCATCGATGCCTTCTTACGCTTGGCGACTCGAATAGATTTTGCAATTCGCCTCCGATGGCCATCTTTACATGATGGAAGCAAGTTCCTTTCGGGCGACTTCTTTGGTCTTCTTCTTGATGGCGCTTCCTTTGGTTTCTTGGCCTTCTTCTTCTTTGGGTTCTTTTCTTCTTGGAACACGAAGAAGAAGCATTCTACCGACTTGCTTACTATCACTCTTGATAGTGCCTTTCATTTGTCTTGGCGATTGATCATTCGAGTATTGTAGTAGATATTTGGTTCATCCGATAGTTTAGCACGAATGCGCATAGCTGCCGGACAATCAACAAATTAAGTCTATACTTAACTCATGATCCATTCAAAACCTAAGGCGGCCAATCTCTCGATATAGCCATTCATCTTGAGCGTCTTGCTGCCAGATGTCCTGGAGCCATCTTAGTAGTGAAGAAGCCTTGAGGTCTCGAACCTTTCGGACCGGGCTTGCTCGTCAAACGACTCCCTAAGATGAAAACTATTGTGTGAGCATCCATGGACTCGTCTTTTTCTGCGCTCTGGTGACATCGAGTAAGCATGATGCAAGTTGCCATGTCAACATCCTTTAGATGCTTACTATATGCCTTCGATCATCATCGAAGCATTGATGACTAGTGCATCACAGGCGGAAAATCTAGGATGTATCGGACCTTGGATCGAGAACTATTCTCGATTCCTTAACGATCGAAAATTCGGTCCGATTAGCTTGTTGGAATCCATCGGTGGCGAAGATTCACACTTGGCGACATTTTCAAACAACCTACGAATAGAGAGAAAGAATGTTAGAATAGGAATAGCTGCATAATCATAAGGACTTGAATGATATGCAAAAAGATCTCCACTAGTTTCATAAAATCCATAACCCTCATTCTGAATCCAAAGAAACAAAGTGACATAATGTCTAGTGGGTTGATATCCGATATTGCTAAGAATGACCTTGGGTTTACCCAACAAACCACAACTTAGGTCAATCGGTAGGTATCGAACATACCAATTGCATCATCGATAACCAGACATTGAGAATGACCTTGGGTTTACCAACAAGCCACCTTATGTCTCGGGAGGTATCGGATATACCAATTACATCTTAGACACTGACTATCGATCGGTCTATCAACTTGTTGATGTGTGCTTACATTGGTATCAACTCTTTGATGCGCATACATCCGATGTATGCTACCCAATTTCACCTCATCCCACGTTGACCTTGAGTTTCTTGAACAAACCAGCGCTTCGGTGAAAACCAACCCATTAATCGAAAATCATATTTTCATGGTTCGAACATATCCAGTATAGAGTGAGCTTGGGTTTACCAACAACCCATCCTATAAGAACTACGGTTCTTACCATATTAATGGAAGGCGTTAGTTTTCATATCTGAGGAGGGATTTATAAACTCTAGACTCAAGCGGAAGGATTATAGTCACTAAAACTATATGGAATGATTTAGGTTTCATCAATCAATTGAATCAATCCTTATAATCATCCATCATCCAACTGAGTATGCCATAAGTCGACTTTCATCAAATGCAAGTCGCCTTATTGCATCTGCTTACCTGAAGTCGACTTACAAGGTCTTCTGAGTCGACTTATAATGAGATCTTGAGCAAGTCGACTTATTCATCGACAAGTCGACTTATCCAGAGATATGGATTTCTCGTAAGTGAGCAGAATGACGTATTGCTCATAGAAGATGATGAGCTGCTACTATGAAGAGGTTACGAAGAGTTGAGTCGAAAAATGGCTTTGTGCCATGAAAGCGAAATGGATTCCATGTACATAAACCAAGTATGGACTTTGGTTGATGCACGAAGGATAAAACCTATAGGGTGCAAATGGGTTTCAAGAAGAAAACCGACATGGATGACAATGTGATTACCTACAAAGCAAGGCTTGTGGCGAAGGATTTCGTCAAAGACAAGGAGTTGACTATGGCGAGACCTTGACCCGTAGCAATGCTTAAATCCATTCGGATACTCCAGCCATAGCCGCTCATTATGATTATGAGATATGGCAAATGGATGTGAAGCGACTTTCCTTAATGGAAATCGGCGAGGATGTGTCATGACACAACCAGAGGGCTTCACTTCGATGATGGCGAAAAGGTATCTGCTTGAAATCCATCATGGATTGAAGCAAGCATCCAGGAGTTGGAACATCCGTTTGATGAGTCAATCAAAGAGTTTGGTTTCTCACAAAATCCGGATGAGTATTGTGTGTACAAAAGGTAAATGGGAATGCAATCGTTTTCCTTGTGCTATATGTGGATGACATCTTGTTACCGGAAGCGATGTCTCATTGATGCAATCGGTTAAAATTTGGTTGTCCAAACAATTTGCGATGAAAGACCTTGGTGAAGCAACTTATATCCTTGGGATAAAGATCTATAGAGATAGATCAAAGAGGTTGCTTGGTCTTTCACAATCATCGTACATAGACAAGATGCTAAAGAGGTTTAGCATGGAGCAATCCAAGAGAGGTTTCTTCCCATCACTCATGGGATAACACTCTCGAAATCTATGTCCTAAGACACAAGATGAGAGGATTCGCATGGATCGATCCGTATGCATCTGCGATGGGATCGATCATGTATGCTATGTTATGTCGAGGCCCGATGTATCGTATGCTCACGAGTGTCACGGCGGATACCAATCGGATCTGGTGAGGTCCTTTGGATAGCTATCGAGAATATCCTCAAGTACTTGCGAAGGACTAAGGATGTTTTCTTGATATATGGAGATGGAAATCTCAGTGGCGAGCATCTGGATGCGGTTTCCAATCGACAAGGATGACTCGGATCGATCGGGTTATGTTTTCACGCTAAGCGGCGGAGCGGTTAGTTGGAAGAGTTCCAAACAAGAGGCGGCTGGCGATTGACGGCCGAAGCGAGTACATTCTTTGCATCGAGGCGGCAAAGGAAGTATTTGGATCGAAGTTCATTTCGAACTTGGTGTGGTTCTATTTGTGATGGACCCATCTGGTTGTATTGTGACAACAATGGGGCTATTGCTCAGCGAAAGAACCGAGGTCTCACCAACGATCTAAACACGTGCTTCCGAGATATCATCGATCAGGAGATCATTGCTAGAGGTGATGTCGCGATCGAGAGGATTCCAGAGTAGAACATTCTTGATCCGTTGGCGAAGCCATTGTCACGGAAGAATTTTGATTCTCATGTACTAAACTTATGGTATTAGATACCAAGGCGATTGGCTTTAGGTCAGTGGGAGATTGTTAGAGTAGTGCCCAAAGGCAATCCCTTTAGCGTATTTTGTTCATAGTCATATACGGACTTTATGAATAAATAAAGAAAGGCATGTTTCATTTATTTGATGTTCATTTTATTATGAATTGATATTGATCTTTAATCAAATTAATGAAGTCCATGATATATGACATAGCATGAAGGAAATTATGATGTGATCATACTCACGAGATTCTATCATGTGCAATTATGTCGATATCTAAATTTTCCTAGTCATAGGATTAATGAGGCTGGACATCATTAATCCGGACGGACTAACATATGTCATACTCCTTGATTGGATCAAGCGGTGGATTTGAAGCTGTAAATATGAGATATTTAGAGTTGACATATGGATGCTTACTAGTGGTAGTAAGTTCATTGGATGACTGCCATGAGATCATCACATGGATTTAATGTCGGTGATAATCTCATCATAGCAATGGTGCAAGTATCCTTAGACTTGAGGTACTCGAGGATATCTTGAATCTTGATCACGTACTTTGACTCCATTCCTTGTGGCCTTCGGAGGTTACTCATAGGGTGGTGCTTGGAGTGCAGTTTGAGGTATTGAAGGTAATTGAGTAGCCAATAAAGGATTCATCACTACGTGAAAAGCGAGAAGAGATACCTGCCTCTTGTCGGGATCATTACTTTAAGTCTCTGGCGAGCATGACTATGTCATGAAGAGTGTCTTCGTGGACATATAAAGTAATGAGTCCTCGATAGGAGGCGATTTCACTTGAATTTGGACTTAGTCTAGTAAGAGTTGACATATTACCGTACTCATAACCAAGTGGGGTATAGGATGATGAAAGGACGAATTGCCGATGAATTGTCATGGAAGGGTTCGTGATACGGTTCGTGATGAATTCATCAAACCGATTACTTTCCGGTCAATTGGGGTCGTGATGTGTTGCTAGATACCGCTCATGACTTGCTCAGATTAATTGTTAATCTAAGTGGCCAACATGCTTAGGAAACCTAAAGGGTCACACGCATAAGAGTGTCTCGGAGAATCTGTAAAATAGTAATTGGACGAGTTCTAATTATGGAGAGCATTAGGATTAAATGGATCCCGATGAGATTGGGATATGTCACGATGAGATCGCGACATCAATATTGCTAAGAAAGGTTTAGGAATTTGTTTTGACCTTAGGGGCACAATAGGCCGTGAGGGCCAGGCCAGTTTATTGGACCTCTTAGTAATTATATATATGTTAATTAATTAAGTAAATAATTAATTAATATATATATATATATATTAATTCGGTGGAGACATGAAATGGAGAGGAGAAATGAGTTTTGAAAAGTCAAAACTCATCATTATTTATCTTTTAAGGCATTTTATGCCTTATACGTGGATGCCCAATTAACCAAGCTTTACATATGTGTTTTAAGAGTTAAATAAACAAAAAAGAAGCTTTGGATAAAAGGATGGTCGTAGGTTTTGAAGAGAAAAAAGGTTTTGCAAAACTTAGAGATTTGATCTCTCATCCATCTTCTTCAAGCTCTCATTGTTCTCTCTTCTCCAAGGCTCCACCAAGCTCATTTCACTTGCTCTCCGGAGACGGAGGTAGGGTCTAGCAGCTCTTATTACATTCTAGCTATTCCGGATCAAAGGGTTTGACTCGGTTAGGTTTTACGATCTCTGCGTGGATACCTTTAGAGATAGTCTCTATTGGCTATTCGGGTTTGAGTTTTCATACCGACACGGGATCACTGGGTTTCGGAAGGTCCGGGAATAAAATTTTTGTTTCATTTCTTTGGAACATGTGATGTTCCTCCGGGATTTTCCTACGGTTTGTAATCTTGCTTGTCGTATATTTCGTAAAACTTGAATTCACGTACTTGTATTCGTGAAGGGAAGAAAAACCCCTTTTTGGAAATCATTTTCATAATTTATGAATGCAATTCATATAACAACATATAATCATTCATAATAGTATGTAATGCATTCGTGATGATGCAATTTCAATGCATTAATTCTTTCTTAATTTGAACAAAACAATGAGTACTTTTTTACTTTATTATAAACATGAACCCACCTGATTTCCTTGCTTGTTCTTGCCTAGGAATGAGTTTCCTCTTGAGCCTCTTGATCCTCTTGCCTCACTTGTTCTCCTAAAATAAGAATCAAAATCCCATTCAATAACTCTTGCTGAAACAATATTTTCATTCTTAACTTCCATCCAAAATTTCATATCCTTAAAAACTGATTCATAACTTCATCACTTCACAAGACTTGTAGCTCTATGTCTCTAATTTACAACGCCTCAAAAATCACCCCAAAAGGACTTCTGTAGCAAAAGATATGAGCAAAAATACTAAAAATATCGATTCTGGAAAAATTGGGCTCGCCGCGACGAGGCCCGCTCGTCGCGATGAGCGGCCTGGCTCGCATGGCGTCTTGACCTTCTGCGTCGTGACGTCTTGGACGGAAGGATTCGTCTTCCCAAACCCAGTTTCCGCCATTTGCAACCTTAAAACCCTCCATTCTTCTACTACAACACATCTAAGCCATAAACCAAGTCATATATTACCATTCTGAACTTATTCTAGCACCAAAAACATCAAAAACACAACAACCCAAGCAAAACTACAAATCTTTCCCATAAACCCTAACTCCAACGATTTCTACTCATACAACCTATTATAGGTTTCCAACCATCTCAAACATAGATAAAAGAGTTAATCTTACCTTAAGGATGCTTGAAATCTGTCGGAAAACGCCTGAAACTAGCTTCCTCTTCTTCTCCCTCACTCTACCGACGATGTTCTTCTCTTCTCTTCTTTCTATTTCTTCTTCCTTTTCTTTTTCCTTTCTTTCTTTCTTTAATTTCTTAAACCTACAAGATAGGGCAAAGACTATAATGCCCCTCCATGCAAGCATAAAACCTCTTACCCTTAAGTGTCTTGCTCATTTTGCCCTCAACATTTCTACTCTTTCAAACACTTATCCCACACTAATCTCAAATAAATCCTAATTTTTCATGAATATTTCCAATTAATCAAACTATGCCATAAATAACACAATCAAATAAATTCATACTTAATAACTTCAAGAAAAACAAAAATTTGGGGCCCAACACATGAACCTCATGGCACCTCTTCAGGACCGAGAGGGTCAAGTCGCAGGCGAACTCCAAGCACTCCCCATGTAGGAATCGCTTTTTCCATCGCTTTATTGCCTCGACCCTCTGCTTCTTAATGGAGCATCGCAACTCCCTCAACATATCTTCAATCCTGTGTTTACCCTCCACCGCTGCATGACAATCATGGCGGAATTTCTTACTACGCTCCTGCTCCGTCTCCGCCACCTTTTTCAGGCCCTCACACTCCCTGAAAAGCTCGTCCTTCGCCGCAATCAATCAGCTCCTCTCCTCCTCCCCAGTGGCAAGTTGAGCTTGTAGAACGCTCCTCGCCTTCTCCAATGATTTCTTCTCCTCCTCAAAGGAAGAGAGTTGAGCCTGGAAGACGTCTCTATCTTCCTTGGCCTCCGAAAGCTCGCCCCTCAAAGTCTTCACCTGCTCGAGGAGATCGTGGACTTCCCGATCTTGCAATCGATTGATTCCGTCGAGCTGTTCAATGCGTTGGTGCATTGCGAAAGACATCACCAGGCTTCTTACACAGCTACGGATGAGACGGGGCCCCAGCTCCAGATTGCTCAATGAATCCAAGAGCTCCTCGTCTGCGGGGAGAGTGACCCTCTCAGCAATGTGAAGGGACACATCGAGGTCCCCGATCGATGCAGTTTTGGCCAAGCTGATCGTAGACTCCCACCTGTCAGTGCTCTTCACCACTCCTTTCCCCTTGCTTTCTTTCCCCTTCCCTTTCCTGTCTTGACCCGACGGGCAGGACGGTAGGTCAGCAAGCCGAACAATCCTCTTCCTCTTAAAAGGTGGCTCCACCTCCTCTTCCTCCTCCTCTTCCCCTCCCGCTTGACCTGCACCCGCTGGCACGATCGCCAATGACGCAGACATGACAGGACGGTCTTCAGCGGGTGGAGGGACCAGCAACGCTGTAGGATGGCCTGGCTCCACCGGCGGAGCAACACCTTCATCGGTCTCTGCCTCCTTCCTCTTTTTCTTCCCCTTGGCCTGCTTTTTGGATTTAGGGGGAGGGGATGACCCGACAAAATCTTCTACTCTCGCCATGGCTGCACAACAATAAAATAGGTTAGAAAGCAAAACCAATACTTAAAAATACAACAAATAATTCAACCACGAGGGGTCAACCAGACGGGGCGGTTTCCTCTCCTAGCCCGCTAATTTGTGCCGGGGGGTCGAGTAGAAAGGAATCGGTCGAGGCCCCCCCGCGATACCCCATAATGAGCCGAGCGAAGTCGTATCGGCTGAGCTCCTTTATGCAACCGATCACCCCCAACTCCTCTCTACTAAGAGATATGCTCGACGTGTCGTTCTACCGCTCGGTTAAAGGATACCTCCACGGCTGGTACTCGAAGGAGGATCCTGGGGGTTTCTGAAAGTACTTAAATGCCGCATGGCGAAGATTTTGGTGTTCTACTGACGATATCGGGCATCTCGGTACTGCAGAGAAGGGATCCCGGCCTCAGAGCTCGGACTCTGGTTCATCATCAAAAAATGGCGTAGGATCCCAACCGAGGGCAAATGCCCGAATTGATGGCACAGCAACTCCAGGCCGTTAATGAACCTCCAGCCATTCGGAGGAATCTGGCTTGGCATCAACTGGAAATTGACGCACACCTCGTGAATAATAGGGGCATACGGGAGCCTCATGCCACCAATCGAAAAGAAACTATCGGAAATGGCAAAATATCCACTCAGATTGCTGTGGATTCGTTCATGCTCCAAGGCCAACCTAGGCCCCCAGGACATGGGGATATTATTCCTAATGATCGACCGTTTTAGGTCCGCCACGGTCATCGTCAACTTATCTCTCGATGGCTCCTCCACCACCAACCCATCCTTTCGTTCTCTCGTAGAGACTTCTTCCGTACCTCTTACCACACTTCTAGAACTAGCCGACGACATGCTTACTAAGATGAAACTTTTGAGAAACTTTAGAGGAGGAGACGAGAGAAAATGAGGTACCTATTCGGTGATTTGAGGTTGGAAAATTGAACGACGGTTGAGAGAAAACTCCAGAGACTGTGGACAAAAAAATACAAATGAAAGTAGGATGAAAGCTGCAGAACGAAAGCAAACGTAAAGAAAATCTGCAATCCATCGACTCTGAGTACTTATAGAAGACCGGTCGAAGGGACGCCCCAATCAAAGCTCGACACGTGGAGAAAATCTGAGCCAAGCTCAGACACGTGGCAGAATCTAAGCTGAGGTGAATCAGGGTTGTTCGAAATCCGGAGCGGCGCGACAATTGAAAGGACATACGTGACAGCTGCACAACGGTTACAAGGACGATTCGTTTCAGATTCTGAAAATCCGTCAGAGAGCACGCGCCGTCAGTAATGATTAAATAAAGTACCCTCACGCGCTCAACATAGGTGTTCCCCTGAACTCTCTTGATGCTAGCTATCACGCAATAGGTGCCGATGTCGATCGATCGGGACACTCAACCGCTCGATCCTAGCACGAGCAATCATGTACTATCCGTTAACGCCCGACCGATCGAGCCTATTACGAGCTATCTTACGGATGAGCTACAAGACCCTTACATACTCCTTCGACCCTTCTCTTTTCTCAAACTCGAGGAGTAGGGGGCTTATGGTCGGGTCGGTCGTACTGGGCTCGAATCCAGTCATAACGACCCGTGGACCGATCGGTCTATCTTTCAAGGATCAGTCTCATACCTATCGGCTATGCCAGGCCCAGTCCACGCATCCATGGATTATTCGCAGGTGGAAGTCTCCCATGCATACGTAAAGACTTAAACCTAGCATATGCTCCATATATAAGGTATAACTCTACCATAATAGAGGTACGTGATCATAACCCTAGTTTTCTCTGCTCATAGCGATCCTACCTTCACAAAAAGACTAACTTGAGCGTCGGAGGGGCTTATCGGGAAACAACTCCCGACGTGCCTTCTTTATTTTGCAGGAACCTTCAAGCCAGAGCTCTCGTGAGAAGTAACCAACTCCATAGGTCCAATGCAAACGCATGATCGCCATGAAGGCAGAAAGTGAACCAAGTTTCATATATCTTTAAAACAATTATCTTATTAACTATAAAAGTACAACATATGGTATTAAATCTAAGCTACATTAATACTTTATAAACTAAAACCTTTATTAGTCAAAAGTAAGGCTGTGTATCACTAGATTTCTCCAGATTTTAAATCGAGATTTATCTTGAATATTATTATTGTTGTTTTAAACAAAAAATATAGTTGGCTAAAATTTTAATCCTTATTATATTAGCAAATATAAGAGGAGCTTTTAATAAATGGTGATAATAATAATAATAATTCATATTTTTCTTAATTTTATTTCACGATGAAATATAAATATATAAAGATAGTGTATTAAAAATAATAATGAGATATTAATTGAAGAAAAGAAGATTGAAAATTAATAATAAGTAATAAAATAAAAATATATAAGTACAAACTTTTAAGATGAAAAATAACTTAAATTTATTTAATTTAGTTTTAAAAACTATAATGCATTTTAATAAAATAAAATATTTTTGAATACTGAATATTTTATTACCTTTTCATACTCAATCAATTGGAAAAGCGAAAATTGCTTTGACCATTCATTATCATAGTATCAGTTTTCAGACCGAAAAGAAAATGGAGGAGAGTGAAGGCGACTCCCCAAAGTTTGCGCTTCCCCATACGATACAGTTGCTTGACAAGCGCCACCTCTAACTCCGTTGCGTGTGTGTGTATGTGTCTGACACTTCCCATCTTCTTTGGCTTCCTCCATGTCCACTTTAGCAACTTAAGTTAAACATGAGCATGGGCCTTGATCTCGAGTCCTTGTCCGAGGCAACCGCCGGAGCTGTCGGTGCTCTTGTTAGTACCACCATACTTTACCCTCTTGATACCTGCAAGACCAGGTACCAAGCTGAAGTTAGAGCCCGTCATCAACGCAAGTACAGGTAATCATCAAGAGGGTTTTGTCTCATATGTCGTCATTGTTTTGAATTCTCTGTGTGATGGTTTGTGCAGGAAGATATCTGATGTTTTTTGGGAGGCAATTTCTTCTGGTCAGATTCTATCGTTGTACCAGGGGCTTGGGACGAAGAACTTGCAGTCTTTTATTTCACAGTTCATATATTTTTATGGGTACAGCTTCTTCAAGAGGCTGTATTTGAAGAAAAGTGAAGAGAAGAGCATTGGAACAAGAGCTAACTTGATTATAGCAGCCACAGCTGCGGCTTGTACTGTTATTATCACACAGGTGATTGAGTCATGTTCACTTCTTTTTGGACTTGGAATTGGACAAATTTTCTGTGAAGATACGTCTGATATATGATTCTATTTGGCATAGAATAGAAAGAACTTTTATCTGCCTTGAAAGGACAAAAAACAGAACTTCTGTGTAGGAGTATTTCTCAATGAAAATTGAAGAAGCATTCTTTTGAACGCTTCAAGGATTGCTTTGTGTTTCTTAGTGGGAATAACATGTTTCTTTTTCTTCCAATAGTATCATCATTTTCCTGACTATCTGCTACAGCATTCAGTACAACTTTAATTTCTAATCTCTGCGTTCTTTCACAGCCCTTGGATACAGCGTCCTCAAAAATGCAAACTAGCAAGTTTGGGAAGTCCAAAGGACTTTGGACAACCCTGTCTGAGCGCACTTGGGCTGAAGCATTTGATGGTCTTGGGATATCTCTTCTTCTGACATCAAATCCATCGATCCAGGTACTTGCCCTTTGCTTTGAATCATTAAGGTTACTAGATAATCACAGCTATAATGTCATGAGAACAACTTTATGCATCATGGTTGATGCGTTGCAAAGGTACTCTCTTCTTTTTCTTGGTTCGTAGTCCATTCGGTTCTTTTTACTTTTATGTTTTGGATTAAAGAAGACCTCGATCAAGTTCTAAGTAGAAATATCTCTAGAGAATGAAAACAAGAAATCATTTTTTTCCCGAGGAAAAACCCTTCTCTGCCATCATGAAGTTATTCTGCTCTCGTCCTTAAACAGGAAGGCTAGAGTTTGATTGAAGCTTTGATTTTTACAATTTAAGCTTTGCAGGGGCTACATTATTGCTTGGGACTGTTGACATTATTTGCTTAGTAGAACATTGGATGTGCTAGATTCCTTCTTGTTCCTATTATCCAGCATTTGCATGTTTTATAGTAGTAAGTGAAGCTGAAAAGAAAGTTTCTACATTTTACAGTACACAGTGTTTGATCAGTTGAAGCAAAGACTACTAAGACTTCAGCTTGGTAAAAAGTCGGCTACAGATTCATCACCAAAAGTACTTTCTGCATTTTCTGCTTTTGTGCTGGGTGCAGTTTCAAAGTGTATTGCTACTTCTGTTACATATCCAGCTATTAGGTATGAAGTGAATATAAGCATTATTTCCTAAACATCTCAACTATCATGTTAAAGTTGTTTCACTTTGCTTCTCCAACTCTTTGAATAGCAAAGTCATAGATTATGTTCTGATTAGATGATTGGCAAGATTTTCCACGTGTGAGTCATTGACGGTATAAAGAAACCAAAATGTATTATATGCAGATGTAAAGTGATGCTTCAAGCTGCTGAATCAGATGATAATCAGGATGAGGAAGTTGAGCTGACAACCAAGAAGACAATATCAGGTGCAATGCATGCTATTTGGACAAAGGAAGGCTTGCTTGGCTTCTTCAAAGGATTAAAGGCCCAGATCCTGAAGACTGTGCTAAGCTCTGCATTGCTTCTGATGATTAAGGAGAAGATTTCAAAGACAACATGGGTTTTATTGATAGCCTTTAGAAGGTACCTCATCATCTCACGAGCCAGAATTAAGAGCCTTTAGTTGCAGCTTGAATGCTTGATATCCTTGAAAATAGAAGGGGCTCAAGTATTCTTTGTCTAGCTGGAAACAAACTTCTTGCAGATGCAGCAATAATAATCTTACATAAGGAGGATGTTCTGTATCTTGCATTGAGGATATTTTATAGCCAAAACATAAACATTTGGATTCGTTTACCTTTCTTTGGTCCAATTCAAGTTGTCTAAAAGAATGGCTGTACTATTTTTGAAATAAAATTTCAATATAACTGTTATTTTTTTCCACCTATGAGCTTGATTTCTTAAGCACCTACTGAGATAAAAACGAACATTTTTTTTTGTGATATTCCCTCTGGCTAAGCATGATTAAACTTGAAAGATACTGGGTATTATGGTGATTCTATTTGGAGATTCTATCTTGTGAAAACGCTCTTTAATGTAACTTTAATTGTGACCAGAAAACAGCCGAATTTGTTTGGAATGAAGAACTTCTGAAGGCACATAAAACAGAGCAAACTTCGACAATTTGCAACTTAAGCTGTTACACTCATGAAGTCCTTCATGTCATTATTTAAGTTTTAGAGCAAAATGAACAGAGGATATTGGAGATAAGTGGCAGTAAATGAGTACGGGTAAATATCCATTAATCTCATCAGACATCAAAGAAGACAGAATGAATGCAAAAAGCTTTAGTTTCTAAAATTTTCTTTCTTTTCTGATAGAGAAGTACAAAATATAGACAATCACAATACATTTCGGACGTTATTTTTTAATAAAGCCACTACAGAGTTACAAAAGAAAGTGTAAAGATTGGTCAACAACAAGGAACCACTAGTAATTTTGTCACTGCTCTGCGTGTTGGATGAAAAAATAAGAGTAGACTTCACCTTCTGATTTGTAAGCTTCAACAATGGAACAGAAATCAGGACTCTGGAATTTAGTTCACAACAAGAACATAGCTCCCACCAGCAAACATAGGATGCTAAAGATCAAACCAATCTCAGCAGTCAATCTAGCAGCATTTTGGGCATTGTTTTGAGAGCCAAAGCTTCCTTGTGGTGTACTTGTGGTAAGAACTGCAACAATCCAGTTACCATCAGAACCAATCCCAGCTCCTGTATACTTAGTGTCATTGAGACTTCCAGAGTACTGAGTCTCGGTGAAGTTATTGAGTACAAGGCTTGGATCAAGGTTAGGAACACAAGCAGGCATTATTGATCCATCCCTCGTGTCGGAGACATTCAAATGGCATTTGTCTAACAAGGTTGGGAAATCAGAGAATTGAGGCTCAGTGCCTGGGACTGTATTGGAGCCTGTTGTGTTTGTACAAGGTTGATTCTTAAATTGCTCAGCTATCTTCTCAGCAAGACACTCTGCATTATCGTTCTTCGTAAGGGTAGTTAAATTCAAAGATTTCCTATAGTCATTAATGCCTTGAAGAAGAACATCGGCCTCATCTGCGAAGGAATTGAAGGGATGGGACGCTTATATTAATACAAGAGAAGAGAATTATAGATTACTGTCATCTCTTGTATTATAGATTACTGTCATTTCCTCGGTGTCTTTCAGCTGCAGAAGTGGTTGCAGTTTTTATTGGTAATTATTCATATACGAGAAAAGAACACAAAAGCCACTGGAAACTAACAAGAAGGGCAAACAAAAGTCTACAGTTCTAGTGCACTCTGAGCATGCAGCAAAACTAATAGCAGTGAAATATAGAAGATCGCAATTTATAATCGGTTTTCGTTTTTCTGCAGCATGATTGTTCTTATCTTTACAACAAACAGATACGGAGAGAAGTTCAACTGACTTTACTGCAAAACGAAGGGACCATAGAGGATAAATCTTGACTCAACTTCTGATTCTGTGACCCTTTGCATAGTAAAGATAAGCATACTACAAGCACAAACAAATTTTGCAACCTTATGGACTTATTTTGCTATATACGATGCAGTGACACAAATGAAATACATCAGAAAGCTTGAACTCTCGGATCTGTTGAGATGTATGGTTATGGAACTAGTTACAAAAACAAAATGAAAGTAGGTTAATAACTACACAACTCGTGCATTTCTCAATAGAGAATTCATCCCAAGAAATGGGATGCTCAAGGGGTTAACTAGGATTCATGGATCAGGCGGAGAATATCTCAAGGGCTAACCTGAATCACAAAACCAATGATCCAAATGTCACAAAACAAGGAAATTTTGATTTTGGTTCAGTGTATTGGTCCTCAAATTACAAGTTTGTAATTAACCTTTCATGAGACCTGCTACTAAGGTCAACGTGCAAGGTGCCTATTCAAAGAATGCAAGCTCATTTATGACTCATACGATTGATGGATAAAAGCATGAGCAGTGCAAGCTCATAGATTCATATTAAGCAATCATGTGAAGTAATTTAACCAGCTAACTAATACCATATTGGATAGTCAAAAGATCACAATCATCAGCAACTAACGAAACAAAGAACAGCAGTTAAGCAGATCCAAAAAAGAAAAAGCCCACCTCTTCAAAAATAAATCCAAATACCCATTAAGATCAACTAGTAAAAATCAGATCTTTACTACATTGGACTTGTGAAATGAAAAAACATGAAATAATCACCTAAAGGGACTGGACTGAGGAGCAAAAATAACCAACTAAAGAGAAAATGAGAATCCAAATTTGTCAAAGAAAGGTGATGCAGAAAATGGAGACAGAGGGAACCAAAAAGGAAGAATCTTTACCATCACATTTGACTTGGAAACTGATACAAAGAATGAAAATGAAAAGGAAATGGAGGAGAGGGCATAACCAGAAAGATGCCATGGTTGTGTTTGATGCTTTTTCAGTGGAGCTGAGAAGAGGTTTGGTGATGGGTCTTATTATTATAGAGTGAAATGCGTGTAGAGAGTAGAAAGTTTAGAAAGCTTGTTGCTTTCTCTGTGAGTTGGCTTGCTCTCTGCGTTTCTTAATTCTGAAGCATTCGTCACGTCTTACACGACACCGTTTACCTGCGTTTTTCTTACAGCTTCAGAGACACGACAGACGAACGCGACTTTTATGGGTTCTGAGTTCCGCAAACGACGGCGTATAAAGGAGAATCAAATCCAACTAATCCTTGTGTAGATTGATGATTAGGTATACAAGTGGGCTGGTTCGGATCTGGTACTATGCAATTTGTAAGCTATTAATCACAGAAGGTATGGCAATGGCTAGAGTACGGTACAAGGTCAATTCCAAACTTGATGAGCTTCAAATTGTGTGGTTTGCGGATTCAAGTTTGTCGAAATTTGTAAATTTCGAGTTAGGAGCTACCACTTTTATACATGTACCCTCAAGGTGTCGTTAGATCCTTCTCGAGAGTATAGCTGGAATTAACCTTCCTAAATTAGTCTAGTATTTTTTATGTTTTTTTTCTAATTAAAAAAAAGTACAGATTGTCAAAAAGCAACAAATATGTTGACTAATTAGTCGTAGAATATTATAATTTAGGAATTATTATTTTGATATTACACTCCTTACATGTTACTTTATCTTTTTAGCAGGTATCTCGAAAGTCTGTTTCCTTAGACTTATCATATAATATATACCGTGAATTTTTCTTTTAATAAAGAAAAGTGCAAATTGTAAGTAGAATTATGAATTAATTCTTTCGGATCAAGTCGAATCAAGTTCGAATTTAGAACGTTAACTTTTAATCAAACTCGATTATATCACTTCATAATACACTTTTGATCGGTCTTAAATTTTAAATAACTTTAGATTCGATCAAATATAGTAATAAAGCGAGAAGTCATAAAAATTTACGAATCAACTTTTAATTTAGTTTTAATTTAATTTAATAATTTTGTTGTTAAAAATGAACGAATGAATGAATGATTTATTCAATTTTATAATTGATCATTTTATAAATTAATTAACTTTTATTTAATAGTATCTTTTTAACTAAACTTTATTTTTATAAATAATAACAATTTTTAATAATTTTCTAATTCTTCTATTTTATTAAATCGTTAATTAAATTTATTTTCTTCCATTTGAAAAAACATGTTTGTTGACTTCAAACTCAAAATATCTAATACTAGCATCTAAGATATTATGACATTTGTTTCTAAATACAGGCACAAAAAATTGGTGGATGCAATCAATTCCGGATAACGCGGCCTCACTCTTCCAGATGCATGCACTCGTGTTCATGGAAGCTTGGGCTCCAGTTCCTCACTCCAGAAGCTCTATTCATATGATTAAACCTCTTCACTAGATCGTTCTTTATTCCAAATTTCTCCGAGAAAATGGCAGTCTCGGCCGATGGCCGGCTCACCTTCTCAGCCGCCTGCCAGTTTCGTGGGGTTGCAGGATTGTCAGGCAAGAATTTAAAACTTGAGAAGTTTTCCAATGGAGAGCTAATGGGACATAAGCTTAAGCTCCCACAAGTGCAATGTGGTAAAGGGACCAGTAACGTTCCTAGACTACATGTGTGCATGTCTCTGACTGCTAATGTAGTTGCAGGCGAGTCTAAGGTTAGCTAATTAACCTCCATGTTTCTTCTACAGAAAACAGTCCGACGAGAGTAAAACCAATGTTCTTTACATGTTTGCTTTAATGACAGTGTCTTGTAAGAGTAAATTTAGTGGTTTTTTTAATTCAAATTATGAATGATATTGAAGATAAAGAACCCGGAGACGGAAAGGAAGGATTCACGTACTGTTGTGGCTGTGATTCTCGGAGGAGGAGCTGGCACTCGTCTGTTTCCTCTCACCAAGCGCCGTGCCAAGCCCGCTGTGAGTCATTTCCTTCTCACATTCTCTCTTTCTGTGATCTCTGAAGTTCTTTTTAATGGTATATATGACACTTGGTTCTGGTTACGAGCTCTGTGGAGCCTCTTCTTCAGTTTTAGGATGACAATACAATTTGGAAACATGTACTTAAGTATGATAATGGAAGTCGGGCCGGATTGGATTGGATAAATTTGAATTCGATCAACTTTCAATTTAAAATTCAGAAAAATCTAAACTTTGATTGAGGTTTATGTCAAAATTTGACTTTTGAATAAATTTGAGTAAGAAATTTAAAAATTCTTTAATTGAAACATAAATTCAACTTAAATTTTGATTAAATGAAAATTAATTGTTATTTTGAATCGATAAAACTCTTTTTGTCAACTCAACATCCAAATTAACTGTTCAATTTTGAATCAACGAGACCCTTTTGCCAACTCTACTTTTGAGTTACGATCGTTGTTGATACTTAACGTTCAGGTCTCTATTGGAGGTGCATACAGGCTGATTGATGTGCCAATGAGCAACTGCATTAATAGTGGGATTAACAAAGTCTACATTCTTACTCAATTCAACTCACAATCACTCAACAGGCATCTTGCTCGAGCTTACAACTACGGCCAAGGAGTTAGTTTTGGTGATGGTTATGTTGAGGTATGTATGTAGACCTCATCAGATAAAACTTCTAGTCTGGTGTTATGATCTCTCAAAGCATGTTAAACAGGCTCTAGCAGCTACTCAGACTCCTGGAGAGGCAGGTAAAACATGGTTTCAGGGCACTGCTGACGCTGTGAGACAGTTTCATTGGCTTTTTGAGGTACTTGTCCAATTGCAATACAAATTTGTTCTTCCCAATTTGTGAAACAGCTAAAAATCTGTTCTTCCATGATTCTATATATGGAGTGATGTTTAAGTTATCAAGATGTTAAAGATAAACTTTTAACACTACTTCTATACCATAGGATGCAAGGAGTAAAAACATTGAGGATGTTCTCATTTTGTCTGGAGACCAGCTGTATAGAATGGATTATATGGACTTTGTGCAGGTAATATACAGAGAGCACAGATACTAGATAGTTCATTCCAATAGTAAATTCAGTTGTCTAATTACTAAACATCAAGATTCATCTGTTGATTTCCAGAACCATAGGCAGAGTGGTGCAGATATCTCTATTTCTTGTATCGCAATGGATGGCAGGTACGCTAAAAATCTCTTAAAAGAGTTGCATTTCAAAGTTTCAATCTCTCAAAAGTGATCTCAACTCTGATACCCTTGTTCTATGGGCTGTTATTATTGCTGCTACTAGAGATCAATGCACTTAAGAAAATTACAAAAACGAAAATATTGATTTTGATCCCTCCTACACGCCGATATGAGGGTGAAAAGGAAAAAAGGACTCTTTCAGCTTGTTCCGACCTGACCTTGAGGTTATAAGCCTTGCAAACTACCAAACTGCTCTTCTCTGAAGAGAAGTGAATTAACAGATGAACAAGGATTGAATTACAATCCATTGCATTGTATTGTTTCATCTCTCAATTCACAGAATATAATATGATAAGATATCGAGAATTAAAGACTTTCCTCTGGTTCTATGATAGCCGAGCCTCACGCTTTGGTCTTATGAAGATTGACAGCAAGGGAAAGATAATTTCATTCAGTGAAAAGCCCAAAGGGGACGACCTGAAGGCAATGGTTGGTTTCCTAGTTCCTTGAATCTTTGAATAGGCTAGAGATTCTAAAGTCCAGCTGCTAACTTCACCATATGCTTTAGCAAGTCGATACCACAGTGTTGGGACTTTCGAAGGACCAAGCTGTCAATAAACCATATATAGCTTCAATGGGAGTGTATGTCTTCAAGAAGGAGATACTCCTGAATCTCTTAAGGTACTCGAAATTAACAGAAAAGAAACTATCACAATCATGACTAGAGGAGCAGTATAGGAAGTAATATGTTGCTGTTTCAGATGGCGTTTCCCAACTGCAAATGACTTTGGATCAGAGATAATCCCAGCCTCAGTAAAAGAGTTCAATGTTAAGGTATGCATATGTTCTTACCGCTACGCCTTGCTATCTCATGAATAAAGATGCAAAACAAAATGCTAACATGGTATTTATGATATATTGCATGAGCAGGCTTATCTCTTTAATGATTACTGGGAAGACATAGGAACCATCAGATCCTTTTTTGAGGCAAACCTGGCCCTGACTGAGCATGTAAGTAACAAGAAAAGGTTTGCTTTTCAATAATTCTGCTATGGTAAACTGAGGTAAATTTTGGAACTACGGGTTGGATGAGTGAGTGATCTTACGTATCTTTCTTTCAGCCACCAAAATTTAGCTTCTATGATGCTGAAAAGCCTATATATACATCAAGAAGAAACTTACCTCCTTCGAAGATTAACAACAGCAAGGTAAATTAAGTGTTCCACTTCTTCTCGGTGCTTTGCATTTGGACAACATACAAGCAGTGTTTATGTTTCTACAATATCATTTTCCACTCAGACTGTCTGTTTTCTGCTCCTGAATTCACTCCCGTGCAGATTGTTGATTCCATCATATCTCATGGAAGTTTCATAAACAATTGCTTCATTGAACATAGCATTGTTGGTATTAGATCCCGAATCAACTCAAACGTGGAATTAAAGGTTCCCTTGATCACTACATCATTAAGCTTGTTTTTATAATTGACAAATCAATATATGAATGAAAAAATCTAGTTGTATGGTTCATGGCTTCTAATGATTCTAAACTGATGTATATACCCTTATGACACAACTAAATAAATACAGGACACCCTGATGCTTGGTGCTGACTACTATGAAACAGAAGCTGAAGTGGCTTCACTTCTAGCTGAAGGGAAAGTGCCTGTTGGAATAGGAGAAAACACAAGAATCAAGTACGTAACATGCTTTCAACTCCTGCCCTTGTTCAGTATTCCTCTCAAGTCCTGTTCTTCATTGCTTACTTGTTAACCTCATGCCCACTTACGTTGCACAGAGACTGCATCATTGACAAGAATGCAAGAATCGGGAAGAACGTCATTATTACTAACTCGGAGGTATGATCTGCAGACTGCAAGTTGTAAAAAGCAAATAATGTTCTGTCCTCACTTGATTACTGCTCAGAAAGATTTATGTTATGCTTTTCATCTTCTGACAAGAGTTTAAAGGATATTTTCTTATACCAGAGTACAAATCTTGAAATGATTTAAAAAAAAATTATAATACAAAAAGAAAATTTAAAAAATACACAATAAACACTATATTTGGCATACCTTGCCTTTTGCCCAGGCCATACGAGATATAAGACATGTTCAGGTCACTTTCTTAACTTGTTATGCTGTTTAACATGCCACATAATATCTGATTTGCAGGGCATACAAGAAGCTGATAGATCATCTGACGGCTTCTACATCCGATCTGGTGTTACTGTTGTTTTGAAAAACTCCATAATTCAAGATGGAGTTGTAATATAATCGAGTTATTTATCTTGACATCCTTTTTTGATTAGTCAGGATGGAGAACAAGAAATGAGTTATGAAACATCACATGGTTCATATGCAAATTGCAATAAATTTAGCATATCCTCCGAGTCGATGTGACCAGATGATGGGCCATATAGGCCATCTTCTACAACCAGCACATCACTGTTTGAAATTGTTGGTTGTTGTGAAAATTGACCGGATTAGAGTAAGTTCGCAGCTAAATAGGTTTGAGGGAATAGTAAAGAATACACAGATTTTACGTGAAAAACTCCCAAATTATGGTAAAAGTCACAGGCAATGATAGAAGACTTTTCCTATTAAAAACTAGAGAATTACAAGAAGAAACTAGACTCACAAAAATATACAAAATATTTTTGTCTCTCTTTTTCTTTCTCTCTCTCTCACACCTCACTTCTCTCTATTTTCTTCCTTCATCTCTTGCCTATTTATAGAGGAGATTTGGAATAGCTTGTCAAAGCCGCCAGCTATCCTTTAACATTGGTAGGCACCGATGGTGCCTACCATTTTCCACTTTGGTAGGCATTCAACAATGGTTGACTGCCTACCATTGTTGAATGCCCACCGTTGTTGACAATTCTCCCACTTGAAGATTTGATTGAGAGTCTGCAATGACGTGGCATAAGAAGCTTGGACATATGTCAGAACAAGGAATGAAGATACTTGCAAAGAAGAATCTACTTCTAGGACTCACAAAAGTAACACTAACCTTCTGTGAGCATTGCATTATGAGTAAGTAACATCGATTAAAGTTCAACACATCAAAGTTCAAAAGTAAAGAGATTCTAGAATTGATTCACTCTGATGTATGACAAGCACCAGTTAAGTCCCTAGGAGGATCAAATTTCTTTGTATCCTTTATTGATGATTATTCAAAGAGATGTTGGGTGTTTCCTATCAAGAGGAAGGCAGATGTGTTTTTAACTTTCAAATCTTACAAAGCGCAGGTGGAACTCGAATATGGAAAGAAGATCGAGTGTTTGCGCTCAGATAATGGAGGTGAATATATTGGGAAAGAATTTGATGAATTCTGCAAGCAAGAAGGCATCAAAAGGCAGTTTACTACGGCATACACTCCTCAACAAAATGGAGTAGTAGAGCGGATGAACGAACTCATTGGAAAGAACCGGGCGATGTTGAAAAGCGCAAGCTTAGATAAGAAATTGAGGCGAAGCGATCAATCTGCTGTTATGTGGTGAATCGAGCTCCATCAACTGCAATTGAGTTGAAGATACCGATGGAGATGTAGATTGGTAAACTAGTGGATTATTCCAACCTTCATGTATTTGGAAGTCCGGCCTGTGATATTTAATGCCTAAGAAACTACAAAGTTGGATCCAAAATTCAGAAGATGCATTTTCTTAGGGTATGCAGAAGGTGTGAAGGGGTATCATCTGTAGGATCCCACTGCCCACAAGATTGTTGTTAGCAGGGATGTTATCTTTATAGAAGATAAGGATCAAGAGCAATCAGAAAATGTTGGCACTGTATAAGAGAATCCAGAAACTACAACTGTACAATTGGATAGGGAAGTTGATCACAATGATTCTTCTGAAGCTGCACCAGAGCACGAAGAGCAAGAACCAATTAAATATGATGTTCAGATGCTCGGAGGCCAACTCGCATAAGAAGAGCACCGAGCTGGCACTCAGATTATATTATGGAGAGTAATATTGCATACTGTCTTTTAACTGAGGATGGAGAGCCGTCAACTCTTCAAGAAGCAATGACTAGTTCAGATGCATCTTAGTGGGTGGCAGCAATGCAGGAAGAAATTGAAGCTCTGCATAAGAATAAGACATGGGAGCTAGTATCACTACCGCAAGGAAGAAAGCCTATTGGCAATAAATGGGTTTACAAGATCAAGCGAAGTGGTGATGATCAAGTGGAACGATATCGTGCCAGACTGGTGGTAAAAGGATATGCTCAGAAATAAGGTATTAATTTTAACGAAATATTTTCTCCTGTGATTCGACTTACTATAGTCCGAGTAGTTCTAGCAATGTGTGCCATATATGATTTGCATCTTGAGCAGTTAGATGTGAAAATTGCATTTCTTCATAGAGATCTTGAAGAAGAAATTTATATGTTCCAACCAGAAGGTTTTTAAGAAAAAGGGAAAGAGAACTTGGTTTGCAGGTTGAACAAATCTCTATATGGTTTAAAGCAGGCGCCGAGGTGTTGGTATAAGAGATTTGATTCCTTCAT
The DNA here is from genome assembly GCA_029891385.1 of Erythroxylum novogranatense. Classification (NCBI taxonomy): domain Eukaryota; kingdom Viridiplantae; phylum Streptophyta; class Magnoliopsida; order Malpighiales; family Erythroxylaceae; genus Erythroxylum; species Erythroxylum novogranatense. The sequence continues at coordinate 134,421,232 of CM057228.1, forward strand.
CATGAGCCTTGAATACAGTAGACTGAATGCAGACCCTTGTGCATATTTCAAGAGGTTTGTGAAAGATGATTTTATAGTCTTACTACTGTATATAGACGACATGTTGGTAGCAGGCCCCAATAATGATCGTATCAAAGAATTGAAGGCACAGTTGGTTAGGGAATTTGAAATGAATGACTTGGGACCAACAAACAAGATTTTAGGGATGCAAATTCACCGAGACAGAAATAATAGGAAGATTTGGCGTTTTCAAAAGAATTATTTGTAGAAGATCTTGCGGCGATTCAACATGCAAGATTGTAAGTCAATTTATACCCCTCTTCCTGTTAATTTCAAGTTATCCTCAAGTATGAGTCCTAGCAATAAAGAAGAGAGGATGAAAATGTCTCGAGTACCGTATGCATCAACAGTGGGAAGCCTAATGTTTGCTATGATTTGCACAAGAGCTGACATTGCACATGCAGTGGGAGTTGTTAGTAAACACATGGCGAATCCTGGCCGAGAGCATTGGAATACTGTTAAGAGGATTCTTAGATATATCAAAGGAACCTCAGATGTTGCATTATGTTATGGAGGATCAGATTTTCCTGTCAAAGGATATGTTGATGCTGATTATGCAGGTGATCTTGATAAAAGTAAATCCACTATAGGATATGTGTTTACACTAGCTAATGAAGCTGTGAGCTGGGTTTCAAAACTGCAGTCAGTTGTGGCTACGTCAACAATAGAAGCAAAATATGTAGCAGCTACACAAGCAAGTAAAGAAGCAGTGTGGTTGAAGATGTTGTTGGAGGAACTTGAGAATAAACGAGAGAAGATTACTCTGTATTGTGACAGTTAGAGTGCTTTGCATCTTGCCAAGAATCCAGCATTTCATTCAAAGACAAAACATATCCGAGTTCAGTATCACTTCGTTCGTGAGAAAGTGGAAAAAGGAATGGTGGACATACAGAAAATTCACACAATGGATAACCTGACAGATTTTATAACAAAAGCAATCAATGGTGACAAGTTTATGTGGTGTCGATCCTTGTGTGGCCTGATAGAGACGTAAGCAACATGAAGCGGCAAGGTAGAAAAAATAGTGTGAAGATCTGATTAACTCTCAATCAAATCTTCAAGTGGGAGAATTGTCAACAACGGTGGGCATTCAACAATGGTAGGCAGCCAACCATTGTTGAATGCCTACCAAAGTGAAAAATGTAGGCACCGATGGTGCCTACCAATGTTGAAGGATAGCTGGCTGCTTTGGCCAGCTATCCCAAATCTCCTGCCTATAAATAGGCAGGAGATGAAGGAAGAAAATAGAAGAGGAAAATAGAGAGAAGTAAGGTGTGAGAGAGAGAGAAAGAAAAAGAAAGAGACAAATATTTTGTATATTTTTGTGAATCTAATTTCTCCTTGTAATTCTATAGTTTTCAATAGGAAAAGTCTTCTATCCTTGCCCGTAGTTTTTACCCTAATTTGGAGGTTTTTCACGAAAAATCTGTGTATTCTTTACTATTTCCTCAATCCTATTTAGCTGCGAACTTGCTCTAATCCGGTCAATTTTCACAACAGGTTTATATGACTAAAAATACTTTAGTCAATTATCTTAATACTATAGTTCATAATGGACCAATTTATTTCAAAGTAGCTCAATTCCGAAGTTCCTCTCATTGAATGAGATAAACTTTCATGCAATATTACTGCTATTACGCAACAGTACGTCTCTCAGTTCTTCCAAAACAAGCAGAAAACATGGTGTTATTCCAAAGAAGGGAATAGAAACTCCAAATTGATGAACTTAGAATCCAGACATGGAACAAGTACATATGACTACATGATACAATATTAATTGTTCTGTTTGGCAATGTATTATCTCAATGGACATCTAATGTGCATTGTAATGCAAAGGAAGCAAAGACCTGACATTGTGGTCCATCAGATATTTCTGTTAACCACTGAAGTTTGTTGATGAAGAAAATGTGATGTATCTGGTTGATACTTTCTAATAAAAGAGAAATATTAAACATACATTCTTCTTCTTGACTATGAATGAGATAAGCAGCTATTCAGGTCATTCCAGACAACTAAAATTATCGTGTAGATCTCCTACTCCCCAAATTATATGTTTGTCTCATTAAGTTGTAAGCCTTTTCAGGTTCTCACTAATTGGTTCTCTAAAATTGAAGGGAAAGAGTAGAACTAAAAAGAATAAGCGAGCACTTAAACTTTATTTAATTGTATGGTAAGCTCTTCACAGATAAACATCAACTCATTCTCATACCGTTGCAGCACAAAACGCTCTTCTGGCGTTATGATGCTGGTGACAAAACATTTTTCGTCTGAAAAAGGTCTCCTACCTGTTCGTCCAGTTCGATGAAGATAATCTACGACTGTTCTTGGCAGATCAAAGTTGTATATGTGAGTTGTCTCTGGCAAGTCCACTCCTCTGGCAGCTATATCAGTTGATATGAGAAGATAGCTACCTCCTTGCCTTACTTCCTACATTTATGAAGAATAAATTAGCAGATACCAACTTGGCCAAGTGTATCGTCAAGAAACACATCTTTGATTAGCTTTTCTTTCTTTCCCTTTTCATTTTGTGGGATAAGTTATTGCCTCTCAATGCTGAACTACAAGAGCAAATTGGTAATCAGCAGAACAGAAGTTCTAAAGAGTTCGGATGAATTGCATCATAAGTTCAAATTAAAATGCACAACAACTGGTAAGGCTCTCTTTCTTTGAACCAAATAACAATCAATTAACAATGTTAAATGCATTAACATTGCTAAAAATAATTCCATTTTTTCTTCGTATAATTTAACACCATGCACTATGCCAATATCTGCTCCCCCTTCGCTATCCTCCGTACACAAGTGTAGTAAACACTTAAGCCAGTTTTCATTCATTTTCCAGCCAATTAGATACCAGATAGCACTTACAGATAATGAAGCCGCTCGTGAATTGAAATTCATGTCTTCTTCCAGATGGAGAATGTCAGAACAATCTCCCAAAGAACTTTTCAAGAAGTCCAATAAACTGGTAGTTGGTGGAACATCTCCTGCCTTTTTTGATTTTTCAGACTTCCAATGAGAGAAAGAAATGAATCAATTCACTTAATAATATCATTTGAGATAAATGATATGTCTACGCACAAGACATGTGGATAGATGTTAAAAAAGGCATATATTTCGATCTGCTAAGTCATGCTTCATGCAACCCCATATATTGCACAGACACATCACAGAGGGAATTGTCTACCCTATGACTTTATGGTTAAATAAAAAGTATAAATGTATAAGGATCAAGAGAACAGAGTTGTGAAATGCATCAACAAGCGAAGAAGGATATTCTTTGCGTACCTGCTCAGCAACAAAAATAATTGCAGACTTGGGTGCATCAGAATGCAACAATAATAGTAACATTTGTTGTCTCTGGTCTTTAGGGCACAACTAGTAAGCAAGCAATGTCAGAAAACTCTGTACTGAATTCTTGAGAATAGATGTATTCAACTATGAAAGGCTATTCTTGGTCAATGGAAAGAACCATCATGAAAGTACAAACATGTGCAAATTTTTGTAGCTGTCAACATGTCATAATGCACAATGTGAAATAGCCAAAATCCCTTACCACAAATCTATGTTGCAGACATGATGGCATGGGGTCGATGGGATTGACATGGACATGAACTACGTCACTCTATAAAAAACCATAGAATATAACAGGAACTACGTCAAGTCAGCAGCAATGTATTAAATTCCCATATGACCATTAAAAAGATTATAACTGAACCAACCTTGGTCCATTTCTGCTGAATACAATCATGCAAAAATCTTCTGTGTTGAGGGATAGATGCACTAGCAAAGATTGTCTGACGGTCATTGCATGACGAATAAGATGTCAATAATTTTCGAAGAGAACTGACTTGCTTTGAAGAGTTGAACATGAAGTCAACCTACTCAAATGATAAATATAGCATGTCATTCCTTCTAACATACACCGTGTTAGAAAATAATTGTGTAATTAAATTCAAGAGAATAGAACATCATCATAATCAGCTTTCAGCTATATTACTTACAAATCTCTCAAAAATCGATTGAAGATTATACAAGCCAAAAGTTATCTAATCCAATTTGTGAAAATAATATACTTCTAAACCTTCCGAAAATTTCATTGAGATTCTTCTGGGAACCCAAAATAAAAGAGATAGGAATTACCTCATCAATAACTAGCACCTGCAATGCTTCAAGCTTAAATATGTGTTTTTCCACCATTTGGCATAAACTTGGGATGGTTGCCACCACCATCGTAGGCGGCTCTGCCTGCAACATAGACTTGTTAGTACTTCATTCCCAACCTATACCCTACTCTACTGGAAGTCTGGTTTGTAAGGTTAATGTTACTTAAATTTGTTACAAAACTGCGAAATGGAAACTTCAAATCTAAAATGAGGTCACACCTTTAGCCAACTCTTATGCCTTCTCAATGTCCCTCCGTCTAGAAGAGCCATGACGGTGCAAGGCTTCCGATCAGATTCCATAGGCCTTGCAGCCAACATCCGAGCAACTTTTGTGACCTTGTTCCCAAGAAAGTAGCACCACACCACCGCTGTTAGTCATTAAACAATAGAACACTCCTCCATCTAACTTTCCCCAGGTGGCATTCATTCGTCCAACAATAATGCTCACAGTTATTGAGTAATGGAAAATGGAAAAGATAAAATTACAATTCTGAGCAACCAAAGATACTTACTTGCATGCCCAGTTCCCGGGTAGGCACTACAATTAGTGCTTGAACAGCCGATCTTTGAGTGTTTACAGTAGAAAATATCAGTAGCAGGTAAGCAAGCGTCTTTCCAGAACCTGTCTGAGGTGAGCACAAGTTTGGAAGTATCACGCATCAATCAAACAAAAACAAATAACCCAAATCATTTCAAAGGAAGCACAGAAATCGACCTGGGCATGAAGAAGACAATCACGCCCACTAAAAAGAACAGGCAAAGCTTGCCTCTGTACGCCTGTTGGCATCACATACCCCACCTCCTCCGCCCTGAAACATGTTAAACATTTGAATAACAAGAACAATCATGTTAAAAGCTTTAAGGACTACAATTTGAGTGTGTACCAATTTCAAAAACGAAAGACCGTAACTAGTAAGAAAAGAGAAACACGGTTGAAAGTTTGAAACTTGCCTGCGGAGTATATGCTCGGGAACGTGACCCTCACAGATTTCTCGCAGAGTCGAAGCGTCGTGCACTTCAACATTAGTTTCTCCGAATGGAGTAGTAGAGGAGTCGAAGACAGTGGCAGGTAAAGGCCCGAACTTGGGTATTCGAGATGATAAGATGAATGATAAGTTGGGATTGAGGTTGGTGGATAGTGAATGAAGTGGGATAGAATATTGAGATGATTTAGAGAAGAAAAGAGTTTGTGAAGCTGATTGAAACCGAGCAGGCGAGACTGAGAAAGCCATCGAAATTGCTTCTTAGCCCGAATGCTTATCTCACACAGGTAAGAGAAATTAATTATGATGGCTCTGTCCGGTTCGGTTGAGCCGAGTTAGGCCGGATCGAATAATTTGTCAATCGGGATGTTATTGTCCGGTTCCGTTGAGCCAAGTTAGGCTGGGTCAAATAATTTGGCAATACGAATGTTATCGTCTGGTTCGGTTCAGCTGAGTTAGGCCAGGTTGAATAATTTGTTATCAACATGTTGTATCGATTGGCTAGTTAACTATGTCAATCATTTTGCTGTAGGTGTCACGTATTTCACTACTTCACTTATTCGGTGCAACCGTATCTTATTAGAGGATTCGTCGAAAATCTGTTTCCTTTGATTAATTGTGTAGTTATACCGTTCGTCTTCTTTTATTAAAAAAAAAGAGGATGACAACTGGCTTTATCTAGCTTGACCTAATGTCTAACTCGAAATTAACAGACTAACTTGGGGTTGATTGGATTTTAGAGTGGGCTCATGTCAAGTTTTTTGGGCCCATTGAGCCTAAGAATCGATAGTTAATGACAAAATTATTTTTTAAAAGTTTTTTTTCTCAAAAATAATAATTTAAGTTGAGTTTGGGTTGAACTTGAATTTTGACTTACTACCTCAATTGTTCGAATGGCCAATGCCCCGTTTGACAATTTGTTACTTTGCAATGCAGACATAGGTTACTTGGGTCGACTCCCTCAATTCAAATTCGATTCTAAGTTTAAGCTAGTCGACTTTTTTTTTTAATACAAGGAAAAAAATAACTATTACGTGCTTAAACGTGGGGATAAGATTCTAACCATATTATTGGGTATATAAGAAATACGGCATGAAATTCTCTGTTTCTAAATTTATATACTAATTCTATCTTATTGAATCCAAATCATCTATTTATATGAGACCCACGTAAATAAATGACTTGAATTTAATATAACATGATTGATTGATACACAAATGTGAAGGTTGAGGATCTGTCCCCAAGAAATACAACCCGAAAGTGGAGATGGAAGACAAATTTCCGACATGAAAAGACCTTTTAGCATGGGACATCGACTACCTTTCCAAAATTTTGTCGAGATTTTGAGATGGACCAAACTTTAACTCGCAGCCAATCATTATAACACAGACTTGTGCCCAAATTGAATCATAACTAAATTTTGAATCAAGTTTAAATTATAATATATACAATCAGGTATAAACTCACTTTTTATCACTTAATTAAGCTTTTTATTTATTTAAAAATCAATAAATTTAACAATAATTTAAAATAGTCTATTTACACATTACGAAATAAGATTACGTATTATTGAATAATTACATGTCAACTGTTTTAAAATCAAATAATTTTACTTATGACATGTCTAAATAATATTGGTTTGATTCAAAATATTATAAATTAAATAATATTTTAAAATTAATATATTGAATTTATCCTTGTCGATAAATAGAAAATCCAATGTTGACTATAATCATTATTAACCTCGTCAACTAAAATGGGTTAGAATTTAGAAACTCCCGACTTAGGACGGAGTTCGGTTGGGTTGTCAAAGCACGTTTTCATTTACTTATCGAACCAAATAATTTAACCGTACTTCTTTTGGATTTTAATATGATATTTTGTTGCTTTTAGTCTAGTTCTTGCCGTGTGACTTGGACAAAGAGTGGAACAAACAAGTAAACCCAAAGCATTGAACTTCTTTTTTTAAAATTTTGTAACGAGCCCTTTCCTTTTTATGTATTTTGACAAAAAAAGGGGTCTCCTTTTTGTTCTTTTAGCAATAACTTCTTGAATTTTGGGCATCTTTTAATATTTATCTAATTTAGTGTATGTTTGGATAAACTTTTGAGAAATTAATAAGTGCTTTTTTCGTTACAAAAGTCTTAAAAAAAAATAAGTGTTTGACTGTAAGATAAAAAATACTTTTTTAATAGATATGATTTTTTTAGCAGTCAAAATATAACTTTTTAAGAAGCTCAAATTTGAAGTAAAAAAGCTTTTTCAGATAGATTTTTAAAACAATTAATGAGCTTATTTTCAGTCTCTTTTGTCCTTATATTTTACTCACAATATCCATAAACTCATATTCTCATTTATTATGTGTTTAATTATTTGCTAACTTGGATATTTATTTTAAAATTTATATAATATTATTTAATTTTATATATTTTAATATTTATTTTCAATATTAATTCACTTATGTTATAATCTATATAAAAATTTTGATTATAAATGTTTTTATTTATGTTTCATATGATTTAAAAGTATATAATAATTAATATATTGTGATTTACATATTATTTAATATACTTTAAATAATATTTATTTCCATAAATAATTTTATTACAAAATAAAATATAGTTAAAATTAAAATATTTTTATTTTTATGTTATTACTATATAAAATTCTTACAAAAGATTCCTTTTAAATAACTACCAAATAATAAATTGGTTTCTTAAAAAGATAGTCTTATAAAAGATATACAGAAAAAAAAAGTTACTGATAAAAATTTTATTGATATAAGCCTGATTAATACGAAGCATAAGTTACATTACAGAAATCCATTAAAAGATATTTAAATTATTAAATAAAGTAGTTGCGAAAGAGCAGGAGAAAAACGAGTAATATAATACAAATATTTTCACACCTCTACGATCATCCGTCATCAACGTAACCGTATTCAGGGGCTTAAGATTGGTAATGAATGGTGCTTTGACCCGGACACCCTCCGGGAAGAAGCAACCCAGTTCTACCGTAACCTTTTCTCGCTTGAGGATACTAATACGGTGATGTATAACTGGCGTGGGATGTTTCCTTTAGTTCCTCAGGACACCTTAGTGTCACTCACCTCTCCCACGTCAGTGGAGGAAGTCCATAGGGCCCTTAAGGATATGAAACCTTACAAAGCACCTGGCATGGATGGATTCCCTGCGAGATTTTTCCAGCACCATTGGGACATCGTTCAAGGAAGTCTGTGTGGGTTTGTTAATTCTGCTTTTGCCTCTGGTTCCTTTGATGATACTATTAATAAAACTCTGCTTGTCTTAATTCCTAAGGTTTCGTCGCCTGCGTTAATTTCTCAGTTCCGACCGATTAGTTTATGTAATGTTACTTACAAGCTTCTTTCCAAAGTTATTGTGAACAGGCTCAAGCCTTTGATGTCCTCCATTGTTCTGCCGTTCCAATCTTCTTTTGTCCCTGGGCGCCAAATCATTGATAATGTTATTGTGGTCCAGGAACTTATACATTCCATGCATATCAAGAAAGGGAATAAAGGTTTTATGGCTCTCAAGATTGATCTAGAGAAGGCGTATGATAGAATATGTTGGGACTTTGTTAAAGATACGCTACAGGACCTGGGCCTCCCTGATTCTTTCATATCTCTTATTCTCAGTTGTATCTCTACTAGTTCTATGCAGGTGCTTTGGAATGGTGAACTTACAAGGGCTTTTACCCCTGCTCGTGGCCTCCGTCAGGGAGACCCTTTGTCTCCTTACATTTTTGTCCTTTGTTTAGAAAGACTTTCTCAAGCTATTTGCTCTAAAGTTGCTGCTAATACCTGGAAACTGTCAAAGTTAACAGGAATTGCCCTCCTATTTCTCATATGTTTTTTGCAGATGATCTTGTTCTTTTTGCAGAGGCCTCTGTGGCACAAGCGCATGTAATCACACAATGTTTGGAGGAGTTCTGCACTAGTTCGGGTCAGCGTATTAGCCGGCCTAAGTCTCGCATTTACTGCTCTCGCAATGTGTCTTCAAGCCTAGCTAGTGTCATTAGCACTAGTTGTAATATTCTTCTTACGGATAACCTTGGCAAATATTTGGACATTCCCCTCATCCATGGCCGTACCAGTGCTAAGCTTTTTCATTCCATCACTGAGAAGCTCGATGCTAAGCTTCAGAATTGGAAAATCCAGTCCCTTTCTTTTGCCGATAGACTAACGCTTACCTAATCGGTTTTGCAGGCTATCCCCGCTTATTCCATGCAGATGCTCTCGCTGCCAATTACTATTTGTGATAGTGCTGATAAAAAGGTCCGTCAATTTCTTTGGGGCTCAACTCCGGGGAACAAGAAGCCTTCATTTGTTAACTGGCAGACCGTGTGTGAGCCAAAAGCAAGAGGTGGTCTAGGCCTCCGTAATATGCGTCAGGTGAATGAAGCTTATCTTCTCAAACTTGCCTGGAAGTTCCTCACTAATCCAGATTTACTGTGGGTCCGGCTACTCAAAGCTAAGTATGGGGCTGGGGACAGTTTCCTGCCAAAAATGGTTTCAAGTAGTCGTTGCTCCCACGTTTGGCAGGGTATTTGTAAGGCTTGGCCCGCACTCCAGAAGGGCACTTCTTGGCTGTTGGGAACAGGGACGAACGCTCGGTTCTGGACTGATAACTGGCTTGGGGGTACTGGTAACCTTCAATCCCTGGCTTTGCAGAACATCCCCGCAGATCACCTCCATAGGGATGTGGCCTCTTATGTGGTGACGAATGGAGTTTGGGACATGGTGTCCTTACGCCCTTTTATCTCCTCTGCGATTCTTGACATCCTTGCTCTGTCTCCTACACCTAACCTTGGTGGTGATGAGGATGTTGTTCTTTGGGAACACACTAGCTCTGGTGAATGTACAATGAAATCCGCGTACCAATTCATTCGTAATGAATTGGAACCAGTTAACCACGAACCATGGAAGCTACTTTGGCGGTGGAAGGGGCTGCCTAGAATTCAAACGTTTTTGTGGCAGTTGGCACATGACACCCTCCTCACTAACGCTACCTGAGTATACCGTCACATGGTTAGTGTAGACACATGCCCTAGATGCCTTGGCCTCCCAGAGACTTGTCTACATGCATTGCGTGACTGCCCCTTTGCTAAATCCATTTGGCAACACTTGCTTAACTCTAATTCGTGACCTACTTTTTTTTGCAGGTGGAGACATAACATCATGGCTGACCACGATGCTCAGGACGCCCTTGGATTGCAACCTTTCACGCCACAAGGCGTATTGCTATTTAAGCGTAGCGACATGGAGTATTTGAAAGCTACGGAATGAATTCGTGTTCCAACCTCAAGAGAACCAAGACAACCCCGGGAGTGTGGCGGAGCGCATCATTGCTTTCAGTTTCCAAATCTGGCGTGAACAGCAACAAGTGCCTTAACTGGCTTGTCTCAACGCCATGATCTGACTCTTGTTGGATGGGAACCTCAGATCTTGGTGGCTCAAGATAAATACTGACGGAGTCGTGTGCAGAGCTTCTGGAAGGTCCGGTGCTGGTGGTGTCTTCCGTTACTCAGACGGAAAATGGGTGCTTGGATTCACACATCACTTGAAGGCTTGTACCCCTTTCTTTGCGGAGCTTTGGGCAGTGTATGATGCTCTTTGCCTTGCTTGGAGCAATGAGTTTTCAAACATTGTTGTGAAAGTGGATAACTCGGATATTGCTGCACTTCTCAATTCGAGTCGTCCTTCCCGTTTTGACAGGACTCCTCTAATGGAATGTGTGCGCGCGCTTTTCCATCGACATTGGCATATGGTTATACAGCATACCTTCAGGGAAGCTAATGCGGTTGCTGATGCACTAGCCAAGACTAGCCTTTCCCTTGAGTTTGGGCTTTCTACCTTCACGACCCCTCCTAGTTATTGTATGGGTTTGTTAGTTTCTGACGCCTCCGGTGCTCAAATCTTGCGAAATTTCAGATTTCACGATGTAACTTTGTTTTTCCATTTTTCAACCCAAAAAAATAAAAATAAAGGGGCTTGGACACGAGGATATAGGATGACTTAATTAACAGTACAAAATCTAAGGTGAGATTCTTGTTTATTATATAAGTTTGCATCAAACAATCCAACAAACATTTTAAATTAAGAGATTTTTCATCAGAATCACCGTCTGAATCGGCCTTTTCCCTCCTCTTTCTCTCCGTTTCTTGTTTTTCCCTTCAACTTTCCTTCCCGTCAAACACTCCCCTTCCTCTCTCTGGAAGATCCTTTATAGTTTCTCTCTCTCTCTCTCTCTTTCTTTCTCTTCAGTTTTCCATTTTCATTTATTGACTCGGTGACTATGGAAGGTTTCGATTCCTTTCCTTCTTCTTCTTCTTCTTCCTCAGTGACGGAGAAGCGAATGCTTTCATTTGTTGTTTCGCCGGCGGGAGGTGTTGTTGATGAGGATCTCGAGGACGCTTGCAGTATCTGTCTGGAGCCTTTTACTTCTGAAGACCCTGCTACTGTATCACTTCTTCACCTTCTTTATCTCTCTTCTCAAGAACCTGTCACTGTATCACTACGCATTTTTTTTAAAATTGTAGCGAGGCTTTTTCTGTTGCATTGGTGCTATCTGAATCCTTTCATTTCGGGGAATTTGGATGGTGATCTGCTGTGTTTTTGTGTTTGTTGAAGCCTTGTTCGTTAATTTTCTTGCTTTTTCCCTTTCTTTGGGATATGTTCTCTTTTCAACTAATACTGGAGAGTGTGATCTCTTCACTCAATTGACACTAAATTGAGTTAAAAAGTGATTTCTCTATTAAAATTAGAAGGTGATAATCGAAAAAGATGATATTATCAAAACGGATTGTTCAGGTAGTCTTAATACGCACAAAATTATGGGATTGCACTGGTATTTACTTTGAAGTTGTTATGAGTTGAGAATCCCGATCAGGATTTTGTTTTCTTTTTTCAGATAACCAACTGCAAACATGAATATCATCTTCAGTGCATCCTGGAATGGTAAGTTTATAGAACTCCGGTTTACAGATTGAGAATCACCATTTTCTACCTCCCTGCACCAGTTTAGCATAAGAATTAAGGTTGAGCTATACGCTGTGATTCATACATTTGTAGGTGCCAAAGAAGCAAAGAGTGCCCAATTTGTTGGCAGTTAATATCTCTGAAAGTCCCTGCCAGGTAAGTAAATTGCTGCACAAAAATTTTATCTTTGACAACCACAGCCGATATGGAAGAACCTGACTTTCACATTAATCCTGACACTCCAACATGGTGTTTCTTTTTTTTATTTCTGTTGTTTGATAATTTTACTTTTGTAGCCAAGAGCTGCTCGATGCTATTGAAAATGAGAGACATTTAAGGACAAAGAACACGATTCGAGCTGCTGTGGCAACAAACGTTTCTCATTTCCATGAGGATCATGATGAGGAACAGGTGCTTGTTCTCTTGATTTTGAAACTCTAACTACAACTTTATCTTGCTGCTTGTATGCTTATTTCTTCTGGGTGACTTGGAAACTCTCAGGATTCTTATTCAGATGACTCTGATGTTGATGAACGTTTTGCCTGGCTTCAAGCTGCTGCTGCAAGTAGAGCTTCGTTTAAAAGGGAGAGACAAAGATCCTTTGTACTTAGTCCTCCCGAGTACTATGTATTTACGTCAGGAGATGGACTAAGTCTAAGTTCGGGATCATCAGGTGGTAATTCACCAGCTCCTAATAAAGCTTCAGCTCCTAGCCTTCCATTTTCATATGGGGAAACAATCTCTGCCCATTTTATGGATAGAGATATCCCTATTACACCTAGGTATGGTTTCATAACCCTGTTTCTTCATGTGACATATTTTGTTTGCTGAAACATTAAATTGACTTTATGTAGTAAAAGATGGTTTTTTTGCAAGTTCTTGAAGTAACTAAAAGCAGAAGAAAGCAAAGATGGTTTGCAAGTTCTTGAAATAACTAAAAGAAGAAGAAAGCGGATAATGATGCTTGCGATGACGAAGCTACTTATATTATGTACCTATCATATACTTCAATCACTCTACTTAGATAAGTCACTGTCCTATTTCTTGATGGTTCATTTTCAGTGCTCCGTTCACACAATCATCAAACCATAGTCCCCCCGTGTCTGACTGTCCGTCCCTCTCTGAATCTCTTAAATCTAGGTGGTCTGTAGCTTCAGCCAGGTACACGGTTCAACATTTTTCACCTTAACACTTTCAATTTAGGTTTACTGTTTCCTATATACTGTAGCTGTAAGTTAAAAAATAAAATAAAAACGTCATGCAATAGGTACAAGGAAACAATCTCTAAAAGTACTCGAGATATTAAGGAGAAGCTACTTGCACATAACAATTCAGTTAAGGAGCTGAGCAGAGGAGTTCAGAAAGAGATGAGTGCAGGTGTTGCACGAATGATTGATCGCCTGGATCTTAGCTCTAAGAGAAATGGGTCTTCTAGTCCAGTCTCTAATGCTACTGCAGGAATTTCAAACTTCTTCCAGAAGGGCAAGGCAGTGCAAGAGAACGTTCTTGTTCAAGCACACGATGTTACAAGCTCAGGTGCATCCCCGCATGTCTAAGTGCAGGTGGATGCTTCCCATGTAATGGCTTGTTTAAACTTGTTGCTGTTCTATACCACCTTTTTGGGCTGTGACGGGAAATGGTAACTCAGTTTTCTTCTTCACTCTTATTGCAGGAAGGTCGGTCATCGTGAAGAATTTGATTCTTACTGATTATTCCTATACCCTTTATCATCCAAGTTAATGGTATGTGATGCAAGTGACGTGATTGAGAAAACCAAGATGCCTGTTGGTTTCCGTCCTGCGGCGCTTATTTATGCGTATTACGGATTATATAGTTACTTATTTTACCGCCATCATTCACTCTTCTTTGTCTGTACAAAAGATGCAATATGAACCTTTTAAGAGGATTGCGTTGGGATGGCAATGCCATAGAAAACGCTCATTACAACAACTGGTTTGGCCTTTTCATTTTAGTTGGTAATGATCAGGTATTGCAATGTGACTCAGAACTAAATCATAGGTTGATCAAAAACAGATTAGAACTCAAACTCAAATCTTCTTTAGGTTGGATTTAGCAAGTTTGAATCAGATTTGAACTGAATTTAACTTATGTTCAAGTCGAGTTCAGGCTTGGTTGAGTCAAATTCAGATCAGTTCAGATCGGACTTTAATAACAAGAGAATAAAAGGAAAATAGACATGTAAGCAGAGAAGAGAAAAGAAAGTGCAATCTCTTGAGACTGAGCTCCCCTCTTCATTGGCACCTGGACTCCAATTTTAATATGATAACTTGTTTGACTCAATTAAGGGTGTTGAACAACAAAGTATACATTTGATCAATAGTATGCTTATAACATGTTTCAGGTTATGCACAAACAGGTCAAAAGTAAGAACAAACTTATTCCATTTCATGAAGATTTGCCTACGTTGTTTAGGTTCAACTAGGAACAAACAGTAGCCATGAAGAATCTGTTATGCATTTTAGTTGTGAATGAAGCCATCTTAGATCTGTCCCAGAATAACTTCTGCACCAGAAACTTTGAATTCGGACGGGGCTTCCTCCACATTCAGAACCTTAACATTGCCATCTTCCACGTACGCTGACCATCTATAAGAAACAAGTAAAGTGGTTTAGTGAATGCTTATAAATAATGAATATCTAGATCACTCGATCAAGATTAGTTAACGGTAAATGTCGAGCATTGTGGAGATAGGAAGCGGGCGGACAACTTCTGGTTTGGCATTTATGCGGGAAAGAAGAAGACTAAGAAGAAGCTAAGTTTCGAACTTCTTTCAAGTTCAAGCCCCTTCAATTGACGGGGAGGCGAGAAAATATTTGATTTCTCTTTGTAGTCCAGTAAAAGTTGCGTAACATTCAGATTCTTTAGAATAAACACATAGGAATGCTTATCATATACCTATGAGAGCGAGGTCCAAGCAAAGCAACAGAGAGGTCTTTATCCAACTCCAAGCTCTTGTGAAAGCTCCCATTGTAATCCCCGTAAAACTCGATCTGTAGTAGGAAAAGTTCCAAAACAAAACCAATATTACTGCTTTAAGTCTAACAGCACAAATGCTATGCTACTTTGAAGGTACCAGTTTTTAAGTACAATAATGTTGTCTTTTATGCAGACAATCTAAGACCACATCCAAATATGTTGTATTAAGACAAAGTACTGGAGTCGAAGTACTTATGATAGGTAACAGAAGTAGAAATTGTATTATTTAGGAATCTAGTAGGTACAGCAGTAGCCTTTCCCTCCTGGAAGTGTGATTTCCAGGCCAATACAATATGTATTTCTAGAATATGAATGAAGATAATCCCCCCCTCTCTATACCGAATCCTATATATATATTCTATACCTCCTCATTCTCACTCTCTTTCTGTAACTAATTTCTAACCTCTAGCCTATGTGGCATTTGTATTTGTTCCCTTCCCCATTGTGCCCCTACGGTTGTGTGTAACTAGGAAGGGTGCTAACAATTCCTTCCTCCTCAAAAGACACCTTGTCCTCAAGGTGGATGACAACAGCTTTACTAGCTGCTGCTGTTGCATCCCAAGATGAATTTTGATTTTGATTTAAAATTCCATTCCCTTCCCAAGCAGAATCTTCTGCCTTTAGGCCATCAACTGGTGAACATGATTGGTTTGCAGTGTCAGATTCAACCTTGAATCCTGGTACAGAAAAGCTTGACCAAGAATTCCTTGTATGCATATTGATTCCCTGCAAGGTTACTTCAGTACCCCTTCGGTCAAATGTCATACACATGTTCTTCCAATCAACCTTCACTACCCCCAATGTTGCAAGCCATGCCATCCCCAAAATCAGCTCAAACCCTCCTGTATCAAACACATAGGCATCCACCCGGAACTCCTCCTCATTCAGCTCCAACTTAATTCCCTTGCAAAGCCCATGTGAGGGGGATCGACGTCCATCCCCCAGCCTCACACCGAAGGTTCGGGTTGAGGTAACAGCAATACCCATGGCTTGGACCAATTTTCGGGACACAAGGTTGTGGCTAGCTCCATTATCAACCATTATAACAATAGGCAATTCATTTACCTTACCTATTAAGACCATCGACTTCGGGGTTGAGGATTGATCGCTTCCCAATTCCATGAACTCCATAGAATTGCACACTAACTCCCATTCTTCTTGTTGATCATCTGCCACTGGTGCTTCTCGGTGACTTCCTCTCTCGTCTGCGTCATCACCCTCCCATATAATTAATCTATATTCTTTGTCTGGGCAACGATGGAGAGGACTGAAGGTGAGGCCACATTTAAAACATAGCCCTTTTTTTCTTCTTTCCATCAGCTGGTCATAGGTTAGATTTCGTGTGCCTCTCCACTTTGGGTTCTGGGTTTGGTGGCTATCATCAACGGTGGGTCCCCGTTGTTTAGTGAGAGATGTTACCAAAAACCAAAAAGCGACTTGGTTTATATCCTTATTAGGAGTGTGTTTTCTACTACGAGTCCTCGTGTTAAGGAAATCATCCAAAGTTCCAAGTCGAACAAAGGTGGTCTCGCATCTACAATGTTATAACAATATATTAAGCTGGAGATTCCTAAGGAATTCATATCCTTATGGAGAGAACAATCTCACACGATCTGCATGTGGGAGCTATTCGCTTTTGTTCCGACTTTACATGGAAGAAAGGTATTCCCGCTTAACGCCAGGATATCTCTCTTGGACCTTCGCCTATACAACGTACCAAATGCAATGATTGGTACCTTGTCGACTACACTTGACAAAGGAAGTGTCGTTTCGACCATAGCACCGATTTCAACATCGGTTGGATGATCCTACTTTATCTCGAACGTCTACAAGTTCGCATCCGGATCATCGAGCGAATCAAGATCCGTCTCTTGTCATGGCGACGTTACATCACCGGATGATCTATCGTCTTGTAATCATGCCTTAGATCTCAACTTTCCTAATGCTACTAGCCGGATGCACTTTATATGGTCTCGATGGTCTAAATTTCGCATAACTATTCTCCAAATAAAGCGCATTACGCATACGAGCTTGAGAAGTTGATGCCACAGAATGGATTACCAACTACCAAAAGGTATTCCATGCACCACATCAAACATTCATTTCATCACGGTATCACCTCCGATTCTGAGTAGACGAGAGATGGCTCAGTCAAGTCCATCTACACCGGACTCTAGCGACGACCGTCAGTCCTTCTACATCGAGTCCTATCCCGATGATCCGGCCCATAAGTACTACAGATCTGGTAGAACACATGACAGATCTATCTTCCTGGGCTCTTAGAATCGAGATCCGACCGGTGTCTTCACACTTGAAGGAGAAGACGGTCCTCCGATCCATTATTTCCATGCTAATGGAGATCCCGTCTCATAAGCCATCATCGTGGACATTTTGTATGGGATGTCGACCCATCTATGTCGAACCGTGAGATCAGTGAGATCTGAGTGGAACCACGGATGATGACGATTTATGATCTAGATATCGGAGAAGAAAGAAGAAGTCAAAGCAGTAAATCTAGTTGCTTGCCTTCTCGAAGTATCATCCATTTAGGGTGATCGAGGATCGAGACGATCATAATGGTCTTATCCTACCGACCAAGGCAATTTGAACCATCTGACCAAAGTCTATTCAAAAGATGCTCGGTCGTCAAACAAATCTCTTGAAAGATCTTGTGGATCTAGTATTTTGCCGCCAATTCCTTATTGCTCCTACTCCTCGATCTTGTATGATGCTCTGATCGAAGAGGATAACTTTCCTCCACTTTCAAGTCTTGATGATTCTCGAAGGTTATCTCTAACCCATTTATCGAGCTACAGAGTTACATCTCGAGGAACACTTGCTTCAAATCCTACGGATGAAGTACTCGGCCTGCAAACTCATAATCTGAAGACAAAACAAAGTTCTCAAAAGGATTGATTCCAAATTGGATGGACTCGATCGGCGACGTGGCTACTCATAAGAAAGTCGACTCTGTTTGAACATATAAAAGATGTATCGATCTTATAAAGCTCGAGATCCAACAATGGATCTTTGATCTCGGACACTACATCTCCGCCCGATATATGGGGCGATTTCGACTTAAAAAGTTAAGTAAGATTAGGGAGATGCAAAGCATCGTCAACAAATGGAAGAGACATGCTTGCTTCACAATCTCACCGGATATATGGCTCATCTTCTTCAAAGTTTCCTACTTATGACCATCATATCCTTTTCACCACATACCAGCGATATCCAGAGGAAGTCGACTATTCAAAGGTATTCAAATTTAATTATCCTTTGATTAGGCGATACATTCATCCTCGACTTCGAGAAAACTCAAGGAAGTTCGAGGCGTCATAAGAGGCGAAAAGTTCATCCGAACAACGGTTTAAACCTGAGTTTACAACAATATAAGGTTCGAAGCAACTTCTTCTCAAACATTTGAACCTTCACACGAATGGAGAAAGCACATGCAAATTCGTACACCATCGATTCTCCTCCACCGTTCAACCTTCCACTTCTTCACGTGGGAAGGATAAAGTTAAATTGCAGTGCGTTGCTACTCTTCTGCTAAATCTCTTGCAGATGCATCTACATCTTCCGATGAATCGAAGACGACTTTATTCCTTGATGGGACAGCGATGATGAACCTTCCAACAGCACCACGGTATACATTTGGATCCGAACCCAATTTGCTAGATCTAATCTTGATCGATCATCGATCCCTCGAGAATACTCTCAGAGGCCATATATGATGAATCGGTTGATGGAGATACAAATGATGAAAACTTGCCGATCTCTCGAACTTTCTAATGTTACGATGACAATGCCTCATCATCATGAAGATATCAACCCATAATCGGTGAAAGTTTGAATCTCGTGAACCGATCAAGTCGACTGAATCGCACCTCGAGAAACACCCGGTATGGCATTTTACCTGACAAAATTTTCTACCAAGCCTACTTGGGACCTTGGTTTACTTTTGATGATCTACCTCTAACAAATGGAGAGATAGACTTCATGAGTTCGGTGCATGGATTGATCTAAATGACGAGACCTAATCATCCCTTGCAGGATATTTTGTCTGAATTCACTTCCAGATTCACTGGTACTTTGCGAGAATGGTGGCAAAGTATTTCTGAATATCAACGACTTCAGTATATCCAAGTTACAACAGCTGGAGCACTACTTGGTGTGTTACATAAAGAATTTATTGGTGACTTCCAGTTGATTGACAAGCAAATTCGTCAGGAATATTTCAAGATGAAATGCTGTTCTCTTGATAAGCGTGATCTTGCAAAGCATTACAAGCGCATGACGGATAGGTATTATCTTCCAATGGATGGAACGATGTTAACCTTTCGTTACATTTATCTCATCCCTTCCGGATGAAATACAACCGTAACTTCGGACTATAGCTACTCTACACGGAGAAATGGCTACAATTTCTCTTGGAGAAATTTACCGACCAGTAATAGCTTCTCTTGATAAAGCGTGTGACCAACACATGCTTGTCAAGAATATCCTAAAGGAGGTCCGATTCAAGAAAGCTTGTAAACAACCACATCTCCAGATTAAGTGCAAATCGAAAAAGACTTGCGAAATGTCATAGCAAAGAAGAAAGCTCATTCTACTCAAGTCTTTTATGAAAGCGACATAAGAAGCACTTCCACAAGAAAGATGGCAAGAAGCCATGGAAGCGAGAACTCTAAAATGAAGAATGTAAGCTCTAAAGTCGACGTATGAGGTTCTTCAAGAAATCATCTCATCGGAATAAACCCGATGCTTTATGCAGGAAGCAAAGAGCACTTAGCTAACTCATGTCCTAAGGCAACCGGAAAGATGCCAAATTCTGGAGAAGCGATAAACTTTTGCCTATACATCCTCACGGTCATATAGAAGATCATTAGAAAACGATCTAGTGAGGACAATGAAACTCGATTTCTTTGTTTACATTTCTACAACGACGACGATTCATCATCATCAGACTCAAGCCTTGATGAATTTGTTCACATGATCCCAAATGAAGAGACATGTATGAAATTAGATCGTACTAACCAATCCAGCGACCATATGTCAACATCCGATCTTTCTACACGACAAATATGATGGCCTATCAAAGCCATTGGATTTATGGATACAGGATCTACGCACGATCATGAAACCCAAAGATATTACCATCGAAGCTTGGAAAACACATGATGAACATTTCATGGCGGTGATGGCAATACCTTCAATTGGGTTAAAGACAAGAAGTAGAACTGCATCCGCTTCTTTCCTCGAAGTACGATATGGACCAAAGTTCTGGAAGCAATCTACCAAAGGCCAGATATTCTCATTGGCATGGATGTCACCGTAAAGCCCGACATCTACAGATTCTACCCATAGCCTCGGTATCAAACCTTATGAGTCCGTATACAGGGATAAAAATGTGTTTGAACTAACACGAGTTCCACGCACATTACTTTCGACTTCGAGATGAACTGCTGAGCTCTTGTCCGTAGTCTCATTATGCGCTTTCTCATCCAAATCCTCTATGGAAGAATAGAGACTTTTCATAAGTCTACCTTTCAAGAAGAATGAGGATGTCAATCCTACTAAGGCTACATCCAGAATGAATCCGATGATATGAAGCTCGCAATTGATGAGTGTGCCGCTTGATGCAAAGAAGGATTGATTGAGCCCACAAAGTCGGATCGGGCTTGCCAAGCGTTCTATGTCAACAAGCGTCGTAGCGTAAACGTGGAAAGAAACGCCTAGTCATAGTATCAAAACCGTGAATGCATTCTGCAAGATGATAAGTTTCCTTTGCCTAAGATCGAAGACATGCGTACTATTTCTTAAGTGAAGCTATGATATTTTCAAAGCTTGATTTGAAAGCGGATTTTGGCAATTGGGTATTCACCGGAAGAACGATCACAAGATCATGACTCGCATTCCCAATGCTCGACTACCAATGGATCATCATGCCTTTTGGTTTGAAGGTTGCACCTCACTGCTTCAAAAGTCCATTACTAAGATTTATGAGCCTATCTTCTGAAGGCTTGATCTACATTGATGATATTTCATCGCTCAAAGACCCATAAGGAGCATCGGGCCTTATTACAACAGCTTCTTGGACGTGATCCAACAAGATGGGATTATGCTTTCAAAGATCTAAGAGCACTATTGGTACAACAGAAATCAAATTTCTTGGGATGCATTTCAAGGATGGATTCTTAAATCAGACCACACATTGCTAAGGAACTTCTACAGCTTCGGATGAAAATCTCTCGTCAAAGCAGTTCAACAATTCCTCGGGATTGTCAATTATATTCGAGATTTCATTCCACGTGTGGCCACCTATACATCTTGCTTGAGTAAGCTCTTGCGTAAGAATCCACCAGAGTGGGGAAAAGAACAAACAACAGCTGTCCTTTATCTCAAAAGCCGTGGTTCATATGCTTCTTTCTTGAAGTCTTTTGAACAATATTTATCTTCTGAGGCAGGTGTTATTCTCTCACTTCTTCGACAACATCCACCTTGGCCTCCAGATACTTTTTCAAATTTATAAGTATTCTTCTACTCTCCTACCATGTTATATCGTTGAGTTTTCTAATTTTCCCGTAAAATATCAAAAGATTAGTTTGTCTTCCTATTCACTCTTATGGCTAGTTTACCTTCATCTCGCTTTCGGTAAAGAAAGATTTTCCTTCTCTTTCTCGTAAACCTACTACTCTTTCTCAAGTAGCAATTATCGCTAGAACAAGCTTGTTTTACTATCTTCATCTCTATTTATTAGAGAACACTTCTCCGGCTTGCTTGATATGTTTAGTTCAAAGCACCATACCTCGATGTTACTCTTCTTGAGAGTCCATTTCGAACATCATCTTTGGTATCTTTGGGCTTTATCCGCCTTTGTATGCTTGTTCCTTTTCGATGTCTCCACTAAATCAGACAAGATCTCCGAATCCTAATAATGCCAGGTTCATTATTATGGACATTCCTTGAATGGTTTCAACCATTAGATCAATGAAAAAGCGGTGTTCTATTGTCATCAATCAACAAGTTACAAACTTCATCGCTAAGAGACAATGACACAATGCTTTTTTATGTGCATCGACCTTACAGAGAAACCGCAAGTGGTCACTCTATCTGAACCTCGGGTTCAATTTTGGCATGCATCATTATATTGGCCACGATATAAGAAAGGTGTTTTAAAAGGATTAAAAGAAGTTCTTAAAGAACTTAATCATTTTCCTCTTCACCGTGTTAACCACATCTATCGACCATTCACGGAGAATTTATGCTGGTGAACCTTATGCACCGAAGTTGATATGCTTTGGTCCTAATAGTCCCGAATATGATATGTAAACGGAAGCCATTACTCATATAGCTTCGACGAAGGTGTCCATCTCACAGATCCTATCTTTTCAAGATGCTCAAGATCCTCAAGAAACTCCATATATGGCATCTTCGAAATTGATACTCTCGCTTTCAAATTCCATGAGCGAAATTCAAGAAGAGGAAACGCTTTCCGATTCTAGTGATCCCGACTCACCATCTAACCTGCGGTCATGGCAAGAATGTATTGAGACAAATAAGACGTGATAATGACAGAAGGTCCACAAGTCACTTCACCAAAGCAGATTACATGTCATCTTTACTTTTGTCAAAGTAGTTGTGTAGTATCAGAACTTTAGACTTTTCTAAAGTTGTTGTATTATTAGGCTTACTTTTCTAAAGTAGATTCTTTGATAAGGTTAGGTATGCTTTAGTTAAAGTTGTAATCATTTTGTTTGTAGCCTAGTTTTACATTCCTATTTCAATTCGCTTTTAGCTGACGTTGTCATATCCTCAGTTCTTGTGTGTTTCACCGTCCGTCCTCTGTCTCCACGCACGTCTTGCAGACATGGATATGACCAACTGCTAACCCACAAAAGGTAACCGCTTCATTCTAAACCACTCACTGGTCAAGACATCGACTCAACCAAAGCTCTGGATTGAAGTGTGTATCACAAACGTAGATATCCAAGCTATTCTGAGAGTTACACCCTCAACGCCTCCTCAGCAACACGGACTTATCGCCACGCTCTTGGATACTCTACCTCACTCACACACTCTTACTCTTCATTCTCCCGCTAATGCTTCTATCTCAAGGCAATGGAAATTTAAGTCGATGTAATCTTTACCAGATTGTCATAAGATGTTCTGATATACCGCATCCTTATAAAAGGTAAAGATAGAGTATACTAATCTTTTACAATCTCAACACCCAAAGAATAAGCTCACCAAAAGGAGATAAGGTTTCGCATAAGAAAGAGAACTATTTTTGTGAAGAAAAGTTCTTCATTTCATTTAACAAATTCTATATGCCTATGTTAAGGTGAGGTTTGCTTCTCGAACCTTATATTGTTCGTAAACTCGAGGTTTAAACCGTTGTTGGGATGAACTTTTCGCCTTATGACGCCTTGAACTTCCTTGAGTTTTCGAGATCGAGGATGAATGTATTGCCTAATCAAAGGATAATTAAATTTGAATACCTTTGAATAGTCACCCATCGGATATAGTTGGTATGCGGGAGAAGGATATGATGGTCGAAGTAGGAAACTCAAGAAGATGAGCCATATATCCGGTGAGATTGTGAAGCAAGCATGTCCGCTTCCATTTGTTGGGCGATCTTTTGCATCTCCCGAATCTTACGAACTTTAAGTCAAATCCGCCCCATATCGGGCAAGAGATGTAGTGTCCGAGATCAAGATCCGGTTGTTGGATCCGAGCTTTATAAGATCGGACATCTTTTGTATCTGCTCAAACAGAGTCGACTTTCTTATGAGTAGCCACGTCGCCGATCGAGTCCATCCACTTGGAATCAATCCTTTCGAGAACTTTGTTTTCGGCCATCGCATTATGAGTTTGCTACTGAGTACTTCATCCGTAGGATTTGAAGCAAGTGTTCCTCGAGATGTAACTCTGTAGCTTCGATAAATGGGTTGAGATAACCTCCGATAATCATCGATACTCCTTGAAAGTGGAGGAAAGTTATCCTCTCTCGATCCGAGCATCATACAAGACCGAGGAGTAGGAGCAATAGAAGGAATTCGGCAAAATACTAGATCCACAAGATCTTTCAAGAGATTTGTTTGACGACCGAGCATCTTTTGAATAGACTTTAGTGCGTATGGTTCAAATTGCCTTGGTGGTAGGATAAGACCATTATGATCGTTCGATCCCGATCATCCCTAAATGGATGATACTTCCGAAGGCAAGCAACTAGATTTCGCTTGACTTCTTCTTTCTTCTCCGATATCTAGGATCATCGCCGCCATCTCGGTTCCGACTCTGAGATTGAGCATGATCTCACACCGTTCGCACATAGATGGGTCGACATCCCATACAAAATGTCCAATGATGATGGCTTATGTAGACGGATCTCCATTAGCATGGAAATAATGGATCGGAGGACCGTTTCTCCTCCTTGATGTGAAGACACCGGGTCGATCTCGATTCTAAGAGCTCTGTAAGATAGATCTGCTGTGTGTTCTACCAGATCAGAGTACTTATAAATTTGGATCATCGTGGATAGGACTCGATGTAGAAGGACTGACGTGTCGTCGCTAGGTCCGTGTAGATGGACTTGACCGAGCCATCTCTCGAGTCTGCAGAATCTGAGGTGATACCGTATGAAATGAATGTCGATTGTGGTGCATGGAATACCTTTGGTAGTTGGTAATCCATTCAGTAGGCATCAACTTCTCAAGCTCATGCAGTGTAATCGCTTCAGATTTGGAGAATAGTTGTTCGAGAATTTAGACCATCGCAACCATATAAAGTGCATCCAAGTAGCATTAGGAAAGTTGAGATCTAAGGCATGATTCGAAGACGATAGATCATCCGGTGATGTAACGTCGCCATGATGACAGAGACGGATCTTGATCTGCTCCGATGATCTGGATCCGAACTTGGACGCTCAGATAAAGTAGAGATCATCCAACCCGATGTTGAAATCAAAAGTGCTTATGGTCGAAACGACACTTCCTTTGTCAAGTGTAGTCGACAAGGTACCAATCATTGCATTTTGCACGTTGTATAGGCGATGTCAAGAGAGATATCCCTGGCAAAGGTGAATACCTTTTCTTCCATGTAAAGTCGTAACAAGGCGAATAGCCCCACATGCGAGATGCGTGTGAGATTGTTCTCTCCATAAGGATATGAATTCCTTAGGAATCTCCGATTTAATATATTATTGCTTCATTGTAGATCTGAGACCACACTGCTCCAATTTTGGAACTTTGGATGATTTCCTTAACACGAGGACGGGTAGTAGAAAACACACTCTAATATTTCTCGCCCAAGAACGGTCACGAGAATAGATCTTGTAGGACCGAGCAAAGCAAAGAAGACTCACTAACACGATTTTCTACAGTACATGAGTAATTTCAACAAGATTTTCTATTTTTGTGATAAAACACGCTTAACACCTCTAGGTAAAGAAGCTAAAGACAAACTAGAAGATAAATGAACTGGATCCAAGAATCCATCACAAAATCTTATCTGACTCTCGTTCTTACTCCCTTATCTTTTTCCTATCAATGGTGCCCCACGAGGAAAAGATTGCGAAGGTCAAGTTCCCCAATAAACCACCAAAGTGATTTATGGTAAGAGTTCAAGAAACAAACTCTAAGAGGTACTAGCAAGTACTTGGAAACTAAACAAAGAACCACTATGAAAAGTGGAACCTCAACCACAAAGGCTGGAAACACAATCACAAAGGTTGGTAGGGTAAATACCACTCAGAAGAGGGATATAAACCAAGTCAGTTTCTGGGTTTTTTGGTAACCTGGCTTTGATACCACTCGAAGCGCATTCGTCCGCTCGATGACGTAGACACGTGGATATGACCACCGGCTAACCCACAAAGGGTAACCGCTTCATTCTAAACCACTCATTGGTTGAAGACATCGACTAACCAAAGTCGGATTGAAGTGTGTATCACAAACGTAGATATCCGCTATCGAGTCTTACACCCTCAACGCCTCTCCTTGGGCAACACGGACTTATCGCTCACGCCTTGGGATACTCTACCTCACTCACACACTCTTACTCTTCATTCCCCGTTAATGCTTCTATCTCAAGGCAATGAAATTTAAAGTTCGATGAATCTTTACCAGATTGTCATAAGATGTTCTGATATACCAGATCCTTATAAAAGGCAAGTATAGAGCATACTAATCTTCTACAATCTCAACACCCAAAGAATAAGCTCACCGAAAAGGAGATAAGGTTTCAGACAAGAAAGAGAACTATTTTTGTGAAGAAAAGTTCTTCATTTTCATTTAACAAATTCCCTATATGCTCTATGTTAAGCAGAGGCTTGCTTAAATAAGCGCAGCGAAGGATCGAAATGTAAAACTAGCTACAAACAAAATGATTACAACTTTAACTAAAGCATACCTAACCTTATCAAAAGGAATCTACTTTAGAAAAAGTAAGCCTAATAATACAACAACTTTAGAAAAGTCTAAAGTTCTACGAAGACACAACCGACTACTTTGACAAAAGTAAAGCATGCATGTAATCTGCTTCGGTGAAGTGACATGTGGGACCTTTCGTCATTATCACGCCTTATTTGTCTCGAATACATTCTTGCCATGATTGCAGGTTAGATGGTGAGTCGGGATCACTAGAATCGCGGAAGAGCCGCCTTCATCAATTTCGCTTCATGGAATTTAAGCGAGAGTATCAATTTCGTAAGATGCCATATGGAGTTTCTTGAGGATCTTGAGCATCTTGAAAAGATAGGATCGTGAGATGGACTCGCTTCGTCGTGGTTATATGAGTAATGGCTTCGGCTCAGATCATATTCGGGACTATTAGGACCAGTATATCAACTTCGGTGCATAAGGTTCACTGCATAAATTCTCCAGGAATGGTCCAATAGATGTGGTTAACACGGTGAAGAGGAAAAATGATTAAGTTCTTTAAGAACTTCTTTTAATCTTTTAAAACACCTTTCTTATATCGTGGTCAATATAATGATGATGCCAAAATTGAACCCGAGGTTTCGTATAGAGTGACCACTTGCGCTTCTCTGTAAGGTCGATGCACAATAAAAAGCATTGTGTCTGTTGTCTCTTAGAGATGAAGTTTGTAACTTGTGTTGATTGATGACAATAGAACACTCATTGTTTCCATTGATCTAATGGTTGAAACCATTCATGAATGTCCATAATAATGAAGCGGCATTATTAGGATTACGAGATGCCGTCTGATTTAGTGGAGACACCGAAAAGAACAAGCATACAAGCGGATAAAGCCAAAGATACCAAAGATGATGTTCGAAATGGACTCTGAAGAAGAGTAATATTGAGGTATGGTGCTTTGAACTAAACATATTGGGCAAGCAGAGAAGTGTTCTCTAATAAATAGAGATGAAGATAGTAAAACAAGCTTGTTCTAGCGATAATTGCTACTTCAGAAAGAGTAGTAGGTTTACGAGAAAGAGAAGGAAAATCTTTCTTTACCATGCAGAGCATATGAAGGTAAACTAGCCATAAGAGTGAATAGGGAAGACAAACTAATCTTTTTGATATTTTTCTGGGAAAAATTAGAAAACTCACCGATATAACATGGTAGAGAGTAGAAGAATACTTATAGGTCAAAAAGTATCCGGAGGCCAAGGTGGATGTTGTCAAGAAGTGAGAGAATAACACACTGTCAGAAGATAAATATTGTTCAAAAGACTTCAAGAAAGAAGCATATGAACCCGGCTTTTGAGATAAAGGACAATACCGTTGTTTGTTCTTTTCCCCACTCTGGTGGATTCACGCAAGAGCTTACTCAAGAAAGATGTATAGGTGGCCATACGTGGAATGAAATCTCGAATATAATTGACAATCCCAGGAATTGTTGAACTGCTTGACGAGAGATTTTCATCCGAAACCGTAGAAGTTCTTAGCAATGTGTGGTCCTGGTTTAAAGAATCCATCCTGAAATGCATCCCAAGAAATTGATTTCATTGCACTAATAGTCTTCTTAGATGCCGAAAGCATAATCCCATACCGTTGGGTCACGCCCAAGAACTGTTGTAATAAGGCCCGATGCTCCTATGGGTCTTTGAGAACAAAGAAAATATCATCAATGTAGATCAAGCACCGTAGAGGATAGGCTCATAAATCTTAGTAATGGACTTTTGAAACAAATGAGGTGCAACCTTCAAACCAAAAGGCATGACAAATCCATCGGTGATCGCGAGCATTGGGAATGCAGAATGCAATCCAGATCGCTCTTCCGGTGAATACCCAATTGCCAAAACTCGCTTTCAAATCAAACTTTGAAAATATCATAGCTTCCTTAAGAAATAAGACGCTGTGTATCGATCTTAGGCAAAGGAAACTTATCATCTTGCAAGAATGCATTCACGGTTTGTAGCCTATGACTGTACGTTTTTTCCACGCTTCGCTCAACGCTTGTTGACATAGAACGCTGGCAAGTTCCAATCCGACTTTCGGGCTCAATCAATCCTCGCCGCATCAAACAGACACTCATCAATTGCGTAGCTTCATATCATCGTGATTCATTCCTGGATGTGTAGCCTGGTAGGATTGACATCCTCATTCTTCTTGAAAGGTAGACTTATGAAAAGTCTCTATTCTTCCATAGAGGATTTGGATGAGAAAATCGTGTATGAGACTCGGACAAGAGCTCAACAGCTCATCTCAAGTCCGCAGTAATGTGCGGGAACCCGTGTTAGTTCAAACACATTTTTATCCCCGTACGGACTCATAAGGTTTCGATACCGAGGCCTGTGGGTAGAATCAGATGTCTCCTTTACAAAGAGACATCCATGCCAATGAGAATATCGGGCCCTGTAGATTGCTTCCAAGAACTTTGGTCCATATCTGTACATCGAGGAAAGAAGCGGATGCCACCGCTTCTTGTCTTTAACCCAATTGAAGGTATTGCCATCACCGCCATGAAATGTTCATCATGTGTTTTCCAAGCTTCGATGGTAATATGTCGGGTTTCATGATCGTACGTAGACCTTCGATCCATAAATCCAATGGCTTTGATAGGCCGATCATATTTGTCGTGTAGAAAGATCCGGATGTTGACATATGGTCGTTGGATCGAGTACGATCTAATTTCATACATGTCTGCTGCCGTTGGATCATGTGAACAAATTCATCAAGGCTTGAGTTTGATGATGATGAATCGTCGCCTCGTTGTAGAAGCGAAACAAAGAAATCGAAGTTTCATTGTCCTCACTAGATCGTTCTTCAATGATCTTCTATATGACCGTGAGGATGTATAGGCAAAGTTTATCAAGCTTCTCCGTGAATTTGGCATCTTTCCCGTTGCTTTAGGACATGAGTTAGCTAAGTGCTCTTTGCTTCCACGATAAAGCATCGGGTTTATTAGATGAGATGATTTCAAGAACCTCATACGCCCGACTTTAGAGCTTCGCTCTTCATTTTAGAGTTACGCTTCCATGGCTTCTTGCCATCTTTCTTGTGGAAGTGCTTTTATGTCGCTTTTCATAAAAGACTTGAGTAGAATGAGCTTTCATTGCTTGCTATGACA